>JAODJW010000019.1:13521063-13538087 GCA_026777045.1 Hyperopisus bebe
CTTTTTTGAAAATGGGCGTTATGTTGGCATGCTTCCAATCAGAAGGTACCACTCCTTCAATTAAGGATTTTTGAAACCGTGAAGTTAAGGGTCGGCAAATAATATCCCTCATGTCTTTTAACACTATGGGTAAGATGCCAGCAGGGCCCTGTGATTTATTTATTGTGATGGGTAGTTACTGATGACATCATCATTTTGCTTTGGTCTGTCTTTGCATTGTACAGCACGCTTTTTAATGTACTGTGTCTGCACAGCATTCACATGCTTCATGTCCCCTGTTTTCTTTATTTTTGCTTCAGTAATTTCAGATTCAGTTTGTTTAGATAGTACAAGCCTTTTATCCTACGTTAAATCTAGTCCAAGCAGCAGTTGTTTGCATATGTGAGGTACACAGGTTTTTTCAACAATTTGGTCATGTTTTATTTTACTTTGTGAACTTCTGAAACCGAAAGTAGCGAGTTGACATAACGCTGCGACATATTGGTCTGTAGACTGTCCAATTTGTTGAGCACATTGTCTGAACCAATATCTCTCTGCACCGACATTCACTCTTCGGTTGAAAAATGTTTCCAGAATTCTCATATCGCCCTCATAAGTATCTGCATTTAGTCACAAATTATTGTAAAAATGCTGTCCTTCTGTTACCAAGCAATAAATGAACAGAGCTATTTTCAGCACGCCGGAAGGCTCTTCCTCACCTAGTATGAAGCTGTTGAAAAGGTTTTTTTCTACGCAGTAAAAGTAGGTTTAGGTTTTCCTGGACACTCCAGAAAAGCAGAAGGTGGATGCTAAGAAAAACACACCATCCTTATCGCCAATATATTATGTATCAGTGGAAGTCCATTTAATAAAAGACACTTGTAGAGGTAATGGACATTATTACACTATAGCTGCAGTGTCTTGGCCTTGCCACACTATTTTCCCATGCATGTGGGCCTACTGCTCCACTGCATTACAATAAAATCTCATAGTCACTGGCAAGTACAGCAGAGTATTCTTTATGATAATTCATAATAAATATCAAATGCATGATCTACTGTGTTTAACATGTATGTGAAATTATATTTCACATAATTCACATTCATATCAAGTGGAAGAGTCATAAATAAGTCGGCATTTACGTATGTAAGCTGTACATGTATATGCTGAGTAGGCTGTTGGAACACTGATTACACATCATTGAGGATCCCAGTTGCTTATGGAAAAAGCTCTTCCTTGGCCTTTCTGAGCTGCCTACAGGTAGTGCTAGCGTTTTCCTGACCTCAGCACAGAGAAGAGGGCATTGGAATGGCTGTGATTCTTAATGATCTTCATGGCCTTGGACCCGCATCATCTGATGTAGCTGATCTGGAGGTTTGAGAGTGTGTGTCCGATTGATCCTTCAGCTTAATGCACAAAACTATGCACTTTTCATGTTGCAACATAACCATATTACCATATTCCTGTGAGACAGCAAACCCAGTAGTATTATTGCAGCTGAATTAAGGTTATCATAGCCACTGGGGAACGTGGCTGCCAGGTTATCTGGAGAATTCTGAAAGATCAGGTGTTTCTGTCATCACTTGCAGTTCTTTACATGGAGCAAAAGACACTTGCTTGGTTTACACCTATATGACAGTTTACTTAGTCAAGGTCAACAGGGTTTATTAAAACATGTGGTAATAAAAAATGAAGCCACACTGAATGAAAGTTTAAACACGCGTACTTCAGTGTTTTTATAGATGCCCAAACTCACTTGTGAAATTTACCAAAAAGACCTCAGCATTTAGGTGGGGAGGAAGTGAGGCTTTAGGAGACAACAAGGGGTCGATGAAGGAGCTCTGTACTGAACGCCTGCACACCTCCTAATTACGGCTCTTTTCGCGTCACAGACGTCACCTCGTCTCTGGAGATGGGCGACTATGCAGACACAGACAGCTGACCTCCTTTGCCACAATATGTTTCTCAAAAGAAGAAAAGGCCCAGACAATGGAAGAGTCCTGAGCTTTCATCAGTGTGGTGCTGCACTACCTCGTCATTTCATTCTTCTGCGGGGGGAGCCGGCAGGGTGGGGGAACGCAGATCACTTTTCTTCCGTCTCAGGAAGAGCCAGACTACAGTCCCTCCAATCCATTTGTCCTGATGCTGTCCCAGACTGAAAAGGAGGCCTAATATACCTGAAGAGTCAGACATACCAGGTCTGTGCATTGATGCATATACGTACATGCATTCATGATATAGTAAATATATGTAGTAATATATACATATAAAATATTACAATATAGGTAATATACATGTATATTTTACTGTGTGTATGTATATACATATATATGTATGTAATCATATATACAATGTACTGTGTGTGCATATATATAAATATATATACATATGTATATTAAAAACACAAAAAAAGATGTGTGTGTGTATGTATATATGTATGTACACACAGTTTTTCATGTGTTTCCTATTGAGTTGGGCAGGACTGGAGATCAGATATAGGCAGCCAGCTAGGGCACCACTTCTGAGGGGGTGTCTACTAGCCAGTCAATCTCACTTTGCTTTGGACGAGGGGGCACTAGTGGGGACGCTCGCCTGGGGCATCGCATGGGCTAGAGGCTGGAAGTAACTTTCTCTTGTACTTGTTCTTTGTGAATGAGGTTGAAGTTCTGTTACCGATGTTCTGTTAGCCTACTTTCTCTGAGATTCTAGCATTGGATGGCTTGTACTGTATTGGCCTGCATCCAAAATTAAATGAATGACACTGCTGGCGGGCAGTATTGGGTATGAGTATTATATCCCCCAGAATTGCACATTGTTTTCTTTGCATACTGGGTCTTTGGCAAGGGCTAAGCTTCCCCTAGGCAGAGTAATCATACTGCCAGTCTAACATTATATTTTCAGCCTTCTATAATAATAGCAATAGTGAAAAATAATGTGAAGAGGGAGTATGTGTGGATGCAGGTGAGAGTGCTAGAGCACTATAATGATTCTTTAAGGGTGTGACAGTCACACCTGGTAAATGACATCCACCTGAGGACAGGGATGGAACGCCACGCCATTACAGAGAAACATGATGGATGGTGCCAAAGCTGCAGTATTTAATTGAAATTTAAGGAAAATTAAATGTTAAGATTTTTAGGTCACCACAAATTTTGTTATGGAGTTAATCTTAAGGGGATTTTAAAATATACAGATTTTTAATCAAATTTTGATTAATAACTTGTTTACTGACTGTATATCAACACATTGTTTATGAGCAGAAACTATAGATACATATATTTCACAGAATTACAGTACTTATTTGTCCCAAAATCTGACTCAGGCATGAGTTTCGGCAGGGGGGAGGGGGGGTTCACTATTCTTACATTCCCACAGGATGCCCTCATATTTCTGGTGATTACATATAGGAGAGTAAACCTAAATGTCAACAGAAAATGGCTGAATCACAGGGTGACAGCATGTGCAGGGCAGGACAGCCCTGGTGGAGATTAGCTTGGCCTCCGTGCCTTTTGATGGTGTAACTGTATCAGCGTAATGCTCTGCACCCTTTTCTCCTCAGGAGATCACAGGGCTAATTTACACATCACACACGGGCCTCTCTGTCATCTCAGAAAAAAATGCATGCAGGACGCTGAGACTTTCCGTTAAATGAAAAAAAGGAAACACTGAAGTGCTTTTTCGAGAAGACAGTCGGAATAGCAGGCGAAGGACAGTTACCGTTATAACGTCTGGAGCCCGCAGGCGACGGTCCGCATAGGGGTAAAAGGTGTGGCTGCTCTTGGTGGAAGGGTTTTGGCTAGGGGGGGTGGGTGGTTTGGCAAGCTGGTATGTAGCCCAGGAACCAAACATGCACCATTTATGCACAGCCCATGAGACATTGTGCAGAGAACAGCCCTCACACACGATTCACTCGAGAAAGACCAGCCTGTTTATGAATGACGCTTGCAGCTGATGACTTTTAAGCAAATGCTGTTGAGAAGGAAATGCAATGACATTGGTGCTAAAGCAAGTCAGGTTAACACCCCGTAAGAGTAATTTCTTAAAGGGCAACGGTCTTAGCAAATGCAGGCTGCCCGTTCTAATTCCATGGCAGATGACTGAAGGCTTTGGAACGTGGAACGAAAATATTAGGCCAAGTACTGTATGGTGTGTTAATTACTGGCATCTTTACTATGGCTGGATAAATAGTTCCCTGCAGATTCATGCAACATAAATATTTGATGAATCATTCATTGGAATTACAATGTTGGGATGAAAGTCCAAGTGCAACCCTACAGAATATATGTCATCCTAACAAGGCGACTGTCGCTGCAGTCAAAGTCAGCAAGGCCGACTTTTTCAAATGCCTATTCTCCAATTAGTGTGTGTGTGTGTGTGTGTAGCCGTGCTTCTCCATTCATTGCTCTTAGCCAACTGTTTGGTGAGGTCTGGTTTGCCTGATTTAGCTTGTCAAGCTGTACGCTGCTCCTGGCCAGGCTCTGAATGACAGGTAGATTGTACAAAGGGAAACCCCCAGTAATCCTTAGGACTGTCCTTCCAGTCTAAGGGAGTATTTGCACAGGAAATAACTGCACTGTCATGGACTGGCATCCTGTATGGCCCCTCCCCCGCCTCATGGGCTTGCTTCCTGTAATAGCCTGTAGGCTCTCCCTAATCAGGAGCTGGAGAACCTGCTGCATGATGGATGGATGAAATACCTATTCAGCAGTGCTTTGTAGCTGCAGCTGGAAAGGCTGGTGTTGAGTAGAACAACAAACTAATGAAAGTTTTATCACTGATGTATTAATAATGAACAGGGAAACATCCAGACATTCTCAAGTGGGGAAGCTTTGAAAGATGGCAAAAGGTCTAAATGTATTGTTATGTAGATACATCTGTTAAGCAGCTCTGACAGCCAAACGGCCCCCAAACTCTCCCCTCCCACACTCCAGGTGGGCGACACTGAACGCCGCTTCTGTTTCTGTCCCTGCTGCTCAACCCCGTACAGACAGCAGGGGGAGCAAAGATCAATACAAGCCCCGCCACCATCACCAAGACTTATGTCCCTTTCAGCTGCGGGGCCATTAAGTCAAAAGCCTGCGCTCTTCCCACCCAGTATTTTAAAAATAGTCTGCAATCATTAGTACTTGATTTACTGTTATTTAATGCCCCTCCCCCCCATTTAATTAGTTAACAGTACTGAAGTAGGTAGCTGGGCAGAGTGAATGTCTCTCTCTCAGGGGAGCATTAGTCTGTGGTCAGCTTTGTGAAATTAAGACCCAGTTAGCTGTCTTCATACATTGCCTGTTCGGCATTAAGAGCAACTGCACATTTAGCTTGATTTCTCACCAAGTGTTTTATGCCCCCTCCTGGTTATCTTCTGCTGTAGGTCAACAAATTTATTGCACAGCTTGGAATGATGGTAGCTGGTCCATTTGTGATCCCTGGCCTTTTTCTGTTACAATTCATCTCTCTCAGCATGAAAGTCATTAGCATGTGCAATTTAGCTCCTTTAAATGTGAGGGTTAGGATAATAATTTGTTATAAGACCAGTAGACAAAGTGACTGGGGGGACATTTCAATAGTGTCCACTAGTGTCTGTGGAAGCACAGCACAAGGGAAGTTCACGTATCACCCAAGTGGAGCATTTGAAGGAGAACAGACTAGCGATATGTCACAGCGAGCCTACAGCAAAGAGCTGGGGATAGGCAAAGCTCTATTAAACAAGACTGATAATGACAGGAAGCACAACAATTTACCTTTCAGGGGTATAAAGCTGGATATTTAGTGAAATAATTCAGTATAGCTTAAAGGTTCAATCACAGTACTTGACCTATGATTTGAACAGGTTCCGAACTTTGAGCTGCATGTTGGCTGTAGTCCTGGTTTTGCCAAGTACTTATTTTAGGTCAAGACTTTGTGTAAATAGGCAATAAATATGTAATAATGCAGTTTCATCAGGCATGTGAGTGTCAATTTGATCACCAAAGAAAAACAACTGACAAAACCATTTCCAGGGAGCAACTTGAAAAACCTTCTGAGCGTATTTTTCAGCAGGGTGGTAATTAAGAGTAGTTGATCCATAATTTTGTGCAAAAAAAAGGAGGTGAGGAAGAGGCCGGGGCAGTTTACGGATACAAAATTGTGTTGGGTTGCACATCAAAGAACACCACAGCAATCTGTTCCTCATGAAAAACAAGACTCCCACACAGACGTAATCAAGGAATCCGGCTTCTGCCTGCCAAGGTCTAATTGAGTCTCTTTCACACTTAAAGTCATTTTTACTACATTTTTGTCAGAGATACATTTTATTCATGGGTGGGATGTAAGCCTGCAACTATAGATTAAACCTGATGTCTGTACACATGTTGTTGTTTTCTTAGTCAGTTTGTGGACACTGGGGGAGTTTATAAAAAAAAAAATCCAAAGTAAAAAGGCTCCACATCATTATGGCTAATTAGCGTCTGTTTGGCGGGGGGCAGCTTGAATACTGGAGTGCTTCTCTCTTCCGCTTTGTTCCGTTTGTTTCGGCCAGGAGCCAGTCAGCACAGGCAGCAGCCCATCCAAAGCTATTGGACAGAGGAGCTACTAAGCAGTGGGGCAATTGGAGGGGTAGAGCAGAAATGTGGCAGGTGCCGTCCTCCTAGCATTCCCACAATGCATCTGGCTGGCTGCCAGCTGCCGCAAGTGATCCACAAGCTGCGGAGACGCCGCACGCCGGCAAGGGCATCGAGACGCCATGCATAGCACAGCCCACGGCCTCGTTATTGTGCAGCGGTTCGCCTTAAAAGCTGCACGGCTGTCTTGAAGTGCCTTATGAAAAGTCCCGACTGACAGAATGTTTCATGAGCTGCCTTTAATATTTCATCTGCTGTCTCCTGTCGTGCATTTCCTGTTTCCATCTCATACATTAGAGATCGCAGATTGTCCAATTAAAGGAACTTATGGTCATACGAAGGGCCAGTCAGTGCCAGTTTCCCTTTGTGCTGCCTCAGGTCAGCCAAGCTTTGGTCTTCTCTCTAATCCACTGATCCCAGACCTGTCTGGCAGTGTCCCTGACATCAGCAATTTCAGTGTGTAGATGGCAAACAAGTTCCTGACCTGAAGACCTCAAATCCACCTTGAACATAATATCATTTCCATTATTTACAACACTGTCACAATTGTAATGTAAATGAGGGGTGAAAACAGCAAGCTCTTTAAGTCACTTTGGATGTATGCTAAGCAAATGAATATTTAAACAGAAAAATGCAAGCCTTGGATGCTGCAGGGGAGGGAGAAGCCCCCTTCCTCATTAATGTAGAGATCATAATCTCACACTGTCCAAACGTGTCTGAAGATTTAATAGTTTCTCCACAACACTGAGTAATGCTGCCAGTTTTTTTTTTTTTAAATGTAAGATTTTCCACAAGTTAGTTTCACAATGACATCTGCCGAGCTCGCTTGAAAGTCTGGCTGCCTCTGTTTGGCATTGATCCTGTTTATGACTCATCATAATGCTCGGACTCAGGAAATTACAAATAGTTAGCATTGTCTTGCTTGTTTATTTTGTATATTTATGAGGTATTCCAATTTGCACAGACATCTGGTGTTGAAAATCCTCTCTGAATAAAGTTATCCTGATATGAAGAAGGCTTCGGAGTGAAAGCCAATCACAGCACCCTGACTTTGATTTCCATTTTGAGGAAGCGGTTGTTTATTTTGAAAAATTGTCATATTTTGTATAAGCTGTTAAGTCAGCATCTTTCTCAGGGCCTGCCTCCCAAAGAAAAATAACCAATCAAAATTAGTCTAACTCTTTTTTTATTATTATTACTTCAAAATGAACCGTGTGATGTCATGGGGCCCTGACCCCCCAGTGCGTTCTCCATGTGTGTAGCAATACATTATGGGTAAAGATAAGTGTCACACATGATGTCAATTGCATAACTGTACTGTGAATGCTGTTGATCCAAAATCATACCTGTCAGCAATGGTGGGTGTTAATGATGACGTCATTCACACCTGTATGGACCGCAGTGTGGGGCCACTGAGGGAGGGGCCATAAAGTCATGTCCATTTTTTGGTCGGCTTTTCAAAAACTTTCAAAAACCTTTCTGCCGCGTCTTTTTAAACAACTTTTCGAAGCGTGCTTGCCTCATGACACACATTTCTCGTACTGTGTTTTGAGAATTGGCTAATGCTGCAGATGACATAACATTAAATATACAATCTAAAAATACAGTTGATTTTGCATATCAAACCACAACACCCAGTGAGTAACCAAAATCATTTGCCTTGCTTAAAAATGACATTTTTATTATTTTTTAAGGATATAATTCAGGTTTTTATTAATGAAGGTTTATTGATTTGCATCAAATTGTTGTTAATGTTTTTAGTGATTGTTCGTCATTACATTCCAAGCTCATGGCCAATAGGTCGATTGGTCCACCTTGGCAGATCTCCCTTGGGAGGGGGGCAAGCCCTCTCATTTTCCCCCTAGCTACACGCCTGGTCAAAAGCAAACAAATTTGGTGTGGTGTGTGTGGGAGTATCTTAATGATACTCCAAAAGAACATGCCCCAACCTCAGCAATATTACCAAGGAGTGCAGTCACATTTGTAGAATTGCAGTCATTGTGTGTCTAGCATATATGTAGGTCTTATGTATAAAGGGCAAGTGAGTTAGGTTCTATGTTTAAGATGAAGCCTGACTCTGAAATGCAGTTTAGATGCAATTAAATAAAAAAGATTATGCCGGCATTTGGTTCAAGTAGTCAGGTTAAGCTGAAGATGCAGCTGAAGCTCAGCACCGAAGCCTGTTGATGAGCATCTGCTTGAGTCCAAATGCAGTTGCTTGTTGCTTTATTGCAAAGCTATTCCTAACAGCTAATTTGATTAATACATTGTGACTTCTGCTTGATCGTTTCATATGAGAATCTATGGCACGTCATAAGTCCTGTACAAGATTTTTAAATAGTCTTTGAACAGACAGTGCTTTCACAAATGTTGCGAGATAAGTTCTTCTACTGGTGTCAGTCTGTGCTTGCAAAAAAAAAAAAGGATGAACTTTAGTTCATGTAGAAAGATCCAGAAATAAAGAAGAAACATTGCAAAACAAATGGCTCTATGAAACAAAACAATGAGCTGCATTCAGTACTCAATAATATAAAAATATACATTTGTCCTAGTACCATATTTTTCTTTTTTGCAAAATAACAATATTGTCAAAAGTATTGAATGATTCATCTCTAAAGGCATTAGGATTACAATAATACTGTATTAATTTTACATGAATTATGGCCTTCCATAATTTCATCTCTCACTAGGTTATAAACATGAGGTAACGTGTAAAATCAATTTCACACGCATAACACTAAACTATGGTGAAAAACCATCACATTAAACTGACACAAACATATGTTGATCTAAACAAACTGGGTGATGGGCACAAAAGACACTAATAATCAGAGTTTCAAACATTAGGAAGAGGCTCAAATTTGCCAGTAGTTGAACGTAGGAAGATGTCACCTCCCAGTTGGAAGACAAGCAGAACCCAAGAGGCTCAGTTTTACAACCACATATTTGAATTGTGTCGTGCCAAAATGAACCATTAGAGGGCACTTAGTAAGTACCAGACGTACGTTCGGAAGGATTGCATCAAGAATACCTTACCGGGATGAGACATTGACAAGTTAACCTTTGTCAAGATCAACATCCAGCCGCCTTCTAACACGGTTACAATCATGAATTAAGATAAATAGCATAATGAATTCCACCAAGTAGCAGATTTTTTGCTAAAAAGGAGGTATCCATAGATCAGCCATTCAAAAAGATAATAATGACAGACACTTAAATTAAAAGAAAAAATGAAATTAAAAGAAAAATGGTGCAAACCCCATCAAAGCAGCTGACTATCACCAACTTAATGATGGAAGGATCCAGAACGGTTGCACACTAGGGGTGTAACTGCAGACAAAAATCACGATTCAGTATGTAGCTCAGTTTTGAAGTCGTGTTCGGTACATTTTCGGTATAGTGGGGGTAAAAGAATCAAAACAAATTGCTTCTTTTTATTAAACAGGTTTACTGAACAAAGTATGGCTGTCAAATAATCTCTGTCAATACTGCTGCAACCTACTCAGAAAAAAAACTAGAATTTACTTAAAAATAAATCAAAATAAATATTCTTTCAAGTAAATAATAAAATAAATATCCATTAAGGTGCACATTTAGAAAATCAACTGTACCTGATCCGTACTGTATTCATATTAGCAGCTTTCAGCTCCATATTATTACTGTGCAACACTAATATTGTCTCAAGTAACACAAAGCATAACAGAATAAATATCCATTATGGTGCAGCATAAAAATACTTGTGTTGTACTTGTACTCACATGAACAGCTTCCAGCTTCACGTTAGGACATATGTACGCATGCGTAGTGACGCGCCTTCCTCCGCCCATTTCCGAATGTGGCTCAGAGGAAATACCCAAACACACAAAGGTTCTGCATTTGCTACATTCATTTGGTACATATGTATACCGAACCGAAAGACTCATACCGAAAATTTTGGTAAAATCCCAAATCCCAAAAATTGGTATGGGTCTTTTGGTTCGGTATGCATATGTACCAAGCAAATGCAGCAAATGTGGACCATCACACTCCTACTGGATACAGAGAAATGGATCAAGATCCATCCACCCGAGCTCTGCAACCTTACCAAGTTCCTGAATTTTGGCTCAGGGCTCCTGTCACTGCCAGCAGGGAGCCCTCTAAGTACCAGCACCTATAACTGTGGAGAAACAAAATAAGCTGTAATTGTAAGTGACGTGTGTAAGTGATAGTTGCTGTTAGCATTATTTATCTGTTTCTTTGGTCATTTTCATCAAGGGTGCCCATAATTCTATGCCGGACTGTACATTTTCAAATGATTTTTTTCTTGCCTTGTGCTTTTTGGTTAACATTTATTCACTCGTCAGCACAATAAGGACATTTGAGTGATATGGCGGAGACTGTGAACACAAGTGGCCTGCAAAGCACACTAATGATTAGATCTATGCTGTATAACCAAATGATGTCCAGAGCACAAGCACTGTAGTCAGCAAATCCTAGAAGTGTCAGCCAAGCAGGGCATCATCATGGCAGTGATGCTCAAACGTCTGATGAACAGCCATTGGTTTGCAGGTCATGGTCATTTCAGATGCTCATTAACCTGTCCTGTTCTGTCTGCTCCTAATTGTCATTCGAGTCACCCTGTTTCCCTGGGCAGTACCATCTGTAGAGACCATTATTAGCCTTTTATATGATAATCAAGCATTCTGCCAAGTACCCGAAACTGTTCCTCTCTCCACCATCAGACTAACTCTTCCCTCAGAGGGTTTCTCCGGCATATATAAAAATATTTAATGCAGTTGACTTTTTTCATCATTATTATTGCTTTCGGTGAAAATGCTGTGAGCCAAAACTTTATTTCTTTTCACCAAATTACAAAAACACCAGAAGAGTGTCCAGGGAGTGTCTGTTGTCAGCTTGAGAACGCTGGTTTGGAGTTGATTGTTCCCACTGTAGAAGCAGCCAATCAGTGAGGTGTGAAGACGTGCCCATGCTGAGGGGCTCCACTGCAGTCAGGCTCCATCACAGTTGCTGCCTCTCCGCCCTTCAGTTCCACTGCCACATCCCGAAAAACAAAACTAAGTGTCCCCCCTCGTTTTACCTCCCTGGGCTGAGCTCTTCTGAGATGTTGCTGCCAAGAACGATAAACTCTCTGTGATTTCCTCCTGGTTCCTCACTTGTTACTTGCTCTCCCCGTCCCTCATTCCCGCTCTTTAAGCAGCTGCTTTGGCTTCTCTTCACTGCCCAATAACTGGAGCAGAGCCAGAATCTGGCTCCCGTGAGGAGTGTGTCTTTAAAAGTCTGGTTGATTCAGGCCAAACGATATTTATGTGTTGGATTTTCTCTTTTTGTACCTGGGCAATTCTGTTCTGTGATCCCGCCCAGTTATTTCCAGCTCCCGCTATTAAATCCACCTGTGTCTGCTGCCTACAGCCTACGTTGGCATGACTGTAACTTCCCCACAGAAGACTTTTTTTTTTCTTATTTATATAACTTGCAGCAAACTTGTGTTATTTATATTTGTGTGTATCAGTCCAGGCTGCATCTGGCAGATCCTGTGTAATTATAAATGGGATTGAATCCCCAGATCTGTAAACTAATATACTGAATGTTCCCCATTGGACAGCTCTGCTTCAAGGCATTCTGATTCACTGGAGAGGGAAGGGAAGATGCTGAAGGGTAAATATGAAAAACATGAAGGAAGAAGGTAACCTTGGGCTGACCCTACGCCTTCTCCAGGGTGAGATGTTCTCTGCATTTGAAGCAGGAAGTAGACATTCAGTGATTTGGGTCTCATTACCACATCATTGGCGGACTCTTTGTGGAGAAAAAACACTGCCTGTCTCTGTGGTTTCCACTGTATTCTATCTTGGGAAAAATAGGACAGATTAAATTTTAAAAATCATTGAGCCGACATGGTATGTCGGGCGGTACAGTAGTCTTACATCTCAGCACTGATTTGGGTCTCGCATATACCCCAGTTCCTCTTAAATGTTAGTTAATTGTATATCTCATCTTTTGCATATTTCAGTTTTCCTGTTCCCTCTCAATCACTGCCTTACCATCTGGGTTCTGACTTCATCTTTATGCGGGAGAATCTAGCAGTTAATATGATAATCTTTACCAATGATATTATTTGGAACAGCAATAAACAATGAGTTGGGTGTGTTCTAAAACCATAAACAATGTGGAACTGGACACACACCAGTACTGGTCCTGTCTCTCTGTATTGGAGACAGCTGGGTTAATTATGGAAGCTCTTATAAATGCACAGGGCCCAACTCTTTTGGATAATCCCAGCAGAGACCAGTACTGAGATGTACTGATGAGCATCATAGGGAGAAGTTGACGACATCACAGAATTTTCCGGAACTGTAAATGTGCCTAGCAAGAGTCCCTTGTGCACTGAGCTGACTTTCTGACTTCAGAATTCAAGCTACAAATGCAGAACACAGATAGTTCAGACCCTCCCAAAAATGTTTGCAATTTAAGCAGGTTAACAATGAAAAGCTGGTACAGCAGTGAGGTTTAAGTGAGAAATTGGGAGGAAACAGCAGTGATCCACATCATTATGGCCTTTGAAGGAGTCTCTCAGTATGTTTTTTCCAGTTGGAGGTTGAGAGGTCTTTCGAGACCCCAAGAGAAACCTAGAAATTAGAAAACCGACAGTGTTATGGCAACTGCAATGTGTGATTCACTTCAGGAGGAAACCAGCTGTACACAGGGCTGGATGCTAGGTGGGACGATGAACATATCATCTTGGGTAAGTGCTGCTTCTGGGTGAATGTGATGCAGGATAACAGGTAACAGCATCACTGTACGGTCTGTTTCACCTTCAGATGGTGTTCCAGCAGCATGTTAGCGTCCCCCCCATTATAAATCCATAGGCATCAATATGGAGCTGGTCCCCCTTTGCGCCTATAACAGCTGCCTCTCTTCTGGGAAGGCTTTCCACAACATTTTGGAGTGTATCTGTGGGGATTTTTGCCCATTCATCCAGAAGAGCATTTGTGAGGTCAGACACTGATGTTGGACGTGAAGGCCTGGCTAACAATCTCTCTGCTCTAGTTCATCCTAAAGGTATTCGATGGGGTTGAGGTCAGGGCTCTGTGCGGGCCAGTCAAGTTCCTCGACACCAGACTCACCCAACCATGTCTTTAAGGACTTCGCTTTGTACACTGGGAAAAGGGCCTTCGCCAATCTATTCCCAAAAAGCTGGAAGAAGAATTGTCCCAAACGTCTTGGTAGGGATATTTCCATATAGTGTATTTTCCCTGTAATTTTTGTGTCAAGGAATCCATAAGGGGAAACCACTTTTAAATGAGTAAAATGCGTGACTCAGGTCTCCCAACATAAGAAATCAGTCAGGGACAGTTTCACCTACAGCCCCATCTTCCTGCCCACCGTCAGTGGGCCCCCTGCTTCTTTAACATCTAACAAAAGGCCATGGGAAAAGGACCAATCTGACGCTCTTCTTATAGTCTCTGCTACTCATGAATTCATTTAAGTGTGATGGGTATGTGACTTGTGAAACTGGGATAGACTGCAATGTAGGTCTCAAAGATTAGCCACTGACCACAGCTAGTGTCACATGCTACTATATAAATTAAGGAAATCTTCAGTATTAAGGAAGTCCTCAGTATTAAATTGCAGCAGGCTAATTTAATTAAATGTGAGGAGTTTATGACTCATATACCTGGAAGAGCATAAATGAAGGTGAAAGGTGAGGCTTATTGTAATTGATTGAATATTATCTTTTTAATTAGCGTAGACATGAATATTATTGGCCCATCAGATTCTATACTGTCTGAGGAAGATAACCTCCTAACTGTGTTGTTTTGACTCTTATTAATGACACCATCTATTTTTCATAATTAAAATATTAATGCATATGTAAATCGTGGCCCGAGAAAAAGAGGTTGACCATGAAATCAGTTTGACGGTGCCGTGATGTGATTAAAAAGAACAGCAGTCTTTTGTCCGAGTCTGTAGCCATGTGTTAGTTCTACTGTAGCTGAAGTTCTTAAACTTGGTTGGGAAACTAACCTAGCAGCAAGGTTTTGTGGTGCAATTGAAACCAGCAGTCAAAGAAACACTTATATGAATCACTTGATCTTTTGCACATTAGAGATTAAACAATACTCACCAGCTATAGAAATGTGGTTGTAAAGGGCTGCTGGTCCTCAAAAGGGTTTGTGGATGGCAGCTTTTCACTCTGACTGTTATTACTTTGGAGACTCCAAGTGTCCACATAAAGTAATAAGATTTTTAAAAAATATTAAGATATGGCTTCTTAAACAATCTGCAGGTAAATATAAAATGAAATGAGTAGAGCGACAGAGGGGCATGGGGGCGGAGTGGTTGGCACTGGTGACGCCCAGCGGACCCCGGCTCTGGAGGGAGGGACAAGAAGCAAGGCCACATCTTTAAACACCAGGCTGTTTAATATCAGCCCTTAAAAGGACTCACACAAATGGCCACCACAACTGCAGCACACATGAAAGGGAAACACAAGGAGGTATGATGCTGGACAGCAAGGCACACACATGGTAACTATTTACAGAAGGCATGGAAATATGCGAGTAACTGACACAGATCAGGGTGAAGCACAGGTAAACACACTTACATACACTGAGGACACAGCACAACTATCTACAACAACAATAACACATGGGGCTATTTACATGGGACATCGCAAGCATTCTGGGAAATGTTAATAGGGTCCGCATTGCAGAGCCATCTCACCGGCGCTACACACTGTTGCCGCTCTTTGTGTGGAGTTTGCATGTTCTCCCCATCGGGTCCGAAAAGTTCACTGAAGTGAACTAGAATTTCTAAACTGTCCATTTGTGAATGGCGTGTGTGCCCGTGTATGGAAAATGGATGAGAAGTGCAATGACTTTATTTCATTTTGTAGGTCAGATGAAGGGCTCCAGTACTCACCAGTGAACCACCCTAGATAGTCAGGAACCTACGGTGGCTGAAAGGCTTGGATGGAGCCTCCATGATATTGTAATGTGTCATTATAAATGGTATAAAATACACTCTAGAAATCACCCCACCAGTGTGATCAAACCTTAATCTGTTTGTCTGCTAGTAATCTCAACATTTTCAGCTTAATTAAGGAAAATGTAATCAATTAATTAGGCAAGGAACTGAATCTGTTTCATCATGTAATTGCAAAAGTCAAATTGGAATAATGAACATTTGATTCACAATATTTGCATGCGGGTGTAAGGCTCTTAAAAAGGATTACATGATTTATTAAAAATTGCTGCTTGCTATAGATTTTGCAAGTCATTTGTAGATATTACATATAGTTATTTTGATTTCTGTGTTTTCCCTCATTTTGATGCTAAATGCAAGCATCTTCTTGCCTCGAAGACTTAATTTGAAAATCTAAATTGAGGAAAAGGGTATTTATGTAACACTTATTTGAAAGCATTCTGTTGGGAAGGCAAAACAAATTCTGCGCTAATTTGATTTCACAGGAAAATCTGGTTAGTTTCAAAGAATGAAAGTGCCTCAGTTATCGGCCGGCAAGCTGCTCCTGCGTCACCATACCAGGTCTGCGTGCAGGATCCCGCCCTGCAGCCCGTCTGCTGGCCACATCCCGCCTCCGAGCCCCTGGAAAGCCCTTTCATGGAAACCAAACCACCCAAGCACACATCCTCTGGAGCAAGTGGCATTTTTTTTCTTACTATCTGTAAATTTTTCATTAATTCCAGCTTACAGCCAAGCGGATAATGATTTTAATGAAAAATGAAAGAGTGAAGTGTGTTTAAATTCATTTGTCAGAGTTAAGCTCGCATGCCATCTTGACTGAGTTGGACCTTAACGCCATCCGTACTACTGTGACTTCACTGAATCCGAGCCTCAGTCACGTTGCGTGAGCTACACCCTCAGACTCCTGCCTTCTTATCTAGCCTCTCCTCTGTCCAGCCCACATCGCCCCCAGCCCTCTGTCTGTATTCACTGACGTGGGCGGGAGTCTGTGCGGCCTAGCAGCAAGAGAGGCAGATTGGGGGGGGGGGGGAGAACCCCACCACTGATCCTCATTTCCTCTATTCAGTACAGATTCACCTGGAAGCAGAAATGCATAACTTGATATGCAAATTCTAAATTTAAGTGCGACTGTGTTCTGGATGCTCTTCCTCTTCATTGCCCTCCCCATGGAGAAGAGGAGGATTATTAATCTACCATGGAGGAGGAGGCAGGCCCAGGAACTTCGGGCTGCTGGAGGATGGGCAGATGGGCCCTGTCGTCTGTTAGTGTCCTGTTAGCGTCAGCAAAACGACGCCGTCGGGCCAAGTTACAGTACGCGCGCGCGCGTGTGTGTGTGTGTGTGTGTGTGTGTGTGTGTGTGGCCAGCCTTCCCCCACACGTGCATGCGTGCGTGCGTGCGTGCGTGTGTGTGTGTATATGTGTGTGTATGTGTGTGTGTGGCCGGCCTTTCCCCACACGTGCGTGTGC
>JAODJW010000019.1:13548882-13572040 GCA_026777045.1 Hyperopisus bebe
AGTTTGGAGTTCAGGAGATTGGCTTGACCAGGCCCACACCCCTAAATGCATTGAAGCAACTGCCATGTGATTGGTTGGTTAGATAATTGCAATAATGAGAAACTGAACAGGTGTTCCTAATAATCCTTTAGGTGAGTGTACATCAGAGTCTCTAGATATCAAATATACAGCAGTAATAAATCTTGTATGAAACCGTCAGATGCTTGGAAACACATGCTGTATTGGATATCCTTGCCGTCATTGGCTTACAGACCCATGTGTGGTGAGATTCTCACGTTTCACAGCTGTATTGATCTTTTCTTTCTGGTCATGATTGCACGGTCCACAGTAACAGCAGATCAAAGGGGTGGATGAAATCCAGCCATAGATATCAACTTATTAAGATCACAAAGACCTTTAAGCAACAAACTTTTAAAAGCTTCTTTAAAAAAATCTTAAAGAACTTCCAAGCAGAAGTGATGTTTAGAAATGCAAAGTGGAGACAGTCCATCTAAACACGGTTTTCACGTAAAAAAGGAAACTCGCCCTGTAATAAGATATTAATAGGAAGCTGTCTCGACTTCAGTGAATTGTCTATTGTGCTTTATAAATGCCTTCATAAAAAACTACTTATGTTAAAAACGCTTACAGAATGAATGCCCCAAGTATTATTCTAGTCAACAGACTAAGCAAAGCTAGAGAGTGAACTGAATGATATGACAGAGAGGCGAGCCTTACACAATTAGCTGCACAGAGATCATGTCACAGTCGTCAGCGGTCTTCCACGGCCCTGTTGGAGAATCCCAACATTCCATGCTTTTCCATGTTAAATCCAGTCGTAGATCTCACTTGTACCTTTTTATTAGGCTTGTGTGGACATAAATGCGCCATAATTCATTGATCTCTCACCTGGCAGCATACCCTGATGAGAGAAACGCCAGTTAAATGCAAGGTAAACACGAAGGGAACATGAGCAGGAGTAGCTGATGGCTTCCCCCGTTTCCTGTTATGAGACGGCTTTCGTTCTATTGATGTGCTTTTGGTGGTACACTGAGGACAGTCGACTCAATAGCAAATGTCAGTCAGCTGGCATAGAAGGATTGGACCAGTGCTGGAGTGCATCCAAAAGTACCAGTACCAGGTCCTCTGTGCTGCTGCCTGCACTGGGTTCCATAGGGGCTTGTGGTAGGTGACTCACTGTGTGCGGGCATGTCTGTGCATGCGTGTCTATACTGTTTGTATATTTCTATATATTTTTATGCAAGCTAATGAGATTGCTAGTCTGGGCAGAGACACCATTGGAGATGTAGAACAAGGCATGCGACATGATTAATGGAGGGGTCCTGTGATCGATTTTTAATGTGATTAATTGGGCTCAGGGCCCTCCCTATCTGCAGAGTTTTGATGAAAATGAATAGGGAAAAAAGAGCTGGCAGTGAGATATGTGCCAAAGTGACAGGATGGGGCTGAAATACAAGCAGCCCGGGGATGATGTTACTGTCAATGTGTGAGTGCATGTGCCGGCTCTTACTGTACCGCACCTCCAGAGGAATAATAAACCCGAACGGCAACGGGGAACAACTTGATCTCCTGCCTCATAGTCCATAATTAGTATAAAGTACATCTTTTACTGAATACATAAAGACTTTTATTCAGATGATATATATTATAGTTTCAACATGTAAGAAATGGGCCCTGGTACCTAATCTCAATTCCAAAGCTTGATGAAGTCTTGATAATGAATACAATTAACAGTGATGAATACTCACATGCTTAATTGTTAGCACAGAGGGACAAGCAGCAACACCTTAACCTCTGAATCCATTCGTGGAACACTGATGTTTCTGTTTTCATGATGTAAATATTTGCAAATGTGATTCACCCCACACCTAATCACAGAGTGTTTGTGTGAATATTCTGATTGTTTCTTTAGTTAACAAAATCTAAAACTAACATAGCTAAACTAACTAAAATAGCAATGCATTTTTTTTTAAAAAAAAGAGAAAACATAAAGAAAGATCAACACAATATTAAAAATAAACTTATATAGTGCCACAGAAATGCCAACTGCAGCACTGGAAGGCTGTTTTGAGTAAACAGTGCTAATGGAATGTGTTTTATGTACATAAAAAAACAAATAAAAATGCCTCTGTTTTTCTCAGCCTCACAGGTACACCAACTTATGTGCAGTACAGCACATCTCTTCATTTTTAACTATGCTTATCTGACCTTGGCTTGTGGACGGGAGGCACAGGCTTTAAGGAAAAGTTATGTTGCTAAAACATTTTTTTACTTTAATGGGAATTTGCAGTTCTTGTTCTCTTTGTTACATACTATAGGATTTATCCATCCATTTTCTACCCCTACGCAGGGTTATGGGGGTCCGGACTCCATCCCAGGTATTGAGGTCGAAAGGCAGGGAACAACCCAGGATGGGGTGCCAACACCATTCACGCGGTTCTGGGCCATGGGGTCAAACCAAAAAACCCACAGGAACCTCAGAACAGCACGGAGAGAATGTACAGAAAAAATCTCACACACACGGAGGGCAAACTCAAACCCTAGTCCTTCATATAATATAAAGAAAGTTATAGAAAATGTATTTTACAAATATACAAAAAAAAAACACATCGGTCCAATATGACAGAATAAAGTAAATAGCTTCTCTTTCTAATGGAATAAAGTGTGATAACATATGTAGCTGTGTTGACTTTTCCGGATTTGCAATTATCTTACTTCATTTTACTTTTACTGATATGGATGAATATGCTTTATAATTTATTCTTGTGACTTCAACCTGCTTCTGTACAGGAAGATATCACTTAAATGAAGATATACATGCAATAGCCATTGCGCTGGTAGCCTCTGGGATAGGCTCCGGACCATGGGTGTCGTTAGACCCCTGTTACTGGGGCATGTGGCCCAGTATTTATGTGCTGAGCTCCAGTAAAATCAAAAATATTCAGCTTTCAAAAATCATATAGATAATGGGGGGGTGGGGGGCCTTTGCCCCAGTACAGCTCTATGTCTAGCACGGCTCCTATTCCGGACCCCTTGCGACCCTGAATAGGAGGAGCGGTTTCAGAAGATGAATGGATGGATGGAATAACCACCTTCTCCAGAGAGTCAGAAATGGCCTGTCATCCCCCCAGTTTCTGTCATCTACATTAAGGGTCAGTCACTGTGGTCTTGGGAGCTGGAGGATTTTCTCATTTTCATTCCAGCTAAGTTTTTAATTAATTATTCCTAATTGAGGCATTGATTATATCCATCAAACTATTCAAATCATGTTAAATAAAAATGTATGCTTAATGACATGCTATTATTTTGTAATTGTGTTTAACCAAATTCATGTTAGAACTGGAGAAAATAGAAAGTAGATTTTATGAATGTTTTTTGCTCATTAAAATGAATACTACAGCGTTCATAATTTTAATTGAATCAATGATTACTTAGCCCTTGAGCGACTTAGTAAGTAATGCCCTTATTATGCTAAATTAAGTTCATTACTATTTTATACTATTTTATTTTGTTTAAGTTCCAGAAATGAACAGATAAAAGGAATAGATTTTATTGGCATGAATACCCTTGTAACTGTTAATTATTTATTTTGGTTGAATTCCATTGAAACCCATTTAAAACCTATATAATATAAACTGTATGACAGGATTCAGTCAACATTCAAAGCAATTTACTTGGGAGCCTACTGAGGCAAAAACAGTACATAGCATCTCCAGCACCAGGGTTGCCGACATCTGGTCCATATGCTCTACATCAGCAATGAAGCACCAAACTGCCTGTTCATGCCATAAATATGCTGTCTCCATTCTGTCATGAAGAGATCTTCCCCATATGTTTATCTATGAATGATGTGCTCCATTGCCTTGATATTTTACAGACTGGATGTGACATGCTTTGTTTTTTTGCCCTGCATAGTGTCATTTCCGCTTATGCCGCTTCCAGTGACGTGTTGCGAGGCCTTTGGCTCTGACGCAATCAGACTGAATAGTCATTGAAGAGTTTTCCTTTACCAGCTGAGATTAAAGGGCAATCACAATGTCAGCTTTCTGAGCTCTGATTCACACTCAAGCACTCCCAGTGTCTTTGTGGGGTCTGTCTCCGTTATTAACGTCCCCATGGTTGGCCCTTAGTCAGACTTTGGTCTACAAAGTCATGAAATTTTTCAAATAGATTTGTTAAAGTCCATTTTCTCACAGTTCCAGAATGTCCTTGTCAGTATTCTGACCAATCTTTGCTTCCACCTTGAACCTTCTTGTGCTCTGAGCCTAATGACACATTAATGTTTCAGATGTGCAAGATGCCGTAATGACATCTGGCCACTATGGCAAAGGTTGGTTCGACTGAATATAAAAATTGAGTTAGTCTCTGGTTTTCACACTGTGAAGGTGCCCTATGATTTTTGTCAAAATAGTGAAAAAGCCTTTATCATTATCTTTTCAGTTTTTGTTTTATTAATTTTACTTTTACATAGAAACATATATGCATGTGTTCATAACTTTAAATGATGTTTATGTCACGCCCAGCTCCGTCCAATCCTCCTGTGTGCCACGCCTACATCGTTACCTCGTGTTTATGCCCGATTGTGATCACCTGTGTCTTGTAATGTTTGACTAGTCCTGTGTATTTAGTCCGTGTCACGGTTAGTTTCCCCAGATCTGTCATTGTCTTCTATGGCTGTGAGTTCCCGTCCGTGCCTGTTCGACCCGTTTGCTCAAATAAACCCCGTTCACCCGTCAGTCCGGCTGCTCTTGCCTCCTTGCCCGCTCGCCTACTCGCAGTTCGTGACAGTATATATAAATAACATTGATGCAGAGTTGAAAATGATCCTTTTTTTTTTAGTAAAATTGCATGTTAAAACAGCCTCGTCACAGTGAACTGCTACTGAATGTTTTACCGACATTTACTGGCAGTTATCCAATAACAATGAGGTGTGCGACTCTCTACTCAGACTCTCAGTCGCCTTCAGTGATTTATAGCCAAAGGAGACAACGCTGTGGCTCTGAATATCTCAGCCAGGCCTCATTTAGCTACCCTCATTTTTTTCTTCATGCCATAACACAGTTCTACAGAAGAAAAGACAAAAGAAAGAAATAAATAAGCAAATTAGTCGAGTCAGAGAGACGCCGCTTTGATCCAAGTGGCCATCAGAGGGATCCGCTGCTTAAACACAGAGACTTGAGCATGTGCATATGTCAGATAATGTTCTCTCACATCTCCCTTCCTAGTGTTTAATCCTTCTATTAAAACATGAGTGTGGATTGCGGGTTTTGCACTGGAAAAATGCCCACTATCACAGAAATCGGCTGATGGAAGCCAGGTGTCTCCTCTGAAGTTTTCTGTGTATTCTGGAACTGCAGGTAATCCTTACTGTGCTTGCTGAATTAAGTAAAAAGAAAAAAAACTTAGTGGATTAGGCAGTAACATACCATGGTGCTTATTGGATTACTAATAAAACATGTAATGACAGTAATTTAACTCTAAAATGTAAAGCCATGCCAAATATAAAAGTAGAGACTGCAGCTTTTTATGCATTCCTTAGACTCAATGAGTCGGAGAAACTGCACAAACCATTTATGGCAATAGTGAACAAGTGATTATTTATGCCCCCCTCCCCCACGCAAAAACAGGCTCACCCCTCCTGTGAAGAGTGGGGTGAAGCAATGGCCTTCACAGCCGGTCCAGAATCTAGTTCCCTAGTTACCTGCCACAGGCGTGGTCACTCCTCATGGCCACGCCCACCTTTGTTATTCTGGCTAAGCTCTACTTTTTTCCATCCTATTGAGTTCTAGTATTCTTGATGCCAACACTGGTTGAAATGAGTAAGCCTTGATTACTGTCTAATATGGCATGTGATTTCTTGACATGATGAAGGGCTTGTACTGGATGTCAACTGAACTATCACTCAGATTAGATAACCAGCTGTGGAAATGTGGGCAGATGTATCGCAGGCCTTAGGTTAAAGTAAAGGTGTCGACCTACCTTATCCAGCTCAGTTATGCCTCCTGTTTTGGCACCTGTAACTCCCCTGAGGCAAATGGGTCAAATTTCTGACCAAGAGAGACAATGTTGCTTGACACAGCAGCTTTGTTTTGATATGATGATGCCAGTTATTGGAGGTGCAGTTGTCCTATTTGACCAAGATCCCACAAAGGAACAGTGGCTATGTAGCTAATGGAGCAGTTCACTCAAATACAGTAATTGTTCTCTGCAGTTGCAAGTCTCAGCATGTGTTAAAATTAAGGGAGCCGAGATCCCAGTGGAAGGTTTTATGGATTGCAGGAATGCGGCTAGTTCCATGGATGAATCCTTTGCACATCTCCATAAGATCCCTCTGAAAGACTGACTGGGTGTTGTTCATTTGAGGTGCAGATAGGTGGCCTTTAAGGAAGGTTTTAGTCATTGCTATTACATGTCCCTCAGAATTCAATGTAGGGAACTTCATTAGGGAGACTATTCAGTAACTTGATACCTATGTTCCATCAGTCGTGATAATTTCAGGACTTTTCTGCTTCCACCTACATAACCCACACATAGATTGGGCCTCAGTGGAATTTTACAAGTGTCTAGTGTAGGCAAGGGGAGGTACATATCCTTTTCTGTCTGTGCTGCCACTATAGAGTGGCACCACTAAGGATGTACAGATGGCTGCCCCTCATGTTGACTTGTTTAATTTAAAGAGGGCCTCAGTTCTTCCCCTTCACAGGCATTGTGCTATTAATCTCATCCCCCCTCTGTCTCAAATGGCACCAGCTATAGATGAGTATATTACAGAAGCTCTGGAGTATCATTTCATTTATCATGGACCTCTCCTGTAGCTATTAGCTTTTTCTTTGTGGGGGGAATAAAGGACAGAGGGCTATGGCCTGTATAGACAACCAGAGTCTTAATGAGATTGCAATTAAAAATCATTACCCCTGCCATTGATCCTGTCATCAATTGCAAAGGTTCAGTTGACTTGTATCTTCACAAAACCAGACCTTTGCAGCACCTACAGTATAACCTATTTTATATGTGGGAGGGAGAAAAGTGGAAAACAGACTTCCAAACAGCCAAAGAGCATTACAAACACTATGAATACTAGTCTTCGGGCTAGTAAGTACTCCAAATGTGTTTCAGGAGTTTGTGACATGGGATATACTGAATAGGTTTGTTGTCGTTTACCTTTAATGAAGCTTTTCTGAAATGACGCCTGAATATATATATCATCTCATGTCAGACCAATTCTTCAGCATTTAATAGGGAATCAGTTGTGTGTCAAGTTGGAGTTACATATATTTATCGTATCATTTCCCGGTTATGTGCTCGTTCCTGAGGATAGGACTGAGGTCCAACTGGTATCTGGCAGGTTGATACTGTTGGTCACTCCTCTGGTTGGACACCAAGTTCCTTAGAGGGCTTTTGTCATAGGGGTGGGTGCCTCAGACACTGGGGTGAGTGTGGTATTGCCATCACGTGTGTGGATGCTGGAAAGAATCCATCCATGCACTTTTTTCTCTTGTTGATTGTCCCTTGTGGAACAGAATTATAAGAAAGGAAACAGAATTGCTAGCCATTGAGTTAGCACTGGTGGAATGCTGTCACTGGATAGAGGGGGTTAAATTTCCATTTGTGGAAATGGATCACAAGAATTTTAAATATCTTCACTTGACAAAGCACCTGAACCAACAGGATTGATGATCCTGGGTTCCCTACTGATTTCGTTACTTACTGTCCAGCAACTAAAACTGTAAATTTTGATGTGCTCCATACACTAAGTCTGGGGACTGAGACCTGGAGAACATTCTGTTTTGCTCTGCTTTTGTGACTCAAATTCAGTAAGAGGCCGTAACCAAGGACCAGGAGGCCAACTGGGACACACCACCCCCACCTGAGACACATGTCATTCTGCTGTTATACCCCCAGCCCATGATGGTCTCTTTATGTACCTCCCCGTTTTCCGGCCACCTGGGAGTAGCTAGAATCTGTCACCTGCTGTCCCTCTGGTTCTGGTAGCCTGAATGACGACAGCATGTGTTGGCATTCATCTCAGCTTCTGCCAGCTGTGCATGCAGCAAAACAGCACGACACAACCGCTCCCAGAGCCTAACTGATGTGACAATGGCCCCTCTCTGGTCAACATCTGGGGGATGAGCTAGGCTTTATAATAGAATAATAATAGAATTTCCAAACAATGAGATGGAGGCTTTGAGTAGTGTAAAGTTTATCTCAACAAAGTTGCTATAGAATTTCTTTCTGTAGTGTTTATTTTTTATCCTCAATCTGCATATTAAGTAGCTGAAGCCTGATATATACAACCTTACCACATCTTCGAAACCACACAGTTTTAAAAGCATTTCCTCTTGCAGATGGATTAGACGGTATGAAAAGGATTAAGTCCATTGTGAAAAATATTTATGCGAAGCATAAATTCTGAGAATAACTGTAAGACAAATGCAACAAAACAGAAATACTGCATCTTTGGCAGCCAAAGGTACTTAATAATTGAACCGAATATAGTATGAGCATCTGAGAAAATTCATGTTGCTACTAGTGATTACATCATCGTACTGACAAAGGGAACCTTCATTAATCTGTATATTTTAAATTGATTAATTTTGAATACATTGTTGTGCTGGTAAGAATAATTCTGAGACAGAAATTCCAGTTACATATTTCTATTGCTGTTCGAATAGGTCAGTTCTGTTGGGTAAATTAAAATACGCCTTTAACTGCCTACAGTCACACTTGGATTAGTTTGATTGAAAAGTTTACACTTGAGCAAGATTTGACTTTACTGGAGCTCTTCATCCAATCCAGTTACTCAATATGAACCATGAGTATAAACAATAGCATTGAACAAACAAGTCTATTCAGGATTAGAAATAAGGACAAGTGTGATGAGAACCTTGAAGGACCCTGGGTGGAATTAATTTACTATAACCACTCAACGTCAATCTTATTCAGGGAAAGAAACATTCATTTCGGCTAATCATTAACATCCTAATGAGAAAAAGGCAATTTGTCGATGCAGTGTGACGGTTTAAATTGTCATTTACCACCATGAAGTTCAACTTCAAACATACAGTTTCATAGGAGTATGCCTTGGGATCAACCTCAGATTTTAATATATGAACAAAAGATTTTGTAGTGTAATTACCAGAAATCACTCTTAGGAATCATAAAGGTAGACAATAATTGCTTGTAATTTATGTGACAATGGAGAGACATTTTACATTGATCTGGAAGCTTACCAACGGCATCCTGTCTCATTGTAGTTTATAATAGGTAGGCATATTCAAAAGATGCTTGGATTAGTATCTAAATGTAATTTGAAGTAATTCTGCTTCAGGTGTGTCTTAAATATGTAGCAAGTGATTAGTCTATGTGGAAGGGATAGTGTATGTTTAAAGAGTAGCACAGCAGCTCAGTGGGAAGTGCTGTGATCTCACACCTCCATAGTTGGGGTGTGAACCCTGCTGGTGTGTGTGGAATTTCAGTTCTACCCATGTTGTGCTGTGATCTCACACCTCCATGACGGGGGTTTGAACCCTAACTGCTTGCTCTCTGCACGTAGTGTATGTGTTGCACATGCTTCCTCCTGTGGCTCAGAAGTATTAGGTGCTTTGCTGTCCCCACATTCAGTAGTGTGTTTATTGGCTACACCTGATGTTAAAGCGAACAGCTGCTACTCCAAACACAGAATCATGTAGCTGAAACTGAATAGATACAGCACAGGGTCAGGAGGTTTAGATATTGTGCAACTAAAATTTCAATAGCTAAGATGTCTGTTTTAGCAATTTTGAACATGGTGTGATTGTGAATTCCATGCATGGTGGTTCCAGCACGTCAGAAACAGCCACCTTACAGGAATTTTCACATACTACAGTGTCTGGAGTTTATCGAGAATAGTGTAATGAACAAAACATATCCTGTCAAGGACAGTGCTGCAGCTGAAAACACCTTGTTAATAAAAGAGGTCAAAAGAGAATGACCTGACTCGTTAAAGCTTACAGGAAGACTGTGCAAAAGTAACAGCAGAACAACAGCAGAAAAGCTTCCTTGAACAAACAACTTGTCTACCCTTGAAGCAGTTATGAAGGTGAAAGCGGGTCCTACCCAGTACTAACTACATTAGTGGCCAAAATTGTGGAAACACGTAGCATTTTTGGCATTACGCTTTAAAATTGCTACATGAATACTGGATTGCATATTTTACAAACAAATGGCCGCTAGTGTAGAAGTCCCCAATAAAGTGGATCCTGACTGGTACAAACTGGGTGCCCCTAATAAAGAGGATCCTAGCCGGTAATAGCAACTGCCTCCTAAAAGTAGATCCTACTTGGTACTAGCTAAGTGCCCCAACTAAAGTAGATTCTACCTGGTACTAGCTAGATGTCCCTAATAAAGTGAATCCTACCTGGGACTAGCTAGGTATCCCTAATAGTGGATTCTACCTGGTACTAGCTAGATGTCCCTAATAAAGTGAATCCTACCTGGTACTAGCTAGATGCCCCTAATAAAGTGAATCCTACCTGGGACTAGCTAGATATTCCTAATAAAGTGAATCCTACCTGGAACTAGCTAGGTATCCCTAATAGTGGATCCTACCTGGTACTAGCTAGATGTCCATAATAAAGTGGATCCTACCTGGTACTAGCTAGATGTCCCTAATAAAGTGAATCCCACCTGGTACTAGCTAGGTGTCCCTAATAGTGGATTCTACCTGGTACTAGCTAGATGTCCCTCATAAAGTGAACTGTACAAAGTACTAGCAAGATGTCCTTCATAAAATGTATTGTACCAAGTACTAGCTAGGTATCCCTAACAGTGGATCCTACCTGTTACTAGGTGTTCCTAATAAAGTGGGACGTACCTGGTACTAGCCAGTAGTGATGCGCGGGTCAACCCATGACCCGCGGGTGCGGGCGGTTTTAGGGCAGACATTTTTAAAATATCGTGGGTGCGAGTGGGCGGGTCAAAAAGCTACAAAACGCATTTCATTATCGGTCAAAACGTGTTGTAAACGGGGTGCGAATTACCACGAGGATCTCCTAGTTCCACTCGCAATCTCAATCAGGGAAATAAAAGGGAAAAAAGCTATCCGTAGCTTTAGTTTACACCGGCAAAACCTCTCCTAGACCTCCGATGAAGACATGGCTAACTTAATCAGAGGAAAGTTAAGAAAAGACGATGCAAAGACGTCCTTGGGTTTCGGAGGGGTCACAGTCACGATTTCCCTCTCCTCTCGATGCTGGCAAGAGCGGTGCTTTGCGTTCCTGCAACCAGCGCATCGAGCGAGCGCGCGTTCAGTTCAGCAGATCGCCTGCTGGAAGCGCGTCGAAATAGGCTAAACCCAGCACGGTGGATTCCATACTCTTTCTCCACAGTACTTCCAAACAGCTGTCATAAATGCCGTCGGCGTATATTTTTCAATTTGTAGGATACGCTACTAGTTTGGTGGAATCACGGTTACGTATGCTCTGCTCTACTTCATTTTAGAAAAAAATTAAGTTAAAAGAAGACCTAAGTTCATTCAAATCTGATAGAGTTCTCAGATCTGATGTTACATCAAATGTTACAGTTTTCACAACTACTGTTTTGCATACATGCACGCTTGTGTGTGTTTACAGTATGTGTGCGCGAGAGAGATGTCTTTAATTCGTGCAATTTTTCGCAACCCTTCAATAAATAACGATGTAAAAAATCGATCTTTCGTTTTCTTTGCTGTTGTTTGGTACACTGTTAGTCATGTATAAAATTATGCCATCATCTTCAATGTTAATCTAGCACAAATCTATGTCATCTATGGGTTACAGTGTCACAAATGACACTTCATTGGTAGGTTCCATGGCAATACAGGCTCACTGTTTTTTTTCCTCGGGTCTGGTCGCGTTTTGGGTCATTATCCACGCGTATTTTTGCGGGTTAGGCGGTTTTGATCTCCTGACGGGTCGGTTTGGGGCGGGTGTTAAAAAAAGCCGACCCACGCAACACTACTAGCCAGGCATACAAAATAAAGTGGGTCCTACCTTGTATTAGCTATATGTGTACCTAATAATGTGTCCACAGAGTGGAACACGAACATTGCACTGCTGCCTCACGGCCTGTGTGTTGGTGGGTAAAAAGCCACCTCCACTCTCTGTGGTTCATAGTCCTGTCCCAGGTGTACTCCTGCCCTGTGCCCTATGGTGTCTAAGAGGTACTGCAGGTGATCCCATCCAGAATTAGCTGTTGGAAGATACTTCAAAATCCAATAGATAATGCAAAACCACATATAAATGTAATTCACAACCAACTTCATGATCCCAGTCCTAGAGAATGACAAAATATTTTGGTTCTACCTTTTTTGCTATAATTATTGTTATAAAAATCACCTCACCTGGTGTTCAGGTGTAACTGAGGTGCTAATTGAAAATTAAAACCTGTCAAGATGTGTGTCACACCCAGCTCCGTCCGCTCCTCGTGTGTGCCATGCCCACCTCATTACCTCGTGTGATTCCCGATTGTAATCAATGCTCGTTAAGTTCAACCTGTCCTGTGTATTTAGTCCGTGTCTCACTTAGTGTTCCCCAGATCAGTCATTGTAGTGTCTCGTGCTTGTTCTGTCCAGTGTGCCTTCGATTAAGTGAATAAACCCCGTTTACCTGTCCGCTTGGCTCTTCTCGCCTGATTCCCCACTCGCCTGCCTGCACCAACGTGACAATGTGATTACCAAAAATCTGGGTGTCCAGCACTTATGTCAATGAAAGCATGGTGACTAAATTGAATAGTCAACAGTCATTTTTATGCGATCAAGTCTGATACTAGTATTCCATTTGATATAACACCCCTAATCATGCAGATTTAGTTTGCATGCTCAGCAGCTGTAGACTGACATTTTAACAGCAATATTAAACCAGGACATGGGATAAAACGTCAGGCTTTATTTGAGCATCTGCGAATGTGCCAGTTTCTGTCTGTCTCATAACACATCTTTGCCGATGACTCTCCATCAATTTCCTGAGCAGGGCATTCACGGCGTGCAGAGTTAACCGGATTTCCAGCATGTTTGCTGTGCGGCTGCCTGATCCCTTCCTGAAGGAAGACCGAGCGGCAGGCAGACTCGGGCGGCGGAACTCATTTGTGTTTAATTATCATCACCTGATTAAGCAGCAGCCGCACTCCGACAATGCCTGAACCAGGGAAAGGAAAGGAGCTGTGACAGTCAGATGCCGCCATCTTGTCTTCCCACATCCAAAGAGGTTGTCCTTAGATAAATCCTCAAAACAGCCTTTCACTCAATTTGTCACATTGTCATTGATTCCCCTAAATAGTCTTACGTTATACTATTAAAAGTGTGGTTTAACATTATCAGTTGCCTTTCACTGATAAGTAGGCATAAGGTTATGTTTTTGAGACAAACCACTGATTTATGATTCAGTAGTTGAGCATATCATTGATTAATTATACTTTACGTAATTAACCCATCGAATGGAGTGTGTCTTCTAGCCTAATGGGAGTCGTAATGTGACAGGGTACTGAGGAGCCACACAAGCGTGAAATGTCCTGGGCAGAGCTATCTTCGGGAAAAAAAACCCTCTCATGCAAGGGTGGCTTTGGCCCCTGGGCTCAGCGGAGGGGAAGGGGAAAGCCAGCTGGAGGGGTTTCTCCATGCAAATTTCCATCAGCATCCGCAGAGCTGCAGCTGGGATTCTCTTCATTCATCACAGCTCATCCTAAAACAGTCATTTGTTTGGGAAAAAACATCGTGTTAAATAATAGGTACACTTTTCTTATTTTAATCTGTTTTACATTTATTTACATTTAGTTTCTGCTCTGAGAGTCAATACAGGAATATTTAACAAAATCACTCGGGGAATATTTTGCAGTATTAAGGAATATTAAGGAAGACTCCCGTAGATCAACGATTAGCATGGGATGCCCTGACCCCCCACCTGCAACCATAAAAAGTACACAGAAGGTCTTGTGCGTAAAATCTTCAGTAATGCTATTGGAATTAGGTCTTGGATAGTAACCACTACAGTATGAGTCCATATACTGTAGTTTTTTCAAATCCGGTCTCCATCACCTGTCAGCTGTTACCATAAAACTTTGCTCCACCATAATGTTTCCACCTGCTCTATCCTAATAACACTGTAATGAAACCGGATTGTAAACTGTCATATAAATCCGCCAATATAAAGGTTCCTTCAGGCACTTGGAATAGTTGCATTTTATTGTGTGATGTATAAGCAATAGCAGTCCCTGCCTTTTATAGAAAATGTGGCTTATATTTAGCACAGGTGAAGGGCCTGTCTGACTAGAGGCCATATTGTTAATCACAGTGGATAAAGTTGGCTTTTCATAATGAAAGATGCTGTGTGTCAGTGTTCTTTCGCAAGACCCAAAGCATAGCCCAGTTGCAAAACTCCCAATATCTCACTCTATTTTGTCTTCCCTTCTTTGATGTGGTTGTTATAGCAATTGCGAGGGACACATTCAGTTGGTATAGGTCAGGCTCAGAGGAAACATTTCCATGACAACGATTTACCGGAGGCTCTGACTCGGAAGGCAGGACATAATTCCAAAAACTCAATACCATAGTTGTCCATGAGAGGGAGAGCAGGGCCATGTTGTTCTGCCAGCTTTAGTGGTGACAGAAAAACCTGCTCCAAATTTGGATAATAACGCACTTGTATTGTTATGGGCAAAATGAGAAATCATTATCTTTTCTGAAATGCAAGGCTTTTAAGTATACTCTAGCATTCACTGTAAAGACATTCAGAATAACACACCTGTACTTCACTTTGTGGCTGCATGGGTCCCCTGTGCTTGGCTTTGTGGCTGTGTGACTCCTCTGTGCCTCCCTTAGTGGCTGTGCGGGTCCCCTGTGCTTTACTTTGTGACTGTGCAGGTCCCCTGTGCTTCACTTTGTGGCTGTGTGGGTCCCCTGTGCTTCACTTTGTGGTTGTGAGGGTCCCTTGTGCTTCGCTTTGTGGCTGTGTGGGTACCCTGTGCTTCACTTTGTGGCTGTGTGGGTACCCTGCGCTTCCTCAGATCCTTAGACCTTCCTTCCAAAGCCCACATCGGATAAATGGTCATGAAAAATAAATGTCAAATGACAACATCACCCACTCTGAAGATTATTGAGCCCACAACTTTTTGGTCTTAAGTCCCGCTTCCCAACGCCAGCACCAACTATCCTTCAAACCAAACCCAAATCCAAGCCAGAGTGCTGTATCTTGTCTTTTCACTGAACAGCCCTGCTAAGTCCGTGCTCTGTCTGATATGCAATGTATAGCTCTTATGCTGACGCTGCTTACACTTGTTACTGACTGTTCACTGGAAGCTCAGCCTAGCTGCACTTATGCCCAGTAGACTCCTCGACAGCTGCATGCTTGTAATGTACTATTTGCCTTACTTGTACATCACCTTGCATGAAAGTGTCTGCTAAATGTAAATGTGAAAGAAGCATAGCGACCTTCAATTCTTTCAGCACACTACCCATTCACCAGTGTTCTGGAATCAGAAAAGAATGAGTGGCCCATAGAATAATGAGCTGTATTGCGTACCTGACATGTAATGAGACGTTTTAAAAATGAGTGGTTTGATTTGAAATACAGTGACCTGGTGCTATGAAACAGACCATGTAAAACTGCAAATATACTACATTATAGAATGTGCTATAAAAAGAATTGCTATATGCAAACTAAACATTGGTTTGGGTTTCCTGGGAAGGGGCAGTCATATACAAGCTATGCTGATAAACTGCAGTATTATTCTCTATAGAAGGGAGAGCTCCACCTGCAGTCTTCCCAGCTTGTTTTTTCACACAATGATTGTGAATTAAACAAAAAAATATCCCCAGGTTCTTGCTTGTTCTCTGACCTATTCCTGACTCCCATGTGTTAGATCTGTTGTGCTTTGTGATTTAGATCTGTATTTTTAAAGTAATATACTGAAATGTGTTTTCATGTTGTTCCTGTTTTTGGGCAATGCCAATGGGAATCCTACTTCTGTACAATACACATGCTGTACGGAATAAATCTGAATTATTGATTTTCTTATTATAAATCTCCCAAAGGTTTCTTGAAATAGATTGTGATACATATTTCTCTTAGTGCTTCATTCCGCAGGTAATTTTCACATGCCAACAACAGAAGTGATCATTCTTGAAGCAAACATTGTTATTTATATATGTCTACTTCACAACAACTTTTACATCTGCAGCCTGCCAGATGTCCTAATGAATCTGCACACTTTTTCAACTGCAGTGCCTAGAAAATCTCTCCATTGAACTTCCAACCACATTTACAGTAGTGAGCCTGGAGCACATCCACCAACAGCTCTAGACCTTCTTTAGGGGGGCTTCAGCTATGCTAGTTTTTGTCTTAGCTCCCCATTTCTAAATCTGGTAATGCTTTACATTACCTGCATCTTAATAAGGCATTTGTAGCACATTTATAAGCAACGTGGATGTATAACTTTACATCCTAACATACTTTAATGTAACTTTAATATATATATTAATAACAAACATTTTATGATTATATGATTGTAATGTTTGTTGTCACATAATGTTTGTTATTAATGTACAGCTGTTAAGGTATACTTACATGCTACTAATGAATGGTCTATGAATGCATTATGAAGGTGCAGTTAATGTAAAGCATTTTCCTAAATACATATTTTCATACATCATACTGTACAGATTTTATAGTTAGGGCCTCCTTGCCACCTCCTCAGCAAATTTTAGCCCCGCCTAAGAGTCAAATCCTAGAATCCCCACTAAGCATATCCCAAGAAGTACAAGAAACAGCCTGCAAGGGACACCATTCATTGTAGCACAAACAATTGGTTATTTAGAGACACAAATAATTAGTGTAAATGCATGTCTATTGACTGTGGGAGGAAACTGCAGTACCTGGAGGCAAATCGAGCAACATAACTGTAATATCTGGAAATAAATCCAGGTCCATTTAAAAGTACAGAGTATAATTTACTTACCACTAGTACATGCAGTAAAATTAGACTACATACACACCAAATAATAATTGTATTCCCCAGATGGGGAATACATATGGTTTTGGGGCCAGCATGCTGCCATAGACTCTTTATTGTTCGTGTTCTACCTAAAGAAGGATTTTTTTCAAACTATGCAGACATGTTATATGGGTGAAGATCTGGATCTGATCAAATTTTGAGACAGATCACCCAAAAATCGAAGCAACGCTACTTAGTAGCAGTGTGATAAGTTGAAAATAATCTGATGGATGGTATTACTACTTCAAACGAAAAATAAACATATATGGATGAATATCTACGCCTGATTTCGAATCTCCCCAAAATTGAAGCAAACACTTGATCAAGTGAATGTAGTAGCTCTAAAAGTATCTGATGGACCTTTTTCAAACTTTGTAGACACACGAGATGTGGAACTGTTCAAATTTTGAGACAAATTGCTCCAAAATGGAAGCAGTGCCATAAAGAGAAAGCGAAAAAAAAGAGTAACGCTGCTTCAGACACTTTATCTTGTCAGCATGATAACTCAAAAAGCATTTGCCAGATCTTTTCTAAATTTTGCAGAGACATTGTATGGGTAATATCTGGTACCAATTAAATTTTGAGACAAATTGCATTAAAGTTGAAGAAATGCCGCTTAGTGGCAGCAAAGCAAAGGGTGATCCCAGAAGATATTTGACTTTATTAATGTGACAACTCCAAAAGGATTTGATGGATCTTTTACTTTGCAGAAAATGTATGGGAGAAGACCTGGAACTGATCAAATTTTGAGCGAAATCACAACAAAACTGAAGTAGAGCGACATGGTGACAATAAAAAAATGCAGCCTCAGACACTTGTTCCTTTAGCACAATATCTTCAAAAGTATTTGATAGATCTTTTGTAAGCTCAGTAGACACATTGTATGGGTGACGAACTGGACGTGGTCAAATTTTGAAATAAGTTACATGAAAATTAAAAACTAAACAACACTACATTGTGCCAGCAAAGGGAAGGGTGAGATATCTTACTGTGTGAATATGATAACTCAAAAAGTATTTCACAGTCTCTTGATCCTATTCAAACTTCCCAGGTACATTGTATAGATCAGTGGTTATCAAACTGTGGGAGGCCAAATAATTGGAAGGGGTTGGGAGATGATGTTCTGAATATCCTGAGGAAAGTTTATAATTTTTGTCATCACAGTCAGGCAGAGTTTTTCGCAAGCAATCCATCAGCCGGTTGTGAAAATCTTCGTGCCTCCCCCACCCCAGCTCTGTTCAATAATTTTTACTGGTGGCAACCCATTAGACAGTTAGCAAAATTTATCATGCCCCATTCCCCTTATTACATCTTAGTGGCAGCTGGTCAGCAAAATATACTCGCCAGCAGCTTCATGGAATGGATTTCCAGAGCTGAGGAACTGGATGCAAGCCTTACATCATCAAGATCAAAGCCAAGCATCAGAAGTAATGGTGTAGAATATGCCACCACTGTACTCTGGACCAGTGAAAACATGTTCTGTGCAGTGATGGATCACACTTCTCTGTCTAGCAGTCTGATGGATGAGTCTGGGTTTGATGGACGCCAGGTGAAGGTTACCAATTTTATGCTCCCAACTTTGTGGGAACAGTTTGGGGAAGGCCCTTTTCTGTTCCAGCATGACTGTGCCTCAGTGTGCAAAGCAAGGTCCATAAAGACATGGTTAGGTGAGTTTTGTGTGAAAGAACTTGACTGGCTCACCAAGAGTCCTGACCTCAACCTAACACCTTTGGAATGAATTAGAACGGGAATTGCGAGCCAGGCCTTCACGTCCAACATCAGTGCCTGACCTCACAATTGCTCTTCTGAATGAATGGGCAAAAATTCACACAGACACACTCCAAAATCTTGTGGAAAACCTTCCTATAGGAGAATGGTAGCTATTATAGCTGCAAAGGGGGACCAATTCCATATTGATGCCTGTAGATTTAGAATGGGATGTCATAAAAGTTCCTGTAATGGCCAGGTGTCCCAGTACTTTTGTCCATATAGTATATGAAAAGATACCATTAGTATTAGTTACCACCTAAGCCTAGTGTACATAAGTTAGACATAGAGGTTGGGGGACGTGGGAGTAATAGGGATTAGATGGGTAGGTGAAGAAGTCATCTGGGAATACAATGTTGTCATTCTGATGCCATCTAAATTAGATAATGATCTAGTTTACTGATAATGGCTATTTCCATATGTATAACTGAATGTCTTGAATTATGAAAGGTATAAATACATTAAGACAGAATGTGAACTTTTATTTCACCTTTTAATGGTAATTCCAGTACCATAATCTCCACTGTGCATGGTTTACATATGTCTCTGTAAGTATATAGTAGCAGTGCTTCACCAAAAACTGGTATTTTATATTTCCAGGTGAGCAATGGTGATAAAATCAGCCGTTCAAATATTGTTCTTTTTTTTTTTTTATTAAACCGCTGTTGTCATTTATACCAAGGTATTAGTAGAAGGATAAATCATTGTAAGAGCACTATATATTACTTAGTTATACCACAGTCTGGTGCTTTGCTGCTGGAGAGAACAAGGATTTTGGGGGAGATGTGATGTGCAAGCTGATTCCTCCTAGCTGGCTTCTGCAGTGTGACCTCCTTTCAGAGCAGTATATGGTATATGGATGTGCCGTCATTAATCTTGGCTACCATCAGTTGTTGCCAACTACTTTGAATTATTACCAATCCTTCTCCCCTCAGTCTAGAGTTTTTGTTTTGGATGTTCAAATATGTATATGCAGTTTTAAAGAGAGATGCTGGATGTAAGTGGTATGAAGGCCATGTTAAAGGCGAATTACTACAACAGAAATTGAGTCTAGCTGGTCATTTATTTCAAGTTTTATATACCAGGCTGATCCAACCGGATTGGTCAAGGGTGGGCTCATTCCACTTAACATTTTATTATTAGAGAGCATTGAACCAGCACTAAAATAAAACTTGCCCTTTGAATAATTAGAAATAAAAGTAACCATCAGCATAAATGGGCATTCATCTTAAGTGAAAGAGCTACTGGTTGCTGAATACCAAATCTTCTGTTAAGTACTGTTTCATAATTGCGTAGAGAGGTATGATTGGGCCCTTCCTGAGTGTGACCATGACACACTCAGGAAGTCTATCCTGGGATAGACAAAAAGTGATCATTGGAAGGACACCTGGCTCTGGAATAATTCAGCTCTAGGAAATGAATGCATGGTCTTTGTTTGAACAATGGGGGAGCTGGGGCAGGGCAGGCTTCTGTGAATTTCAGAAGTTTGGAGGTTTCAAACAGAACTCAAACTGACCATCTGTCCAATTGGGTCTGACACTTCTTACACTTCTTTGAGTGTGTAGCTCAGTGGGTTATGACATGTGCCTATGATCAGAAGTTTGCCAGTTCTAATCCCAGCATCAGCAGAGTGATTTGTCTGTTGGGTCCTTGAGCAAGGCTCCCAGTTGCTCTAAGGACTAGCTGACCCTATTTTCACAAAACATGTACATTGCTCTGGACTAAAGAATCTGCCAAATAATATAATTCCCATTGCATAATTTCTGTGCAGATGCCAATTTTAGTTCACTGTATCTCCTTTGTTGAAGATACACACATAATAATAATTGATACCTGTACTTTATTGATCCCCTTGGGGAAATTGTCTTTACACTTCCCTCAACTTGCTCTTTTCTGTAGAGTAAGCTGTCCACAAAGGGCTGCTACCTGTAGTGGCTCCCAGGGAGCAGGGGGTAAAGGGCCTTGTTCAAGGAGCCACAGACATGCTGAGGCTGGGTTTGAAACAGTGACCTTCTGATTACAGCCACACAGGCTTAGTACAGACTATAAAGTCTTAGTTTTGAAATATAGTAGAATGTTTATCTCGCTTTCCAGTGTTTCCCCTACCATTGTAATAGGGGGCCCCCCACCCCCCAACGGCACCTCTTGAAGGTCAAGTTAATTTTATTTAATTTTATTTTCTATATAGCGCCAGATCACAAGAGAAGTCATTTAAGGTTACCTTTCCTATTGAACAGGTCTATACATTGTCCTTTTATTAAACAAACTAAATACCCTTATGTTATTTACCTTATTTGTACAACAGCTTGTCTTTTTTGTCTCTACAGAGTCGCGAGTTTACAATTCCCCTCTGCTCTCTGTATCGCACATGGTGGAGTTCCGCCCTGATGCGCATGCACAAACACGTGTGCACACACACAGGTGAGTACACTCCCACCAGTGGACAGAGAGCGTGCTTTGGAAAATATGTCTCGCCAACCACCTGAAAAGCCGACAAAAATTTGACGTTTTTTTGACTGCTGTCATTAAAAGAAACACATGAACACCATGAATCCTGTCGGTGTCCGTCTGCCCCCCCCCCTCTCCCAAAGCTGTAACCCTAGGGGAAACAATGCCTTCTGTCTGAGTTTCGTGACAGTTTGCACTCAGAAATGAAGAGCCTCACGGTGGTCTGCAGCAAGCTTCTTTTTCTGGTTTATTGTGTGTACTTTTGGTCAGAGTCCTTCTGTGAACAGAGGCAGAAACAGAGGGAGATTAGGAAGCAGTGGTATTTAACTACATATACCAGGAGCGGGAGGGCGGCTCCCTGTCAGTGGCCTGCTGAAACAAGCTAGCTTATCGACAATAATTCACACGTGTCCTAGTGGGAGGATGGCTTGTGTAAATTAGCCCTCCTGCAGCCACCCTCGTCTGTGGTTTCCTCGTCTGTAATTGGTTTCTTTGTCTTTGTTTCAGCACCTTCTGACTCCATTGTGAAGTATCTGCTTTGTAAACGGACTCCATCGGTGCGCACCAACACACAAAAAAGGAGTTCAATTAATTACGGGTGCCCTGCTGCTCTTCGTGTAACATCAGACCTGGCCATTGGCCCCTTTGCGTAGGATACACTGCACCACCAGGGCTGTTTGTGGCTCTGTCTCTACAGTATTACATTTTATTTATCTGGCAGTCACTCTACAATTGAAAGCAGGGTTAGCCAGGGTCAGCCAGTCCCTGGAGCAGTCGGGGTTAAGGGCCTTGTTAAGGGGCACAATGGTGGAAAAACTCTGTTAACCCTGCGACTGGAACCCAAGGATTGTCAACCTTGTTAACTTGTGTGTGTCTGTGGCAAAATGTTTTGATTTGAGAAAAAACCTATATAGGCTACATTTTTAAGATATCATGTCCGTGATAAAAATTCCATTTTGATAAAAATGTTTATCAGAATTCACCAAGTACCCCTGTTTGAACTAGGAAACCTTCTGATCAGCTGAGCCGCACATCGCCCGCTGAAAAGATCCCTGAAGTCTTTTTGCGCCTCAGAAGAGCTGTCAGACTATCGGGGCTGGGAATTGCGCTGGGATATGAGGATATGGTGTGTGTCTTTCTATGTGCATGCGTGTGGCGATACAGCTGACCAGAAGAGAGGCGTAAATGGAACACCTGGCCTTGTCTGTGGCCAGCATAGGTCAGACTGTGAAGGATGATGGGTCCCTGACTTTAGCTGCTGGCTGAAGACCTGAGGTCACGCACAGTGTAAAATCTCATTAGATAAGCAACAGCCACAGGTTGACAGGTGCGCTATGTGGGGGCTAGACGGGGGGTATGAGCTCTGCTAACTGACAAGCTCTCACCACTTAAAACACCCCATAGTTCAGACAGATGTGGAACAAGCAGGACTCAACAGTTATATCCAAATAGTGACAACCACTGCATGGAACGAAATGTGTGTCAGAAGGAGTGGTGTAACTGGGATCAAAGCTACCAAAACAAAAGCTACCACAACACACAAATTAAGTGGACATTTATTGCACAAAAGAAATAAGAAAGATAGATCTTCTTAAGTAGGGTTGGTGTTTGGCTAATTTCTTGTGTGCTCGTAAGATTTTAAATTGTGCACACAACATATAATTATCTTGTGCATACAAGTTAATTTACTGTTTGCTCAAGATAATACCTTGTTCGCACAGGATAAAAAAAAAATCCTTACAATTTGGTGCAAGATCTTAAACACTTATATGAACCCACAGTAAGTCCATGAGCAACTGTCTACAACACTGCCTCCAGTTTTGTCTTCCTTAACCTCCTGACTACCGGCAGTTAAAATTTGTCCCCTCTAGAGGACATTTGTAAACTTGAATATCTCCCATATCCTGCATGCTACCTAATTAACTCCTGTTGTGCTTTAAAG
>JAODJW010000019.1:13572140-13588768 GCA_026777045.1 Hyperopisus bebe
GCTTTGGGAACTTAAATAAAATAAAAAAATAAAAATAAAAGTAATTTGAAAATATTTTTTTCCTGGTAGTCAGGAGGTTAAGAACATTATCAAGGCCTCCCCCACCGTCGCCATGTTTATTGTTGTCAGAGACTTCTGACTGCCCTGCCCTCTAGTGGATGTGTTGCTTGACATCCATGACAATGTAGAGGACACATGGAAGTATGTGGGCAGTGACGGTTACATCGTTTGAATCAGACATGTTTATTTTCGTATGTAAAGGGTGCAAAAATGAGCCTTTACCCGGGCCCACCCCATGAATGACCCACCTGTGGTACAGCATGTATCCAGACTTCAAAAATTTCATGAAAAAACATAGTAACAGCGGGAATGACTTCTAAAATTTAGGGTACAATTCCAGCCCAGACAGGAAATGGACACCGCTCCGTATGTTTCAGAGGTAGCTATACCTTATGGTCGGCCCCCTCAAAATGGATGAGGTTCTGAATCTACTTGCACATAAGTTCAAATCCAGACTGGATATGGATTAGGGATTCGCAGCAGATCTGACCCTGAATCTACCTGGATGCAATTAAAATAAATGTCATACATGGGTGTATATTATGGGGGAATGGGGGGTTGATGCCCCTCAATAATCAAAACCAGTCAATACAACCCCCTGGACCCCCTTAAATGATTGAAGACCTCAACCTCCCCAATGCTCAACCCAAAGTTATGCCCTTGATGTCATACTTTGTAATTGTAGGAAAAGACAATTAAGTAACAGGGGAACAAAGTATTAACAAGACTATAAATATAAACAGGAGTTAAAACAAATAACCACTGTAATGCTTAACTGACTCCGAAAAATACCTCACAAGAAGTGAAGTTTGGCTGAATTTTACCTGTGAGTTATTAGAATTTGTGCTTTTTGTAAGTATAACGGCACTTTTCCACTACACCGAATACTGTCCTTTTGGTACTTCAAGAAAGAGCCAAATCAGTGGTAGTTAAGGTATTCTTACACAGCTAGGTTGAGATCAGTAATTCATGGTTGCACCACGCAAATAGTTTCAACCTAGCACTAATTAAGTTACAATGTAATTTTACAGTACCCTAACTTTAACACAAATTTGATAAACATATTAGCGGCATTACAGACCCTGGTTGATTCGTACGGACCCCCCGGCCCCCGTATGTGAGTCGCAGATTAACTGCAAAGCTTAACCGTGAGTGTGAAAGTTTTATTGCCGCTGTCACTTTTTAAACTTAAAATAATTTCTTACAAAAGAGAATACCTCGGTTATGTATAGAACACGGGAATTTTTGATTTTCTGTCAGAATGCAATAACAAAAAACCGCACGAATTCAATAGCATGATAGCCATGGCACTTTTAGTGGAATCCGTTTCCCTCCTCGTGACACATGCGTCGCCTGTCTAATCACAACTTCTATTTTTCAGAGATAACTTATTTTATGATCTTGAGAAACAACTTTGGCTCTATTGAGATCATGAGGAAAATAAGTCTTGATCTCTGCATAATACAGAAAATGACGTCGATGTATTCATCTATAGACGTTGGTCCAATGCAGAATTGCAGTAATGAATTGACGGAGACAAAGCAACCTGTGTTCATGTGAACGGGCATGTTAAAAGTTCCCCGCTTTGAGTTTTCTTTCAGTTCTTTAAGTAATAAATGGAAAGCATAGTCTATCTACAGTATCTTGGCGGTTAAAATGTGAAAATGACAGCTCGCGGGCTTGCTCACAAACTCCGTAACGAATTCACGTTGACTCTGAATATGAACAGTCTGCTAAAAATTGAACTTTGCTATCTCATGATCTCTTCACCACTCCAGCGCCACAATATTTATTCAACCTGCGACATGTTTATAATTCATTATTAAATCTGGCCAGCAAGTCGATATTTCGTTTTCCTCAAAATAAAAAAATGTAACATTAATCCGCTAATACGTTGGTAAGTATAGTTTCACTGCTGGTATCGGTTACAAGTCTATATCGGTTATGGATTGAATTATCCAGTTATGCGGAAGGTTTGGACGCGATCGATAGCCCGTCCCACTTAATTCGCTGAGGTCACACTTCCAAATTCTGAGACCAGGGCCATTTCTTGCAGTGGAAAGGGATGGAACTAGTTCCGGATTGGGGAGAAGTCCGGCACCGCGTTGGTGGAAATGAGGCATCATGGAAGCTGAATGAGACGCCAACTTATTCTAGTGTACATGAGCTTTACCCTGTACGGAGCCGCAAACCGTATCTGACCATAATACGGATCTGCTGACTTGGGGGCGGACCCGGCCTGGAATTGACTGCTTTCTGGAAGAGAATTAAGCAGAAAAACTACAATAAATACAGGTAAGACATTTTTTATAGTTTTATTTGCTGTTTTCTAGCCTGTGTAAACTGGAGGTGACGGGAGTAAAGCTGGTGACATGTAGACATCGCTAAACCGATCGAGACAATTTACATGGATTGTTGCCAACGGGTAGGGTTTTCAAAGTAATGTGTCTTACCAACGGCAGAAGTCTCAAAAATGCTTATAATGCCAAGGGAACTCCACATTAGCCTGTATGTGAGCGTGGGTTCATTATAACAATTCAAGTTTGTTTATGCATGTAAGTAAAACTTATGGAAATTGGTTACTGTTTAGTTAGCATCTTGTGACTGTCATGATTTAAACTAGAGCATGTCTGTGCAAGTTGTTTGGGTGTTTTACGCGTTTTATTCAGGCAAGTTCAGAAAGCCTGTGCTATTTTCAAATAGGGGTGCAACCTCAGGGGTATTAAAGGACAAGACAATGAGAAAATCTGAAACTGTCACAAACAAAAGAATGGATAAGCTATGCATAGCAAAAGCACAGAATATTGATTGTTTTAGCTGAGCTATGTGCTACTGGTAGTATCATGGAAGAAGTGTCGTGAAGAAAGCAAAAGCTCAGCAGACCAAAATTTTATTTTTTATAAAGATTTCCTTGGTGTGGTGGTACTTTGGCAATTTAAAGTCTGACATGCAGCACAGTGTCACTGTAAACTCTGCCAAGACCTTGTGGCAACTAAAACTGGAAATATTATGAACTGTTTTCACCATTTGAAACATTGCCATCTAGTAGAATGTACAAAATGCAAGCATTTACAGTCAGAAACACCAACAGTTAGGGTTTCCACTTTCAATCTGAATGAGAATCAGAATCAGAACTCGCTTTATTGCTAGTATGTGCTAACATACCAGAATTGTTTATGGTCCAGTGCCAGAGAACACTTCATAGAACACTATGTGCAAAAATATGAATACAAATAAGAGTGCACAAATTTACAAAATACAGTGCCAGATGTCTTAAGACAATAAATTAAACAGTAGAACTAGTGCAAGAACTATTTTAGTACCAGTTGAAAGAATATTGCACTTATATTACTGTATGAAGGGAAGATGTCAGACAAGAGAGTAATTATCCTTGGGTGAGTGGATCGCACCTGGGTGATGGATTACTGAGGTACTAGGTGAGTTTATTTAGGAGTTGGACGACTGTCGGGATAGTGTGAAGTCCGGGTCAGGATGCACTTGCATCTGAAACCGAAGGCAGTTTGGTGAAGAGGTGACTGCCTGTATGGGCGGAATCAGTGGCAATCCTCCCATCTCTCTGCTTTGCCCTGGTGGTAAACAGGTCTTCTAGTATTGGTAGCTGACATCCTGTGATTTTTTTTTTGATGAGCAAACCACATGTTGTAACCTGGTATTGGAATGGGTGGAGGCAGCAGGAAACTAGTTGGTGATGGAGGATGTCACAACACTCTCAACGATGGCAGGGTTTAGTAGGTTCAGCAAGTTTCATTGGAAGATGTTGAGCCTCTTGTGTTAGCATAGGAAGAAAAATCTTTTCTGGATTTTTTGGTGATGGAGGTGACTTACATGTCCCACTTCAATGTGTTGGTGATGGTGGTCCTCTGGAACATGACCAAGGAAGAGCCTGGTCATTGATATCCAGGGGAAGGCAGGCAGGGGGTGAGCAGTGGAAGTGAACTTTTATTTCCACTGTCTCGACCACATTGAGCTCCATGATGCTGATGGCACACCATGCGACAAGACGGCCCACTTCTCTGCAATAGGAGGTCTCATTGTTATTGGAAGTGAGTCACGCTACGGTTTTGTCTGCAAAATTTTTTTGATGGACTTGTCTGCAGAGGTATATAAAGAGAAAACAGAGGGGGGGGGTGTGAGAACAGAGCCCTGGGGGCATCCTGTGCTGATGGCCATAGGGTCAAACAGGTGGGATCCCAGTCTTACATATTGCTTCCTTTTCATCAGGAAGCTGGTAATCCACTGACAGATGCCTGGGGGTACAGATACTTGAGAGCTTGCTGTCGAGAAGCGATGGAACAATATTATTGAAGGCTGAAGGTGAAGTCTACAAATAGGATCCTGACATATGTGTTGGATGAGTTCAGATGTTGGCAAATGTAGTGGAGGGACAGTGTAACTGCATTCTCCACTGAGTGATTTTCTCTGTATGGAAACAGCAGATGGTCAAGGAGGGGGTCTGTGATGGACTTGAGATAGACCAGCATCAGGTGTTCAAAGGTTTTCATAACTGCTGAGGTCAGAGTAACTGGCCTATATTAATTTAGTCAAAGGATCTTGTCTCTGAAGAAATATGGCATGTAACTAATAATACCTAGAACATATTTTGTCCTTTTCATGTACATAATGGGCACTGGGTATTCATGTTTGATTCCCTAAAGATAGGAAACAAGAAATAGCGTTACACCATCAAGTCTATCCCTAGAAATGGAATTACTGTAAAATAAACCACACTATAAAACTATAAAGGTACTATAATTTAGGAGCATGACCACCAGAAACACTGAATATGACGGGTAGAATATAACTTACATGTAATACGCAGTATACACAGACCAAAGACTGAAGGTTGCCACTTCAAAATCTTGCTTTTGGAACCTGGAAAATGAGGTACTTTCTTCATTTTACTGTTATGTAATGATGAGTTAGATGTAGCCAGAAACAACAACACAATCAAAACAGATGACTTGTAGAATCATGACTCAATTTGTTTAAGTTTTACATGCTTTTCAGCTTTTATGAGATTTAGTTAGTGATATAATAGAGTAGATAAGGGGGGCATTCAGTATATGTAATGGTAATTAACTGAGGAAGGATTAACAACAACAAAAAAAAAATCACGGTTGTTTATTAAACAGGCAGAGCGGATCAAAACAATTCACGAGAATTCATCTTTCATTGCAGTGATTTAACCAATCAGATATCAGTGTCGGAATGGAGGGCACTCTGTGGCCCCCGGTAGCGATTTTCAGTTATTACTCTAGATCCACACCTTGAATTACACTTTGTTTCTCTGTGGTTTTCCATGTTGAATACTTTATTATCAAGTATTATTGCCTGATTTCATTATCCACTAGAAAACTGGACAGCGACTTAGAGGCATTGGCTTTGAAGCCTCTGAACCCATGTGGGGAACGAGGGGGAAGGGGGCCTTGGTTTGAATATTGCTGCTTCCGGCTTCAGAATTGTAATCTGGCACATGTGCAACTCAAATTACTGTTAGCCATGCATCCGAGCGCATAATGACTCACGGACAGCAAGTGTGCTGTGCATCACGGTGATGAGGCACGTCCCCTGTAAAACACCTCTCACGGATAACATCAGCGTCGAACCAAAGATGAACTTTGACCAACTCCCTTCTGCATCTGATGGCTTCATCACAGTGTCGCTGTGAGTGGCGTGTCCACGAAGGTGGGAGGGGGGCCATGACAGAAGGCTGTTAGAGTGGCCCTATGCGTGTTCGTGTACTCATACGAGCTGGAAAACGGGAAAAGGGATGAAACGGCCCCTTAATCCTAATAGCCCAGCCTCGTCGACCAGGTGCCTGTGGCATTTGAATCTGTGTGAAAGCACAGATGGGTGGCCATGAAGGAAGAATGTTTGGGGACGGCATAAAAGGAGATTGTGAAAGCTTGGCTAAACACTGGCATTGTTTTTTTTTAAAAAAAAAAAAAAAAACACTGGCATTGTGCTCAATAGCGATTTTCAATCTGCCCTCGCCCCCTGGTCATGGCACAGGGCGAGTCCTTCGGCGCCAGACCCAACTGAGGTGCCGATCTCGCCCTGCGGGGGGCGGTGTACTTTGCTGATTGTGATTTGCCACTTAAGCGTGACTCATTCGGCTCCATGTGCCCTTCAGCCTGTCTTTCAATAGTGCAATTAGCGGGAAAGTGCAGTGGTGACACTGGCGCCGCACCTTGTTTATGGTTTGTGGCGACTGTGAGTTTAATTTAATAAGCCCTGCCGTTTCATTTCGGCCCACTGCCTCAGCGGCGGGCAGGTGGTAGGGGACCATCCTTGGAGTGCTCACCTACTTGCTCGCCTTCATGATGAATGTCAAGTGGCCAATCTGTGGTGATGGGAGGTTTGTCACCGATCCGGGGGTCTACCACAGGCTGCATTAACCCCAGGCTGGGTGACACCCTCAAGCCAGGATCCAGGTTAGAATTGAAAATCATAGGCCCAATTTTAATTGAACCATAATACATTTGGGCACCATGATCTTCTACTCTAATTTATCTGTATATTATATATCCGTGATATATAATATATATCCAATTTTAGGTATTTACGTATGTGTATATGAGACAGGTCATTAAATTTATATGCCAGTGACATATGTCAGCTGGAAGTTTATGCTCTCATCTATACTATACTATACTGCGTATCCCGGTCATGGGTGTGGAGGAGTCTGGAACCTATCCCAGGCAGCACGGGCACAAGACTGGGGTATGTCAGAGCTTGGACTGAAGGCTTCTAGGGCCTGCCTGTGATTTCTGGTGGACATGGACTGGAAGGTCATAGATGGCCAGTGTGACAGGGACTGATAGTTGTACTTTGTCGTGGCTAATCAATATAGTTGAGTGATGCCGTGTAGCTGGCTCGAATGTCCGAAGGTGGTGGGGGTGGCATATGACCACTGTATGGCCAAAAAATTGAGAAAGTATGTGGAGGCTTGTATTTATTTTAGGAATTGGCTAATTAAGCTGCACCCTTTGCTGGCAAAGGTGTATAATTAGGCACACGGCCATACAATCCTTTAGCGACAAACTCTCGCAGCAGAATGGGCGGCATACAGAAGAGGTTAGTGACTTTTCACGTGGCACCATAATTGGATGCCATCTTTACAAGTCAGCTTACCACATTTCTGTCCTACTGAAGCTGCCCTGTTCAGCTGCCACTAAAATGGCTATAACAACAAAGTGTGACCAGATTTATGTTAATACTAGGGCTGCCGCGATTAGTCGACATAGTCGATGACGTTGACGCTGAAAATGCATCGACCTCAATATTTTAAAATCGACACATCGTTTTTAAAAAACATTTTATTAAAATTACCTCTATGAGTTCTAAAACGCTTCAAATCAATATAACAAATGTTTTCCTTTAATAGTATTACGTAATTGTGGGAATGGTTCAAATTATCAGAAAACAAAAAAGTGGTTTTACACTGCGAGGTGCGATGGCGTACCATGGCGGCACTAGCGCTACAGTGCGTGTGAACACCGGTAGAGAGAGACGCAGGCGCTAATCTGGGCCGCCAGAATAGGCAAAACCACCGTGTTGTCTGTTCATGTTTATTAAATTACCATTAGTATGGAGAGCCTTTTAATATCTTTTGTCCTTGTAGCTGTCAAATACATTCATTAATAAACCATAAAGTTGTCTGCCTGCTATATTAGAATTTCCACTGAATAAATGATTGTGAAAATATTTAGGCTAAAATCTGGTCTTATTCTACGTTGATTGATGATGCCAGTGCGCATTGGACTTGCTGGGATTAGTGTCATTATCGTAAACTAAAACTGAAACGGAAACGGATACCAAAAAAAAAATAATAATAATTTGTGAACTGAGATAAAAATGAAAACAATATTTACAACACTGAAAAAACGTGTCGGACTTTAATCTACAAAAAGTACCGCCACGCCACCAACATCTTTTTACCTTATTTAACTACAGTATCTCCTCTTTTAAAAGATGTTGTGGCTGCTGATCTGTTCCTTCCTTCATTGCGACTTTAGTGCTTATCGTTTGTGTCACGTGTGGCGTGCTCCAGTAACCGAATTTATTAAGCATGAGCATACGCCAAATTTATACAGATTACTATAACTTCTGGGCATCACAATACTCATCTTATTAGTATTCTAAGGCATATTACTATACTAATCTGCTTATCGAATTGTGGGCGAAAATAATGTTCATATAGTGCCGAAAAACCGGTGTACATTATCTGAAGCCCTACAATTAATGGCATATAAAATGGACTATTTTCTGGAGGAAAATGAATCGTTTAGATTAATTAACTTATTGATAAAATAGTCCATGGATTAATCTACAGGAAAATAGTTGTTAGTGGCAGCCCTAGTTAATACCCTTGGTTTTTGAATGAGATGTTGGACAAGTTGCTGTCCACATACTTTTTGTCACAGAGCGTATGTTATGCATACGATATGACATGGGAAGGACTTCTGAGTAAATAAGTACAGTGCTGGATGTTTTGTAGTGCTCATTTTGGAGACCGGGGCTTTTGGAATGTAGGAGACTAACACTTTTGAAAAAGCAAAACGACAGCCATTTCACGTGCTAGATTAAGAGGAAGAAGCAAACGACATGTGTTTATTAATACTTTTTTGACAGCTTGAAACACGGGATGCTTAGCAAATTTTAATTTCACAGATGGATTTCTGAATTAGCCATCAAGGCACAGAATAGTGCTTAATTAAATGTATGCAATGCCTCAGTTCCCTGGGTGTTAAACACACGAGTTCTGAGTGTGTTTATTTTTGTTCATACCTGATAATAAAGATTTGTTCCCTTTTTGTCCTTCTGTGAAAAGTTTGGCGCTTGTTCCTGTAGCCAAGCCCACTATGTGCTGTGATGAAGCCCACAGTGGGTTCACTGGGAAATCCTATTTGCTCACTATATACATTAAAAGCGATTAGAATTTGACAACAAGGAATGTTACAGGGGGGTTGCTGATTGAGCGCTGCCAAGGGAATGTGGTAATGCCGCTAAAGAGTCGCTTGCGGGGGGGGGAGGGTTTCTGAAGGTGCTGCAGTCCAGGTGAAGTGTCAAAGTGGGGAGAAGGGGGATGTACATTTTAATCTGTGAACCTTCTTCCATAGTAACTCTAAAGATCGAGAAGGTAGAATGTGTGATTTGAAGAAACAGTTATAGTTATTAGTGAGGCACTTTCGACCCCCCCCCCCGTTGCCAATGGTATCCTTCCCCCGCCATGAAAATCTGTGCTACAGTGACACTGTGCCATTTGGCACGAACACCACAAAGAGGCCATGCTTGGACATACCCTCTGATGGTGTGCAGAATTAGGTAAACTTCTTGCTGAAAGTGTTTGCAATGGAAAGGGTCTTTTTCATTACATTTGCAATTTATACTTTGAATACCCCTGACAGCCGTAAGACCTCGGATATGGGAGATAAACCAAAGCATTTAGGGAAAGGTCCCCGTCTGAAAGACACACCTGGCTGTGACATATCTATAAAATATATGAAAAATGATTAGACAGTGACTAATTGCCCGTTTGATGGCTAAACAGACCATTACCTTTTAATACCTAAAGTAAGGAATGGGATTAATTAAGCAGAAATGTATTCCCCTACTCTGCCAAGTCCCTTCTTGACACTCTGTAAAAACGCTTCGGATGGTGATTCACAGCTCAGGGAATTGGTGGTAATGATGTGAATAGATTTCGAATCTTCATTCATGGGCCGCGAAGAGAGTGTGATGCGGATGAGCTTGCGGGGGAATGAAGGGAGGTCCCACGGCCAGTGCTTGGCGAGACCTTCTGCTCTGAATTACACCGTGCTAATGTCTTTGGAGCGGGGGAGCGTGGCAGGGATGTCGTCAGTTGATTAGTTGCCATTCTCAGAATAATTTCAGCCATTCAGTGGCTCCTGTACTGCCTGATGTAGTGCTCTATCCTGTGAAAAGGATTAGGAAGTCAGCCTGCAAAAACGTGTGGAATATCAAAATCCGATTTCAGCGGAGGTAGGGATGGCTCAGGTGATGATGTATTGTGGTTGGGTTTCACTTCTCCTTTTTCCCCACTGGTATTTCTCTCTCATTGTGCCATTTTCCAATCCTCCTTTGCACTGTGCTGCCCATAGATAGCGCCCCTTCACCACCACCAGAGCCCGCCAGAAGCTCATGGAGCAGGGTTGCTCTGCTACAGTATGCCCTCTATCTTTCCGGCTGAGCCCTGCATCTGTACATTAAAGGCCAGCTAACACCATCTGCTTAATTAAGTTGTTTGTTGGAAGGCACAGAGGAATAAATATCAATTGTTCATTTGAATTTCTCTGTTGGACCCTGGAGGATGGGCTTCCCCTTTGAGTCTGGTTCCTCCCAAGGTTTCTTCCTTTTAGGGAGTTTTTCCTTGCCACTGTCACCTCTGGCTTGCTCACTGGGGGCTTTGGGCAGGGATAACATAAAGTGCTTTGAAACAATGTAGTGTTGTGAAAATGCACTATACAAGTAAAATTCAATTGAAAAATAGATTTGAATTAAACTCAACCTCACCACCATACAGAACAAATGCAGAAACACTCATATAATTGGTTGTCTGCCTCTGAGATCCTGAATGTGGTTGTAGGTTTGGATCGATAGGAGAAGCGGCCCCACTATTCATGGCTCACAAGTGAAGGCGACAGGCAGATCAATATCATATTTATTTATTTGTTTGTTTGTTTTACAAAACTGCTCTTTCAACAGTCAGGGAATTGTTTCAGGTTTTTCCTGAGTGATGGCAGGTGGGCCGGTTTCAGTGTTCCTGGCAAGGCCATTTTTATGCCTTTCACACGCATTGTTAAGCCTCTGTTCCACAAAATGGGAAAGTCACAGAATGAATAAATAGCTAAACAGCTCTGTGTAGATCTGCTGCTCCATCTTGGAGCCATACTGGCGGTTTTATGTTATTTATTCATACGCTCCCTACTGGGTCTCTGGAGCTGCACTTCTTGACCACTTGGGGTGGAGAAATTTAAGAATATTTTTTTCTTTCAAACTGCAGCGTTTTTGTGAGAGATTCTCTGTGCCCATTGTTGATCTGTATTATGGCCATGGGTGCCTGTGGATGGGTAGGTCAGCTATCTTCCATGGTCAGGCACCGAGTCAAAAAAAATGAAGAAGCAGAAAGCTCCTCAAGGTCGACTGGAGAAAACCCATAACATCCGCATAATCGTATAATCCATACCTGTCTAATTAAGTGCTTGCCTGATGAGTAGCCAATCCCAGGAAGTGCTGGAGGCAAAACCAGGGATGTTCAGGAAGGAACACTACTGTAGTTCATCACACATACTGAGGACAATTATAGACATGGACTCACTTAAACGACTCATCTTTGGACTGTAGGAGAAACCTAGTGGGAACACTAAAATGTACTAAAAAGTAGATGAATACCTTTATAGCTGTACAAGCTTCTCTGTGCTCAACAGACTATAAGTCATCGTAAGAAAGAATAGTTTTAATGTGTTGAAGATACCTGGGGGTGAGAGGTCACAGTTGTTCAAATGAGGCTGCGATTATGTTTTTCCCTCTAACCGTAACTTTTAAATTAACGTATTGATATTAGAGATACCAATTGCAATTTTCTTGCCTGATTCTGATTTCCGATTTTTTTGCAAGTGTGACCTGCCAATTCCGATTTTCTTTCTAAGATTCCTTCAGTGCAAAATTATTTCCATAATAAAATAAAATGTTAAACTTTATAATTCCTCCCAAACTGCACTAAGTTACAGGATCTTCCCTCACTTAAATGTCTCAAAATTAAAGTGCTCTGTGATTGGAAAGAGGTACAAATAATTAACTGAATATGAGTTGCTGTACACCCAACTTTATCTGACATATTTTACTATACCAATCAAAAGCAAGTGAAACAGATTTAAATAACAGAACAAAAGTCAGTTACTTATTTAATTTTCCATTATGTTTAAATTCACCAGATAACACGCCATTTACCCATTTCTCTTTTTTTCTCATCTTAAAAAAAGTCCATGGGTTACAAACCTCCGAATAAATCTGAAGTGTACTATTCTCTTCCAAATAATAGGTGCAGTGTAATATTGTTAACGGCAATATCGCATGTTATGCACATACAGTTTTTACATCACTAGTAAGCTAGTTTAAGATCAGGCTTTTTCACACCTTCATATTGTATGGACATTATAGTGCAGGGAGTTAAAGTTTTGCTAAAACATTTTTACTCTGTCATAGGAAAAAAACCTTAGCTAGCTTTGCAATTTTAATGATTATTCCTTTTCAAGATTTTGTAGTATTTGTTTAATAATCCATTTAAAGTTTATCTTCAATGCTCTACCACTTTTTCATGGTGGTTCCCCTACTGTTTGCCTTGGTTTTACATGTATTACAAATTTCAAGCTTTGTGTTGTCTTCCACGCTAGAACTTCCACGCTAACGACATGTTAGCATGTGGCTATGAGTGTGCACGCCTCTGTGAGGCTATTGCCTGCGCCTCTGTCATATGATGTGTGGCGCATGCGTAAAACAGTCCGGTTCAATATCGGAAATACATGAGACTGAGCCGCTGGTCTGTGGTCCAGGCCAAACACGCTGAAAATCAGCCGATTCCGGTCTCTGGTTGGTTGATCGGTGCGTCTCTAACTGATATGTAATCTTATGTGACGTAGACACAGTGTGTCCGACAACTTAAGAAGGTTTCTATCTTTATCATTCTGATCCACTGGATTCCAGCTTGTGTTGCAATCAGGCCTCCCACTAGGTGGCCATTACTGTCCATGTCACTTGGCTCTGATTTGTGCTGATTGTTCCCTGAGAGGGCTGGCCGTGTGTTGATGCCCTTGTCTGGTGATGCCGAGCTTGTTAGACATGCATCTCCTTCCACATTTCTCCCTGGGTGCCCTGTCAGAATGCCCCCATCAGCACCCTGTCAGCAGCCTGCCTTGGCATGATAACCTCTGACCTTTGACCCTCTTACAGGCTGGCTGGTAGTGCAGTGTATAAGGAGCTCCACTCTTGTAAAAACAAAGAATTTACACACAGTCACTGCTGCTTTACTTCCTGGCACAGTGCTTCACCTGACCTGCTGGAGTAAAATAATAAGTTAAAAAAAATAAAAATCTGTGATTAATTGTAATAGGTGAAGGAATCTGCTGATCTCTGTGGCAAAATAATAAACTATATGCAAATCTAAGAATGACCTAAAAATGACACTAGTACAAGACTGGAAAGAATTACCAGTGAACGAACAGATCCGAATGAACAGATCTTAAACTGCATGAAAATGTCCTCCTGGTTGATATGTTCTTCTGATGGGTGACACAAGTGCCCAAAGACCTTGCCAAGCTTTTCAAGTAATATTATTTGTCTGTGGAAAATTTCATTTCAAACTAAGAAGAAATTGGTGAGTTAGACAGCAAGGTACACACTGCCTGTGGAATGTCTGATCGCCTAACCCTGTAAATTTTGTTATTACATCTAACTGCAGGGAAAACTCATTTGTTGGGCCATATGGAATGATAGATGGGACAGTAAGAGAGATGTGGGCCTTCCCTTGTCCGGTTTTGTCTGGCTGCCTGCACTTACGTTCAGATCCCTTTCATGAACCCTTCCTAAACAACCAAGTAAACATTTCTTAGCATGATGTATTTTCCTGAGATCACTGGGGGCAGGGGGACACAAGGGGGCGCTTATCCTGTTTGTATGCAGGTTACAGTCTGTTTCATTTTGCACATAACTGTTGAGTGATCGCACGGCAGCATCTTTGGGGGGAATCACTGGGCAGCTTACTGTAGTAGCGAAGTAGTAGCGATTGAACATAATTGGTTATTGAAATTAGCGGCCGCATGACCCATCTGCTCTTCAGATGGCAGGCACTCTGTATCAGTTTTGTGACTGGAAATGTGTGTATTTACTTAGATGCGTATGTGTATTCATTTGTGTTTTATTATGGGTGGAAAAAAAACTGTCTCTGCTCTGACTTTTTGTAGCCCTCATAATTTCCAGTACAGTTTTTCTTAGCATCGTTTAAGGTGAGTTTCACGCCTTGGCATTGGACTTGCGTCGAGCTCCTTTGAGGTGATGACAGAGGGCGGAAATTGCTCTCTCTGCCTGCATCACATGACTAAAGCCGAGAGCTGAGGAACGGAGTTTGGGCCCTGTTTCTTGCACATAATAAAATGAGGACTACATATTTTTCACATGCCTTTCTACTAATGGTTATAGATCACAGCTTTTCAGCGAATAACCAGTGAGCCTCGTGGTCAAAAATGGCGCAGTTGCGATTTAGAAGTCATGGTGGAAAGCAGGTTCTTCAGGGAACCTGGCAGAATGTAAAAATAGAAGAATCCGGGGGATGTGACACAGCATGGGAAGGTGTATAGATAGCGGGGGGATTAAAAAGCAGAGTGGCAGTAAAGGCGAGGACCCCCAGTGGGGGGGACCTTGGAGGGTGTCCCTCAGCCAGTGCCAGAGGCCACTGAGTGCACAATGTTGGTTGGGGCATAAACCCCCAGAGGAGGAAAGGTTTGAGAAAGAAGCGGGGAAGGGGCCAGGAGCAGAGCATCCCCCAAGGAGTACGTCTGGGGAGATGAGTCAGCAGTGAGCACTTTGAGCCGTGCCGAGGAAGGCCGATGCCAGCGTGGGAATTATTAGAAGCAGTCTGCCCCCGAGGTAGATGTTGTCTTTGTGAATATGCCCTTGCCTAGCTACTTATTTTCATGAATGTCTGTTCTCTCTCACTGCTGCTGTACTCCTCCTCTGTCATTACTGCTAGACTGGTAATGAATGCGTATTCCTGTACAATAGCTTACATTTTCATGCTGATGTGCCCATTGAATGTTATGTCGGCTTGGCATAACATCAGGCTTCAAGATGATTGATCACGATAAAGACATCATCACACATGTTTCTGGGTTTGTGTTGATTACATCTAGTTACATATTTCATATATGTATCTATATTTGATGTTATAAGAAAATATCTGTCACTGGCTGATTTTGAGTGTTAAAACCTTTTGAACCCACAGAGCCTCAGTTTTGGTGCATTGGGGAATGGCTCTCTGTTCTTGGGACCACTTGAAGAAGCTGACCTTTCGTTTGTTCAGGACATTATGATTAGTCTTTTTCCTTGAGCCTCACAATGACTTTAGATAGTCCAGCCATTTTTCGTATAGCATTTATTTTATTTAATAAGACATTTTATTTGTGTATTAATCTATCCCCTATGTGTTTCATATTAAATAGTACACTGACATTTTGACCGTCACATGGAATTGTACAGTATTCTTTTTGCATCTCCTTTGAAGTTGAAAATGTCTCAGAGCTGCTCCTTCGTTTTCTGTCTGGCTGGGATATAGGGCAGTACTGTTTGAGTGCTCTTGTCCGAGACAGTCTGTGTGCTGCTGTTCCTTAAAACTTTTTTCCGGCTGCTTGGCTGGAGTACGCTCCTCTTGGTTGGCATGGGAGCTCCCACTGCTGCCTGCAGCCCCGCAACCCTGTCCGGTGAAGGGGACGTGCTGGAGTCCAAGCAGTTATGGAGGGAGTGTTCGCAGGACGACAGCGTGGGGGAGGGTGAAGCCGCCGACGGGCTGGTGGCTTCGTCCGTATCTGGAGTCGCCTGGCCTTCCTCCCCCTCCTCATCGTCTTCATCATCGTCACAGCACAGCGCGTGGTACAGGATCTTGTCGCTGAAGCGGACCCGTTCCCTAGTGCCCGAGGTCCGAGATGTCTTGTGACTGTGTGTGGAGCTGGTGGCCTCCTCACTCGATGAATCCGGGGTGACCCTCAGGGGTCCATTGGGGGTGGGAAGCCCCCCATTCATTTGAGAGTAAGTGGCAGTGGCTGGCGGCGGTGTCCCACCCTCTTGCTCCAGCGTCATGTCCGACAACTTTGGATCCGGCCTGGCGTTGGGGTTGGGGCCTTCCAGGAAGCCGCAGAACTCCCAGCTATCTGAGAGCACATCGGGATTGAGGAAGTCCAGCCTGAAGGTATCTCCAAGTCCGCGCTCGCTGCTGGAGGTGCTGCTTGCTGTGGCCACCGTCCAGTCATCAGGCTCCAGGTCAAAGTCGAAGTCTGAAGTCAGCTTGTCAATCTGACCCACGACCTGGAGGGGGAAGCAGGGGGGGTTAGGAAACATCTGGTTTCTGATCAGATCCAATGAAATGGGTGTCTTTACACGATTTATAATTTCAGGACAAGCGAGCCATGGATGTGAGAGTTGCTGATGTTATTTTAGAATATGACCAAGAACAGGAAACCCTATTGACTCTTGATTGTATCCTCTCCAAACAGCTCTGCAATTTAGCTGCTTTAAACCTCTTATCGGCAGTGTCGATAGGCTGCTGCACTGCTGTTGTGCGGCAATGGAAAACATCAGCTGCATCTGAACTATGCGATAATTGCCCGTTCATTGTTGTAATGAGCTTACCCGTGTTGGCAGAAGCTTGTTATGAAACCTATATATGATTTACTTTATATATGTGTGTGTGTGTGTGTGTGTGTATATATATATATATATATATATAATCTGACCCACGACCTGGAGGGGGAAGAGTA
>JAODJW010000019.1:13588868-13602411 GCA_026777045.1 Hyperopisus bebe
TCCCTAATTAGATTACTAATTAGAGGACTGATTGGCTGAAGAGTCCTCACACCTGGGTTTGAACAGCTAACCTACAGTTTATCCGAAAAACCTGCATACACACCGACTCTTTGCGGATAAGACTGCCCGCCCCTGATGTGAAGCGTTACCATTTATTTATTTGAAGACTTTTTTTAAAATTTATTTTGATTTGGGATTTTTTTTTTAACAGTATGTTATTCAATTTCAGTTGCACTGGTAAAAAAGGGGACACATTTTGCACAGTTTAGAAAGATAAATAAAGGAATATTTTTGAATAAATTTGTCTGCAGCTCATTATGTTAAATAATCGTGAGAAAATCGTATCGTGAACTCAGAATTGTGAATCATATCGAATCATGAGTTGAGTGTATTGTTACATCCCTAGGAAATTAAGTGCAGGTGTGAGGTACACTGCTACAATAGTTTGTATCAGGCTTCTAGAAGCAGGACTGAGGTCCAATAAAGCAAAGAAGAAGCCCTTCATTAATGAGAAGCAGGGACAAGAACCAGACTAAATTGCAGAAAAATATATATTATTTACAGATAAATTGAGAAATGAGTGAAACAAAAAATTGTGCTGTGGTGGTCTCTTAATTTCCGTGGCTGTGTGTGTGTGTGTGACATAGAGTGCTCAAGTAGTTTGACAAAGACTACAGTGGGATCCCAAGACCATGAAGCTGCCTTGTACGCTGATTGTGAGCGTGCTCTGCCTTGTGCGCTGATCGTCAGTGTGCTCTGCCTTGTGCGCTGGTCGTCAGTGTGCTCTGCCTTGCCATCAAATTACAGCACTTGGTTTCACATAGGATATCAGAGTCTCAAATGAAATTTAGATGTGTTGTGTGTGTGGAAATAGTCTTTTGGTAACTGGGAGCAGATGAAATGGATCACTGTGTATTCTGCCACAGCTGGAGTCCTGCACATGTTCCATACTCCAGGTTTGGAACAGAGAACATAATTAAGATATGGTCTCCATAAGGAACCCCACCCCAGATTTATTTAGGAATATAAAATCAGTTTTTAAAGCAAGTTTGCACATTTTAACCATGCATATTAAAGACATTTTTATATAGCACTATAGATCGTGGATCTTCATCTATATAAAAATTTCCTCAGTATTTTCCTGATGATACATGATGGTGACCCATGAACTGGAACATGCCACCGTAGTTATTTGACCATTACTTTATTGAAGGTCATGTTATAAGAAGAGGTCTCCCACTCCTTAATCTCCCAGGAAACCTCTGGGCATGAAGTACCCCCTTGATAGCATAAATCTTCCATCAGATAATGCTAAACTGCCAGACACTGACTAAGTGCAAATGTAAAGAAACAAAGGTATTACATTAATTAATTACATTTCTGCACATTTTCACTATTCATCCCAAGTGTTGCAATGCTTGCAAATAGTTTAGAAATTGGTGAGAGCAGGCTTTGTATGCTAATCACGCATGTTAAATCCTTTGTATTCTCTGAGGTTGTGAGACAAAGGTCATTCTGACAGTGGGAAGTGTTAAATAAATGAAACGTTAAATTAAATAAGCAAGGCTTTTTTCCTAACATTTCACTGCAGTGCTAAGCTTAGCTTGTCCTCTTTTATTTGAGTTTTGGGGACCGTGAAAATGACTGTTTTTCCTCCCCTTCTTCTCCACCAACTACATCTTACCTCATACTGGATTTGGTGTGATGCCAGAGTTAATAAGTGCTACTCACTTTTTTTCTAGGTCACAGATGTGTGGTAGTGCAGGGGTAACAAGAAATAATCTACGTTCCCATTTTAGACAAAAAAAAAATTGTGAGCTATAAAGTGGCTGAAGAGCCAAATGGAGTAAGAGTTTAAAGTTGTAAATGACGTAGGAATAGCTCATCACTGGGGCCAAGCTGGATTTTAAATGCGAGAACACAATGTAGACAGTGATTATAGGCTGCTGTGTGAAATTATATCCTTTTGTTTGCTTTCGCAGCACAAGATGGCTGAGATTGCAGCTGAATGCCTTCCAGTTGTCATTCACATCACTGCAGACATAAAGCAGGCTCATTTTTGAAGGATTAATGGGGGAGGGGCCATCCAGCTTCAACTTTAACCTTTGATTTGAGGGCAGCACTTTCCTTCGACCCGCATGCGAGCGGTCCCACTCCCCCGTGAAATTTTAATAAGGCCGGATGTACTGCGGGGGCTCTTTAGTAAAAATAACAGTGGATTGCATGTTTGGAAGCCTGTCAGCTTCCTCCCCTTGGAGACTTCTCCTCCTCTAGATCACTCGCCCGTGTCCGCACTGCCGCCGTGAGTCAGGCTGCGTGATGATGGTCGTTATGCGCGCTATCGGGCTATTTTCAGCGCGTGCTTGGAAACCTTGATGGGCGATGATGGGGCTGCATAATTGTGGCCTGGGATTGTAAAGGCTGTGTGGGGGTATACAGTAAGAGAGCGAGAGCTGAGAAACAGAATGGTAGTAAGCGTAGCTTAGAGGGGCAATCGATACTCTATTAAAGCTGTCTGAGGAATGGCACTAAGAATGGAGACACAATGGACCTGTGACAAGCTCCCATGTCATTTTTTAAAACCTGAGTCATGTGAGTAAGGCCAATTGTGTGTAAACAATTGTTAAAGTAATAATAATATAGGGATTTTTAAAGCAGCCTGCTCTGAAGATTAACAAAGGAAAAGGTTAAATTGCTTAGATGAATCAGCAGTAATTAACATTGTGTACCAGTGATATTCTCCTAGGTTGACGGTGATCTGCACGTTAACATCAGGAAGTGACATCATAATGAGAGCAGTGGGTGAAGGCTGAATGGGAAGTGTCTTCACCAACACACAAAAGGGCCTTTGCATTATTTGAAAGGTTTTGATATCAGGGGCTCTTTGTGTGCCAGATAAGGATGGTGTATTAGACAATGATGTAGCAAGTATTAATGCTCATAGCCATGATTAAATTGTCAGTGCAATACTTATCCCACTATTTTTCCCACATTAGTCATTAACAAGCCAGCGTTCTGAGCAAGCCAAATTCATTAGGACAGAAATATGTGCTGCAATGTGCTTTGGTGAAATGTTTAGAAAGAACACATTTTCCATTTTTACATTTACACATTATCTTTTCAATCTATGTCTCGTGTTATTGCCGCTGCATGAAGCGTTAGAAGATAGATACCACATGATTGAGAAAACAGGATCTGTAGAGGTTCACTGGCTGTGAAAGCCCTGCAGTAATTGCATATATAGACGTGTGGCATGTATGTCCTGTTATGTACTGTTCTAAAGGTGTGCTCATTCATAAACATGACATTGTGACACATAATTTATGATTATGAAGAAAGGTGTGATATACCACATAACAGGGCATGACCCATGTTGCTTAAAAAATCTGGAATTAATAAATTACATTGAAGCGTTAGCTGCTATTCTGCTCTCTCATCTGCAGTTGGCATTCTCTGACAGCTACAGTAGGTCATCTTAAGCACTGCCCCCGTGGACCACATTAAGGCCAGCTATTAGCCAAACCATGTTTCAAGGAGGAACCTTGATTGGTCCACAGAATACTGAGGTTGACCCTGCCTTTGATTCTGTGAATGAATCCTGGGCTGCCATAGATGTGGGTACTTACACAAACTGTTATGTATCTACTTATGTATTTATGTCTGCGTGGATCTGTCTGGTTGAGGTTGGGCAGGCTCTGTAACTAGGTCAGGCTGTAGCATTATTGGAAATAAGTCTGCAGTAGCATGTGACAATGACATCCAGCATTATAAATGTTTCTGCAATCTCGGACTTCAGGCTTAGGCTGTAAATAAGGTTTTTTTCTCTCCAAGAGAACAAGACCCATGAAGCTATGCCAATACTACGTGAAGTCACAGCAGCTGTCCTCCTTAGGGTGACCGCGGGTCTTTAACATGCATGTGCTCTTGGTGGTCTGAGACCATGCTTCACTGCAGGCCATTCTGTGTAACCTAGAGTCTATAAAATTGTGAGCTGAATCCATTTTACTGCCGTTCACTCCTAAATGGCCCATAAGCAGAGGACCTTACTTGCTGGTTTTCTAATCTTTGGTGGGAAATGAGCAGAAAGAATCTGCTCACCAGAGCTCAGTTAGCATAGTGCTGTGCTGTGTTTCCATGGGCCTGCAGGGATGCTCAGTTAAACAACTTTTATATTTTGCCCTGTGCAGGAACCACATCCCTAACTCTGCTGCAAGCTATAAAGCCATCTGTATTTTCTATCAAAACTACAAATTCAGTGTGCTCAGGTGTGTTTTCGTCATTTTATCTGTATACCTCATTGCCCTTTTTAGGAAACCTTCAGAACTATAGAAGTACTACTCAGAAAATACATACATTTATTGAATTGGGGGGCATTGCTATTATTAACTGTGTTTCAGGCACTGATTCTGGAAGACAATTTAAGACATAACACTGAGCTGTGATGTATGTCTGTGCCTGAATATATATATATATATATATATATATATATATATATATATATATGAAATTGTCCTTCAGATAATATAAGGCACAGCAATTACAAATCCTTGATGGGTGTTTTTATACAGATCATTTTTATGCCTCCATTAATAATTGAAGGAAAATGTAGGAGTTTGCATTTGGCAATTTGCGGTTTGATTCAGGGCAAGACATAGTGCAACTCTGAGCTCACCTGCATTCACACAAGCAGAACAAACAGCATCCCCGGTTCTGCCAAAGATCCCTGGGCTGTTTATGTAATATCAGTGTGTGTGCACTGCTGTTGACATTTTAATGCAGATTTTTTTTCTGAATAGTTCCGGTTTAGTGCCATCATTCCCAGGGACTGTGCTAGTAGGCTAACCGATTAACAAGCGAACATCACCTCAGCAGTGACATTAGGATTCTCGATAAAGTTCAGATAATAGGATTAGTGTTGTGCCTTTCATCCATGTGGTGGCTACATGCTGCATGTGCTTGACTTTGGGTTTCAGAAAACTACAACTGCTAGCATTTAAGCATGCTATTGGAGGCTTGATTTTAGTAATATGAAAGTTTGCAGTTGTACGTGATTTCCCTTGCTAACTGGATCTGATCTGGTCAATAGAAATACCTGTATAACCAATAAAACTCATTTTGGGGGCATCCTTTGTAGTGTAAGCTATAATAATATGGAATATGTATCTAATCCTGTTTTGTTGCATTATTATATTTTTATTCATTAAGTGTTCATAAATTCATTACTTCTAATAATTTTTGTTCCAGTAAGCTTTAATATGGTGCATTAATATGCAGATAAAGTTTCATATTAGATTTATTATTACATTTTCTTCCCACATTTTATCTAGTTTCCCTAGATAAAGCTGTCTGCAAAATGACATCACGCTTCAATTTTGGGGGAGAGGGCTGTATTTCTGTGGGTTTTAACTTCATCCAGTTCATTTTAATTTTATTGGTTCTTTAATGAAGGTTTTAAGTCTTCATCTGTAAACAGCAAAGCATGTTTTTTATGGTTCTATAATAAATTGTAGCAGCACCTGTTAAAATCTTAATTTCTCCAGGACTACAAGCCAGTAGTGACAGCCCTCCCGCTTTTGTGGTTCATATATTTATCTCCCTGGCTTTTAAAATGACGAGATTATAGTATGCTTGTTGTATTCTGATTATGGCCCATACTCCTTGACAGATGTACCCACTGTCAGTACCGGGGACGTTACCCAGCACGTTGTCGGCTTTGCCATCTTTCTGAAATGTCTATTGTCTGACCTTGTGTACAGAGCAGTTATTCATTTACACATTATGAAATCTGTGCTACCTGTGAGCTCATGCATATGGATCACCTGCAGCCTTGTACACTTAGCATATTTTGTATCCAAAATGAACATATTGCTTCCAGGCTAAGACCCCTAAAGTAATTTTCACTGTTTTCTTGTAACAACTCATTCATCCCTCACTCTGCACAAAGTTCTAGCTAAAAGCAGTGTGCTGGAAGAAGGGGTTCAAAAGAGAACTTGTATGAAGCCAAGCCAGACCTTAGCAAACCACAGCAAGTCATGCCTGAGGCATCAGAGGGATATCTTTGGCTAATGACAGTGTAGGAGCCTGATGAGTACACATAAAGGAAAGGTTGTCTCAAATAATTAATGACATTTTCCCATAATACATTAGAGATAAATATCAGAATGGCTAAGAAACAGCATGTAGGAAAATATTTGCCTCTCGCCCTTTTTCCTGCTTTTGTCCACAAAGTATGATAACATGATGAAGGAAGGTGCATCTGCAGCAGTTAGGTGCCTCTGTGACAGCCACTCATTATCTGTCCTCGGTGTCCAGGCATGCTGCAAGGCAGACGGTCCCGTCTCGCTCTGGCCAGCTAGCCTCTGTCTTCATGTCTGCTCCTTTACCATCTCCATAGAGAGTGCAGACAGTAACGTCAGATCTGAGGGCTCTGCAATGCTGCCTTTCAGATGAGTCTCTGATTTGCTCATTTGTTCGATGTGGGCAGCCGTTCCGTAGCACATCAGATTAAGGTGCAAGGAGCGACTACAACTATGGATTTTTTTACTTTGGTATAACTGTCACATTAAGGGTACTGTAAAGAGCATAGACTCATATTAAGTCTAGTACAGGTCTCTATTCAAGGTAATAAGACACCATCGTGTGATGTCATAATCCCATCTGGAACACGTGGTTTTCAGAACATCTCCACATGACTTCTGTGGCACTGTTCCCTTACCTGGCAGAAACTCAGCAATGTTCTTGAAATCTGTTATATGACTCTGCAGATCTATTACATCACTTCTACCTTTTTCAATAGCTGCAGTACAGTGATGACATGCTGCATCAGTACGAGGGCCAGCACCTTGAGCCACTTATCCTGAATTAGGCATTCGCTTAGATAATGACGACCTGCAGGGGGCACAGTCACACATTTCTTTCTTAGAAGTCCTTCAGAGGATCAGTATTGCGAGTAGTATACCACCTGTGCTGTGCTGTCAGTGGAAATTTTTGGTGGAAAAACATATCCTGGCAACTACTGTACTTTGATTTTTTTTTGTTGTTGTTTTGTTTGTTAAATGGTGCTGGCAAGTATGAATCAGACTCAGAGGCTAATTAGCAGCTACATCTGCTGTGTCAACTCAAGCTAAAATCTGAGCTCTCTCTTTATAAAAACTCTGGGGAAGAACCGTCCTCGCTTTCAGAAAGTCGTATTTGTTAACCGTCTTATCGATCCTGCTCCATGCTCTATCTTGGCAGTGGTGCAACTTTTATTTCTTGTTTTTTTTAATTGTATTATTTCATTATTTGTTTGTGATTGCTGGAATGCAGGCTGTTAACTGCACAACAAGCATGAACCCTTTCCTACAGTGATGCTGTCATGCATTCGCACATTAAATACAAGCTGGATGACGATGACACTCGATAATTCATGAATGTAGCTTGGCGTTCACAGCTTTCAGAGGAGAGACACACGTGTCCGATCACCCAGAGGGATTCTTGTGAATGGCTTAGCATGAAGTCCTCAACCCACAGCGGCGTTTCTAAGACACGCCCCCTGTTGGTAACAGACCTCCCCAGGACGTGTCTCCTCGTCCTTGCAGCCTACCTTTGGAGCTCTGTTAATGGAGCTGGCCTCGAATGTGAGCCCCGACTGAAGTGCAGGTGCAGCGCGGAGGTGATAGCGGTGCTGGGTAACTGAGCAAACCCTCCCTCTCCCCAACAGGCTGAGTCGGCACCGGGGGGACGCCGGCTCAATGCCACATACCCTAAGGGCTGCCAGTGGGCGGCGGGTCTTGTGTCAGTGATGAGGTGGCAATGCCCTGGCTGATTGCCGCAGTGTGGGTTGCGAGGCTGGCTGCGTGAGAACGGCACACTGGCATGCATCCACATGTTGCAAGGTGGCCCACCCCACCCCCCTGTGTCTCCCTGATCGCTTCCTCGCATGCAGTTGGCTCGGCGGGGCGCTTTCTGGGCCATCGTTCTGCTGTGTGTAAACTTTCCCCACCTTGACACCCATGACCTTTTGCCAGTGGCCAAAGGTCAATGTACTATAATGATACCAGAAGTGGACGGAAGTCAGTGCACCCCCCTCCCCCCCTAAAAAGGTAACCATGGGGATCTGTTAGTCCGCTGCTATGTCAGGATGCTCATGGGAGCGGTGAGCTTTCCCACCGAGAATTTGCTTTGCATCTCTCTGTTTTGCCCCCCCAGCATTGCCATCCTTCTGCTTTCACACCACAACCGTCTAGCAGTGACCCTTCCATTATTTCTGCTACACCCCTTCTGGGCTCTGTATTGTGCTGCCTGTTGAGCATTTATGTAGTTCTCTCAGGTTGCTTCTTGGTCTGTTTCCCTGTGCCTGTGTGTTGAGCTGCTTCACTGCATCAGGAGACCCTACATGATCTTATAACAGGGAGCAGCATTGCTTTACCTGGCTGCTGGAGAATTTATGCTTATGCTGAGCAAACCAGGTAACATTACACCCTGCCACTGAAGTCCACCTTAGTGCCAAAGACCAAGCCTCCCTGGTGAGCTTACAATTCAGCCGATCCAGTGTCAGTGTTGCAACCTGCCAGTAGTCTATGCACCGCAGCGGGGATGCTAATACATTTCTGGGATGGACAGCTGACACTTCCGCACTGGAAAAAACACTGGAAAAGAATGTTGTCTGAAATACTCTTCGCTATATTGATGTGATTATCCTGGGGTAAATTGATATAAAGGCACTGAAAGGCCAACAGAGTGGATAGGTTATATGAGGTGGGGGGGGTACATGCACATAGCAACCGCCTCTCAGACGCACATTACCAGCAGAGCGCCTGCCCAAAATGCGGCGCTGATAGAGGACTCCGTGGGCCGTCGGCATGCTGTCATGCTGTCATTTCTCTCCCGTTACTGTGGCACAGCGTTGCCGTCTGACCGTTTTGTCTCTCTTACGCTTGGCCTGCTCAGTGCTGCCTGTAGACTCACCCTGGGCTTGTGAAATGCACTCCAGCCAGCTCCCTGCCACATCTAAACCACCGCAGTTACATTTTGTTTATTCTTCAGACACTTTCATCAGACACAGTGAGGAACATTTTTAAGAACCCGGGTTAAGTGCCTTGCTCAAACGCCCAATGGTGGTGTCAGTGTTCTGAGCTTCGGAGTTGAGCCTGCAACCTTCCAATCACAGGCAGGGGGTGAATCTCAATACCAAAAACGCAAAAACCGTACCTATGGTTTTGGCAAGACTGGTCTTGCGAACCTGCCTTCCAAAAACTCTTGCAAGATCATGAGGACAGAATTTGGATTGAGACAGATGTGTACTTGCTGCTCCATTATGCTGTACACCCAGATGATTACCCCAGCCAAAATTTTTTTTTTGCAGTGTTTAACAAATAAAACATAATTAAAATGTCCAGTCTAAATGACAAATTATTCTTAGTATGGTTATTGTGAAAAAAGCAAAAATATAACTTAAAATGCACTTAAAATATAGCTATTCATTTGTATACATGGGTGTTAACCATTCCAGTTCAGCAGTCTCACGAGCCAAAAAAGTGAAAATCAGCTGGAACAATGGAAATATTACTCCGATTAAGGTATCTCAGATTAAGGTAATACAGTTTTATGGTTCGCACCTTCTTGCTCCGCTATCGCTACAGCACACAACAGATCATGGGATCTTTCTTGTTTGGCAAGGATGCACCTGATGCATCCTTGATATGTGGGAAGGAGCAAGACCAACATCAGGGATTTTTGCCATCCTCTGCTCTTGTGATCTTATTATTGGAACTAGTTTTCAGCAATGGAAGATGATGTAAAATGGGTACATTAGAACACAAATACAGTCAAGTATGCATATTGAGATTCAACCAGTGTCCTAACCCAATGAGTTGCACCCGCCCCCATACTATGTTCATCAAGTCCATGTTGCCTGTAGGCACCCCTCAAGGTCGCTCGCACATACTGTGACAGGTTTCTTATCTAGATCTTGCCTTCGTCCCTGATATCTGAACCCATGATTTGTTTTTATGTGCTCAGACCAGAACCCAGATTGGGCCAAGCAGTAAGTGATGGACTGAGTCCAGCTGATGATCAGTCTGCATTTGCCGGTGTCCCTGTGTGACTTGCCTGCTTTAATGGTGCTCTCTTGTTGTGGGAAGGGGTGTCACTGTATTGGATACTAGGGATGGGCTGATCCACATTTTTTCAGTTCCGATCTGATTCCAATACACAACTGCCAATTCCAATACAAATGCCCTTTTTACTCTGTTATACTTTATATATTAATTTTTAAGCTAGTAAATACAGATGGAAGAAATGTATGACAAAAAAAAATTTAGGCCACTACAAACGTACATAACGTACTGTTCTACCTTGTTTGTATGTCTTGTTTTAAGCATTTTTGAGGCATTTTAAGTTCAATATGAATATCTTGAAAGCAAATATACCCAAGTGGCAAATGCTTAAGATTTTAACACAATATTTCTCCCATTGGCGTCAGCTCAGTTACACTTTGTTGCGATGGCAGCCCCTCTTGTATCACAAGCTGCAGCAAGTTCGCAGAACAGTCCAAGTTAGCGACTCCCAAATCATCCATTGCTTTTCTCGCACAGTTGTGTGCGCTTTAAGTGGGATTGTCCATTAAACGCTATTCCTATCTCTCAAAACTTTATTATACAAAGATTGCAAATTGCTACTGGTTTCTGTTAAAAGCGTAAAATACTCCCAGATGGTCGCGTCTTATCTTACGCTGCTCGTACTGCGAAGGGTATGCGCATGACGTCACAGCAGGCGGAAGTCACTGTACTCACACCCACTGAGTAGCAAAAAAGACTGAGGGGCAGTGTTAAGCGTTTGACTTGAATGCCGCAAAAAAACACACGTAAAATGGGAAAGAGCTGTCGTGCAATTGATTGTACAAACAGATTTAACACGAAATCTTTTTAGAGATTGCCACAAACTAAATAAGTAAGTATAGGACGTGGATCAGTCACGCATGGGCGATACCCGATCCATCAAATAGGTCTGGATCAGCACCGATACCTATCTGAATATCGGGTCGGTGCATCTCTAGTGGATACCCCCACCCCTTTGCCCAATCTGAGCATGAAATTTCCTGTGATCGAAGTCTTAAGAAGAGCCACACATTCCTGCTTCTCTCCCTCACATCATTGGGGCCCCTCTACTCTATTTGGCAGCTGGCCAGATCTTCACAAGCTCTAAGGTCTTCCAGTCACCAGGAAAAGGACAGCTGGCAGGATGAGGCCATACGTAGCAGCAGTTAGCTTCCAGCCTGGCACTCGGCCGTCATGGCAGGTGATGAAGGACCCAGTAGCTCTTCTCCAATCAGAAATGGGAGGGGGTTGACATTGGTCTGCTGTAAGAGCCCCTGACCCCCTGGCAGGGGGGGGCTGTTTATTAAACAAGGTCTGGGGTTTGGAGGACTCTGACACAGTGGAGGGCATGGGGAGGGGGTATTGTGCAGAATTTTTTATGACACTTTCTGCAAAATGTTTGGATTCCTCCAGGGGGCGATGCGTGCCCTCAGAAAACACAGCCTGTCAGATGGTAGCGTCTCAAATCTCGACACTAACCTTAAAGATCGTTGATTCAGGGATTGTGTTTCACTGGCATGTCATTTTTCTCATGGTAAATACCCTCCATGACGCCAAAGGCTTCCTAATGTAATGCACTTACATACAGAATTAAGCCTCGAGATTAAATCCTCATAATGGTATGTATACCTGTATACAGTATTGTAATGTGAACTCAATGTTCAGTAAGACTAGTTCTGTCCAGCTTGCCTGGATTTTCTTCCCACCCTTTACTGCCATCGTTTTGATGTAAGATGGGATTAAATGCCCTGCCTGGGGTTTCTTACATCCAGAAATGCTACAGCAAATATGCTGTGTTCATCCTAGTGGTGGAAGCAGGAAATACCAGTATTCATTTCTGTTTAGACACAAGCGGAGTTAGTTATGTGAATGACAGAAGTTGCTACTGCAGTCCGACAATAAGCAGCATGGTCTATTTGCTTAGAGGATGCCTTAATGCGGGGAAGCCCAAATTGCACTTTATGGAGAATACTAGGGATGCACGATATTTATCAGACAGATAAATTATCGGCTGATATGGGGTAAAATTAAATCATTTTTATTGCTCCGATAAATAGATCCGATAAAATAGGTTAATAGAATTTGTGAAATTGCTTGCTTTTAAAATGGGCCGTGTCGTGCTGATGACGTCTGGCTGGAAATGAGCGCCAGGCATGTGAAATTTCTTCCGCTTATAAAATTTCTTCTGCCTGTGACGAATCGTGATGATACAATCACGATGATGCAGTTTCAAGGAACCCCATGTTTCAAGGTACCCTGAAAGTTTAAAGCTTAAAGCAAGTAATAAAATACAAATTTGTCTTTTTAAAAGTGTTTTTATGAATTACTATGAAGAACTTGTTTGAAAATAGCTCGACAGTACAACCAACATTTTTTTATTAGTTTGTTAATGTATATTTAGCTCGATCGATGTTTCATTGTGCGCTCTAACCTGCAAGAGTTCACATCAGTAAATTAATTTTATAAGTATTTTTTTGAAAATGTGTTTTTATTATTATTAAGAGCTTGTTTGCACTTAGCTCGATAGTACAATTGACATGTTTTAATGGTTTATTAGTGTATGTTTGGCTCGAGAATGATAAGCTTTATCGATAACAACTGTATTTTTAGCTGGCTAGTGACATGTTTTGTTAGTTATTACATAAAATACGTTTCCAAATGTTTTTAAAAGATTTCAGTTAAAAATCGTTAAATGTAAACTTGATAATATAACCAACATGTTTTATCAGATTAGAAATGTATATTCAGATCAATAGTGACGTTTTCTTAACCGGTATGATTTACCATTTACTGTTATAGTTAGGCCAAAGCTACTAAAATTTATTTGGTACTTAGATTTTCTAGTCCCCTGGCTGCACAAACTGCACATTATATGAAAATTATGGTAAATATTAAAATATGAACTTATTGGTTATCGGTATCGGAATTGGCCATGACAAGGACTTAATTATTGGTTATCAGTATTGGTTCAAGTTTTTCATACGGTGCATCCCTAGAGAATACATTCACAAACACTTCTCCATTGATACAACTGCATGTTCACTGGATAGATGCCAGGCATGAGGATGCAAAACACCTCTACTGTACCCTGAAAAACCTCCATTGCTAGACTGTGAAGCAGAATCTAGGTAATGCTTCATGCTACCGTTTGTCGAAATCACTCCCATTTCTGTCGTTAATCATGACGTCGCACCATGGAGGGAAGGCCGGCTGCCAGCTGCTGCCATTTTGCAAGTTCCACTGCCGTGCACGCTGACCCAGACCGGCAATATGACAGTGTTTGTAACGAACTGGTCACCGGTGTGAAAGTGGGACACTAGGACCTGCCAGGGGTTCAGGGGCATCTGTGCAGTATTCTGCACTGTGTAAGCAGCCTGACAGCCCTCATGTGCCCTGACAGAATCTGCAGCAGAGACGGGATGCTGGTGAAAGACGGGGTGCCCGGTGATAGAGATGGGATGTTA
>JAODJW010000019.1:13643101-13680103 GCA_026777045.1 Hyperopisus bebe
GAGACAGGGAGAGATGGGTGAGGGGCCGTAGGGGCAGAGAGACAGGGAGAGATGGGTGAGGGGCCGTAGGGGCAGAGAGACAGGGAGAGATGGGTGAGGGGCCGTAGGGGCAGAGCAACAGCTCCTCCCAGCTCTGATATAATATGTTATGGTTTCCCCCCAGCCCATAGGAGAGTAGTCACTGAGATAAACCTCAGATTCCCAATCCCAATCAGTTCCCACCCATAAAGTGAACACAATCAACGCAGACATCCCCAAGCACTCTTCAGATCAGCTCCCTTTTGATTTGCCATGCCAGCCGTTTACATAATTCTGACTGTCCTGCAGGACTGCGGTGGATGGATGGGAGCGAATGGATGGGATGCTCTGTTTTGCTCCTCATACTTTCATTCTTGAGAACATGCAGCACATCACACAGCACTCACATGGATGTAGAACTAACCAGAAATTACAGTGGATTGGTCTAAATATCTCTGCTGCTGGGTGCACACAGCATTACTTCCAAAAACATGATGACCTGCATCTGTTTGGCCTTTGAAATGATATGTTCCTTTGATCTCCTCTTTAGTTATTTGTATGAAATACTACCAGTATACTCCTCAGATTCTCTCCACCTACCATCAGTATGATAGCTACCTACCTAAAATTGAAACCGGCTTTTGCAGAACTGGAATGAAGTCATTGAGTGAAGGAATCCTATGATGAGCCTGTCATTGAAGGTCTTCCTCTCTGACTGCCATAATATCAGCTCTTATGTCTATAGCTGAGCTCAGTAAGTCCCCTACACAGATGCCCCTGAGATCTGGGACCCTCTTCGCACTCAGCACATCGCCTAACATCCTCTGCTTGTGTTGTTATAATGTCTGATTACAGCGCCGATCCGACCTGGCTGGCTCACACCCATTTCCTGCCGAATGAGTGCTTGGATGCAGCTGTACCGCCCCACACCACCCCACATTAAATATTCTCTACTTACACTTTAATTCACCCCCCCATCTCCTCAATTCCAGCGCACGTTCTAGTTTATTGCGTTCTCTTTGCAGATTCACTGCCTCCCTATCTGTTGGTGGAGGCTGTGTCCGTGATGTATCCTGCTCACTCACGCCATGTCCCACCCCACCCTGACTCAGCAGGTCAGGTCCAGGCTCTGCTGGAGAGCTCAGTCTGTAAAGCACGCTACCAGGACATATCCCGCCTACTGAAAAGACATGCACTGATTCCCAAGCTTTTCTGGCAGGGCCATGAACTCCAAGCAGTCCTTGGCTTTTGTAAAGGCTGGGTTGGTGAGCAGCCTCTGTCTTGCCTCTCCAGAGCGTAGGCTTTCTGTGAATTTCACAGGATAAAATTTATTCTACGTCCTCTCTGACCTTAATCGCTTCATTATTAAATCCAGCCTTCCTACCGGCAGTGACAGCCTAATGCCTCTGTGCTCTTCGCAAGCAGGTTTTCTGGCTAGGATTTCCTGTGCTTCCCTACTGCCATCCTGTGTCATTCACCTGCCAGACTATGGCATAATTGTTGTAGTATGTCATTGATATTCCGTATTATAATATGACTACAATACTATGCCATTGATGTTCTGTATTATAACATGACCACAATACTATGCCCTTGATATTCCGTATTACAACATGACCATGATACTATGCCAAAACAACAGAGGCCATTGTACCTGCTACTGTGTTGGTGAGGTAAAGCTGGTTAAGCGGTTTCTTTTCTTTACCATAAAGGTTATATAGACTACACAATGTATATCATGAGACCACGATACAAGTAGTAACATTTTTGTACTGTGATATATTGAATTTCAATATATTTTCCCATCCTTACATACTATCATTGAGATGTCATACCATGACATGACCGCTGTACCGTCTCATTCATATGTTGTCCTATGACTTGACCTCTGTACTATGTCATTCATATTCCATATTATGACATGACCACTATGCTGTTTCACTGAGGTGACACAGTATGACATGACCACTGTATGGCCATTGATTTGCAAACGGACTTTAACTACTTTTGATTGTGATATATGGCTCATCTGCAGAGCATGAATAAGGCCAGCATGAATGCATTAAGGGCACTTATATTTTTAACATGGCCTTTGCATTATGCTAAACAAGGCTCACTAAGTGCCAACCATCATAGTTACATAGGGTAATGCGGGGCTCTGTGTCTGTCTAAGGCCGCGATCTAATGCTGTTCCATACATCATGAGCAGCATGTAAAGGAGTAAAAAGGAGCAGAGTCTCCAGCTCGCCCAGACAGCCCAGATTACAGTGCAAAGCAGAAGCGGAGCACAAACAGATTTGCCTGTTTAGAAGCATCTGCTGTTGAGTTTCAGGAACAGGGAGAATCAGAATCAGAATAGAGTTTATTGCCAAGTACGTTCACACATACAAGGAATTTGCTTTGGTGGTTGGTGCCAGACATCAAGAGATAAGACTAGGTTTATTTTTATATATATATACACACACACACACACACACACGCGCATACTGTACACACACACACACTCACGCACAGAAGGGTATACAGGTACTAATATAAATAGATCGTTTTTTTTCAAGCACGTTTGGCAGGCTAAATAGGCAGCAACACTAAGTTAAAAAACAGATGTCTGCCTTAGTTCACCGAGGCGTCCTGTCCCCGGGCTGGACCACACACCTCCCATGTGGCTCTCATAACAGAAACAAACTGCCGTTCCTGCCCAGTTAACTAAGATGCAGCCTAGAAATTAGGCATCTGGCTCCACCAGAGGGCTGTAATGCCGAGCAGAGTTGCAGGTCCCTATCTGAGTGATGGTGGAGTCTTCGTTTATTTTGATTTGGCTACGAGGAATAGTCATCTTTTGTGGTTGTGGGCCTGGCTAATATGTGTGAGGTCTACGCTCTGTCTGGCACTGGAAGAGCATGCACTGTGCTCCAGTACTTGGGGAAACCGAGGAGAAACACACAGCAGGAACCCCCCCTGAATTAACACAGAAATTAACATCTGTTCTAAATCCTCCTTCATGAACTTCAGGAGAGCGTTGAGCAGGGACACGGTACTGATCATGTAGGGTCACAAATGCGTACGGACCTTCAGAGCTTAGTATGCAGTGACATCACCCTCAGTGATGTCACCTCCTGCAATTAGGATTTGGTCCACACAGTGATGTAATGCTCCATTTTACTGATGAGGTGTTGATGGAATTATGTTATACCCAGCCTTCTGCTTCGCAAGAGAAATCCACCATTTTTGCACCATAAATTTGTGGCTTGGTCACAGCAAAGCAAAGTGTACTGCAGCAGCCATAGTGCAGTGTGAGGAAACCATGAGAAAAGGGAAGTGCCTTATGAAAATGCACACATTAGCCTGCAGATCTGAGCTATACGGATAAAACCTGTAAAGTAAACCTATGAAGTTCTGAGAGATGCGCTTGTCTCTGTCATGGTTTACTGGTAGGTAATGAACACCTTGTCTTGTCTGTCCGATCGCTGTGTCCTGTCATGGTTCTCTTACTAATCATATTTTTTAGCCTGAAGCCTAGTTTGTCTGCACTTCGTGTTGCCATCCAGAAGGCGATATGACTGCGGCTATTGACAGCCTCCTTCACTTAGCTCAGGGCAAGACGACTCAGGAGTAGCCAGTGTTTCCAAATTACATTCTCATTGTCAGTAAAAAGTGTGAAACTGTTGAGTATGAAACTTTGATACCTTTACTAACGAGGGAGGCAGCAAACAGTTTTAGGGTGGCAGCAAATGGTTAAAAATAACTGCAAGACTGCTTTTGCATTTCAAGTTTTCAGTGGGAGCTGGCTGTGCCGCGATTCCGAGCTGTAATGCAGAGATTTATTGGACCCGTTTGGATGACAGTAGCCAGATGCATAGCGAGCATCGCCGCGGAGCCCAGTCCCGCCGTGGAGCTGATAAGAGAGATTAATGGTGTTGTCCGACTGCCTGGCACACCATCAGCACTCCAGCAACCCAAAAGCAATGGCTAACTGAGCCATTTGTGGACCAGGTCAGTGCAGTCTGCAACTGGGAGAAAAGCAGTCTGCATCACATGACCGGAGAAGGCCTGCCCTTAAATTCCTCACTGAGGCCCGTGGAGCTCGCCGATGTCCCGGTCTCACTTTGAGACCCGACCGCGAATGGACGGTGACATCAGTGTGAAAAAGTTAAGCAAGACAATCCTTAATCCTTAAAATGGAAATGTGAGCATTGATATTCATGTTGTTTATGTCTGCTACATATTTGCATGGAAATGGATTCTCACCCCCCAGCACGCTCACTCCCTCCAAAGGAAGGAGCCTATTATCACCTTGGTAATCTTCGCTCTCTCCAGCATTAAGATTCTTAGCTGCTCATAGATGCAAGCCTTTCTTGCATTTCGTTTCATTCCTTTGAGGTTATAGTACAGCACTGCAGCTGAGATACTGTAGCATTATTATCACGGATACTACATTATTGGTGTTTCATTGATAATGTTGCAGCATATAGCTAATTTCACAGTGTAATACAGTTAAACCAGAACTAGAAGATGAAGATGCTTCAGTCCTTCAATCAAGAGGCTTCTCAGGTCATTGGAATCCATCTCCAGTGGGTGCCCGTCACCCTTCGTGTGATGTCTGCCTTCTCCCTGCCCTTTCAGGCGACTGGCTGCTCAGACCGGAATGCCCCCCTGCCCCCCAGCAGTGTGCCCAGCTTGCTCTCCTGTCACCATGGCAGCTGCCAGTAGAGCCTCTGCTGCTCACTCACATAGACATGTGATGAAACATGCCGCAGCAGTTTTGAAGAGTAGATTAGCATTTTTTCCCTGCTAGTTTTCTCCCCCACCTTCTGCAGTCCTCCACAGCTTCCCATCCCCTGCCGGCCCACAGGCATTCTCAGCTTTGGTGCTGGCGGATGCCTTTTAAGCTCATTAGCTGAGCGGCGCGGTCTTATCTGTATTTCAGTGGTGACGCAGTGCCATTAATGAAGACCAGAGGCCTTTCTGACGATAAAGCAGACGTGATGGGTAAGCCAGCCAAGAGCCATCCTTGGGTGGGAAAAAGCAGCTCAGATTTATGGAGGACAGTCCATAAGGGGGTGCACTTCTGATGGGGAGATATCTTTGAGTGTTTATAAGCAAACATAATTCAGGCTGTAGCTTTGCTATTGCTGGACAGGTCTTGGTCATGTTCGAGAATGGATAAGATATAGTCTTTTGACAAGCTTTTGAAAGCTTTTGACACCTTCCAATTTTCTTTCTATTTAGTTATTAGCTGCTATTATTTGCAAACATATTCTGCTGTCCCTCCATGAGACATTAGTTGTTCAGATAACAGAACAACGACAAAGGTGGCTTGACAGTCACATTGTATATTCGTTGAGTGATTGTTAATTGTTTGTCATGTACTTTTTTGCTGCCAAGTTTGTTGCAAGTGACGTTAAATAGAACGCCATGAATCGGTAAACAACTTCCTGACATTTTGGTTTTCATCAAGTTGTCACTTTGCTGCTGTAGGGGATCTCTTTCAGAGTTTAGTCCTTTTGTATCTTCATCACGGACTTGACTGGAATAGAAGAGGCAATGGTAAGTGGTTCTTTCAGTTTTTTGCAAGGCTTAAGAATGAAACATCCACCTTCTTTCTAGTGAAAAGCCTGCAAACCAACAGAAGGTGATCCTCAGCCAGCTTACAGTTTGGTGTAGGCCTTACCATAATGGTCTGCACCTAACCCGGAAAGCTGTTTCACTGCAAAGAAACAGAATCAGTTTTATGTGCCTATGTTATCATTTTCTATCATTTTATCTGGCAGAAAAAGCGGCAAACTGACCACACACTTTAACCACTTGGTATACCCCACCTTTCTGAGTATGCGGACAATACAATCTCCTGGATTAATCTGTGTCTCTTTCTGACTGATTGGTAATAAAAGCATGTGTCTGTAAATGAGATCTTGGAGTGTTAGCTGGAGGGCACTCAGCATCAAGCACTGAGCACTTTTCTATTGATGTTCTCGTAGGAAGATGTTCGGATGTAAAACGGCTCGTTAGATTACAAATATAATTGAAGGCGTAGACATGTATTAAATATGCACCGTATGCTCATATCACATTGATGTAGATCATCACTCCCGTACTATCAAATGCTAGCGCGCAGACCCCGATTCTTGAAAAAATAATCTATGTTGGTGTGTTCCTAACCCAACCCCTAAGTTTACTGTGAAGAAAAACAAGAACGAGTGCCCAGTTTACAACTGATTTGGTCCACATCTGAAAATCTTTCAGAAATCTGACTAGTGCAACACTTAATTTAGAACTAAATACCATGAATAAGAATGGATGTACCTCATCTCACTTTACCTTGTCCAGGAAGATTGCTCCACGGAGCAGACCACCCCCTTCTCCCACCTCCATTCCCTGTAAAGTCGACATGATGGCATTTCTCCGCTGGGTTGTACCATCCTTGAGGAGTCAATGGTGGGAGTTAATTCAAGATAAAATCATGTGGCTTCTATAAAGTCATAGCTTGCCTGTTGGCCTACGATTGAGTGTTATGTGCTGTAAAAGAGCTGTATGACTGATTGTCTGTATCAGCAAAATAGGCTTGTTTCATTTTGCAAGAAACAATCCTTATTCACATGGGGGAGGATTGAGCCCCCCTGACGTTGAAGGTGCTTCTTTTCCTCACTGGCGACCCAGGAGAAGCGACAGCAGATGGCTCTTTAGTATTCCCTGATGCGGCCATTATGATGAAAGATGACGGCTCCTGGCTCATGGCTGCCGGTGCAAGGGCGGCCTGACAGATGCAGAGTTTCACTGATCAGTCACAATCCGGAGGTGACATTGTGGGCCAGCCGATATGGAAATGCATCTCAGCACAGCTTCAGAGAACCCTCATGGAGTCTTGTCCTCAGCACAGCTTCAGAGAGCCCTCGTGGAGTCCTGTCCTCAGCACAGCTTCAGAGAGCCCTCGTGGAGTTCTGTCCTCAAGGTAGCTTCAGAAAGCCCTCGTGGAGTCTTGTCCTCAGCACAGCTTCAGAGAGCCCTTGTAGAGTCCTGTCCTCAGCACAGCTTCAGAGAGCCCTCGTAGAGTCCTGTCCTCAGCACAGCTTCAGAGAGCCCTCGTGGAGTCCTGTCCTCAGCGTAGCTTCAGAAATCCCTCGTGGAGTCCTGTCCTCAGCGTAACTTCAGAAAGCCCTCGTGGAGTCCTGCCCTCAGCGCACTTCGCTCACCCTGTGCTTTACCTAGTTTTACATAGTTTGCAATTTAAAAATAACTCGCCCATTACTCAAAGTGTTTCATCTCAGATTTTTATCCTTCAGTTTACAAATATCTGGCTTGGACCTGTTGAAAGTTTGTGTGTTGAGGATGGAGTGGCTTGGTTGTTGGCCTTTACGTGACCTTTACAGCTTCCATAGAGATTTGTTTAGTTTGGCTGCCAAGACGTCCCTCAGCGTTGGGCTTCCTGGGACTGCCAACCGAACAGAAAGACCCAATGTTCTTTCACTGCAGTCCATGTTGCATAACGGTAGAACCAGGATACAAAGCCCACGGCCCAGTCTTGTTCACTCTCACTTTGTACACTGCCTGATACGGCTGTAGTGATACATTTGTCATTCGTCGCATCATTTTCGGTTCAGGATGCACAATGAAACAAATGATTACATTTATCGACATGGGCAGAAACTAAATTCACAAGTAGATGTTCACCATAGAAAACATTTTGCTAATTGTGGCTGTGACTAGGTTACCGGGATGGAAACATTTTCATTTCACAAAAAATTACACCAACATTGGAGAGAGAGTTGCTGATATTCCTGATAAGACCAAGACTGTCTGTCGGCTCAGTTATATCGAACTCAGATATATTTCTGGAAACACATCCAACGTGCTCACTCATTTGAGACAATAATCCGAGTCTGTGTATGACCAGAGCAAGACAGAAACAACCTCTGCAAGTTAGTCTTCCCGTGGCATCTAAGAAGCTTTTGCCAAGAAATTCAGACAGGGTTAAAAAAAGTAATTATGGCTATTGGGGTGTTTATCGCTACAAATATGTGACCATGCGACGATAGCACATGGGATTTTGTTCATTAAAGGTGTTATAATATTTTTTTTATTATTATTTTTATTTTTACAATCAGTGTGTTTTAGGTTTTCTCGTTCAAACACGTTGACAGACACACTTCCTGTGGTTTGGTTTACAATTGTTCCTAACTGTGTGTGCAGGTAAACAATTTAAAAACAAACTTTGTTTTTTCGAATTTTCCCCAAACTTTGAGCCCAAGACCAAGGTCAGCAAGTGTCACTCAATCGTACCCTGTCAGGTGTCTCATTCTGATGACCATACTATAATCAACCATGGTTATACCATAACGTATTTATATTCATGCTCATACTTTAGCTACATTTGTTCATGGGAGTATTGTAGCTAACCACCTAGGTGTGCTGTACAGTAGATGAAACACCTAGACCTCTCCCAGTATTTAGACACAAAGGCATAAACACTGAAGTTGTCAATGACATGTAAACTTCAAACCATGATTTAGCATTAAAAGCATGTATTTTATTTGACAATATTGGCAGATAGATTGTGATGGCAGCCAATGGCATGCCAGCGTGCTGGGGCCTGGACAGTCAGGGCCCGCCCCGCAGCCTTGGGGACCTGAGAGATCATGACGGAGCCCACCCTGTTTTTACAGTGCCGCTCGGCCACATAGTCACACTCCTGAGGTTTCTTGCTGAAGAGCAGAGCCGTGCTTTGTAGCGCATGAATGAACACGCTGGTCTGAGCACCTACCCACCCAGCCGTCTCTGCTCCCCCTCAGCCAGCATGTGAATTCCCTGATGACCATTGTGGTCCTGCAGCACTGCTTCCTGCGACTCATTCAGCTGGGTCGGTTACTTCCTGTTCAGCTCAGTCTCCTCCAGTACAGACAATCTTTGGCCTGGTCCTGTAGGGTGTAAGGACCCTGTGTGGCAGACACCTATTGTGAATAGCAGGCAAATAGGTTTAACTAAACCAATGAGTATTTAAGTAATATCATACAGTGCTCTGTTTATAGTGTGGAAGGAGTGGGGAGGGGGGGGGGGGCGTTTGAAGGGTGGAGAATGAAAATAAAGCACTGGGCTGTGCTCATTAAGAAAAGCCGGTCTCAGCTCGGAAGGCTGCAGCCATGTGCTGGATGGCGTGCGGAGAGCCCGCAGCCAAAGGAGGCTGTGACGCCATTCTCTCTGTCATGTACCTCAAGCTGCCATCTTTTCATTAAGTTTTTTCCCAACGTTATGTATTCCATCTGGAATTCCAGCTTCGTGGTCACTGGGCATCATCGCTCTCCCACTACAGCAAGCCGCATCCTGAAATCCTGTAGACATATTCAGAATGAATCGCCCCCCTTTGCGTGCTGTGCTAATTGAAACTGGGCCAAGTAATTTCTAATGACGCAGTATTTATAATGGCTCTGGTATGTTTTGTAAAATAAATAGGGTTAAGCTGCAGCATGAACCTCACTAGGTACAACCTGCCAACATACCCTCACATACAGCGGTGGAACTGAAGCGTTTTTCCTACTAGCCAGCTGGACTAGTGTTCGTCGTTTTGTACTTGCCCTTCGTCTAAATGACTGGCCTCAGGCGAGTGGCTGAGCTGAGTTTCCAGTCCTGCTCACACAGGATGCCCAAGCCAGCAGCAGCAGCGTCTGTCCAGATCTAAACCTCTTAAGACCGGCCGCTTCATTGCATTTAAATCTGACCCTTTAGTCCCTCTTTCAGGTTAGCTACCCTGCTCACAGATACTCCAGCAGGGCTGCCACTGGGAAGGGAGTAGCTAAGCTTCTGGTCCTCCATTCAGATCATCACCCCACCCACTATGGGTCCCGTTATCCCACATTTTGCTCTTTTGTTCAGAAGCACACGGGCTTTGACAGGAAGGGGGGGTTCAGTAGAGCGGAAACAAAGCCCTGAGCGTGTGTAACAAATACCTGCAATTGAAACCAGCAGTGAATATGCAGAGAGTTACAGGGTCACATCATGCTGCAGATATTCCCGTTACACACTGATGGTTACTTAGTCATGAAGCTGTAATAACCCCTCAATGAGTAAGCAGTAAGAAGTAAGTGTTTCCTAGAAAACAGAGGGCCTTACTACATTGGCAAGTAGGCTTAATTAGGCGAGATCAAGACAGTCACACGCGTAAGGCCCTATTGATCTGGCATGGCCAGTAGGAAGGCCGGCTCTCTCTTTATACACTGTCCAAACCAGGGAAGTATTCGTCACAGCTTCAGAGTAAGATTGAGATCAAGGTTACTCCATGTTTGTTTGTTTCTCACTGTCAGAAGTGACACCACCTGCATTTTTAAGCTGCTTTCAGCAAACTGTTCCTCACGCATGGCCATTTAACCAACAACAGCCCCTCAGTCTCCAAGAAGACAAATAAATCATGCTGGCTTATTCTGTGAAACTCTTCATTGATTCATTCATCTTATTATACTGTGTAATTGCACACATTTCAGACCCAAGGTCTAATATATTGCTGCAAATATAGTTTTCTCAACTCCAACAACTCTAAATATTTTGCAGAAGAAAAAAAGGATTTGTACTGTAAGCGCTTCTACCTTTCTGCATGGCTCTGTGTGTTATTTTCATGGATATCTACACCTTTTCGTCTTCTGGGATTCTGAGAAGGATCCTGAGCGAGCATGTAGTCCCTGATTTATTTTTGCAGATTAAATGCCGTAATGCTATATTGATTTGTTATTAACTTATTCTGACATCATGCAGTCAGCAATGAGGGTGTGTTTATGTACCCGAAGGCTTTGTTATATGCCTGGGTTGATGCTGAGTTGTTAGTTCTTAGTGTTATTAGGGTGAACTGTTTGTGTTGCTCCTGGCCACTGTGCTTACATCATACTGTCAGGTACCAGCATCCTGGTACAGTTGTTCTACCTGCTCATATTTAAATATGTTACTTGCTGGCCCTGGATTAACGCTGTGCAGCTTTGGAGAAGGTACAGAGTGCTCAGTATGTATTAACAAAAGCATGACATGGGTCTGTGTTTGCCGTAAAACTGACTTCAAATTTAATATGAAAATGGAGGAGAACCTTTATAAGGACGCTGGGTGGCATGGTGGTGAAGGACATGGACTCGTTACCTGAAGGTCATTGGTTTTATCTCCCAGATAGGCCCTGCCATAGTGCCATTCATTAATAGGCTAGGGCTGAATTGATTACAGTAAAATAAACTGGTTTTTAATAAGTTTTATGATAAGTTGCATTGAATTTTAAAAAGTCAGCAAGGCAACTAAATATAAGCTGCACCTTTGTAAAATCCAATTTCAGGGAGTGATGAGCTAAGGAGTGTGGAGCTGTGGAGCTAAGCTTCAGGAGGCGCCGTGGGAGGTGCTGGGCATTAAACAAATCCCAGAAGGCCATGTTTACATCTACATGACTTTGCTAATGAGAGTTCGCAAGAGAAGTCTAGGGGAAGAATTATGGCACAGCGGTTACTGCACCTGGCAAGCACAGTCGGGCCGCTGGAGTGGGGTCAGGTCGGGTAGCTGTGTTAGCCAGCTGATGTAGCATCCAGTTCTATAAACAACGCGGGTCATTGTGTCAAGCAATTAGGTGAGTCAATAAGTAAGCAATTAAATCTGTTTGCCTGTTTCAGTCTGAGTCAGCCTGTAATCTGTTTGGCTCAGATTCAGTAATTTTTTCATCTTTGTCGAAACAAAAAAGCATATTTTGAAATAAGAGGATATATTCTGCACTTTATCCTATTCGGGCAGGACTACTGTAAAGGTAATCATAAAAACAAACAATTTTTCTGCTTCGGTAAACCACATTACCAGAAGCAAGACAACAGCACCATCTAGCGATGGGCCCCGGAAGATGGTTTAATTTGGATTAATGGATGCCTGGGGGGGAGTTACTCCAGGGTGAAGGAAATCAGCAGGCCTGGAGCAGAGTGTGGCTCTGTATTCCAGACATGTCCGCGTGCTGTGATAGTATGACAACGGCTGTCTGTTAAGCAGGGGTCATTTGGCAGCGCTCCTGCCGCTCGCAGGGAGGTGCAGAGATGCCCGGCTCTGCTCACCACCGTCGGCATGTCAGTGACCGCGGCCCTGGCACCCAAGCGCTGACGAATGCCGGCCATCTGCTTCCCGTGCTGTCACAAAGGTGGCCTCCCTTCGCTTGGCGTGAGCTCGGTGACAAACGGACACTCCCGCCAGCCTCCGCCACGACCGCCTGCCAGAGCTGTCCACGCCTGGGGTGGGGTGGGGGTCCCAGGCGGCTCAAGGCATCCTGTGCGGGCCACAGAGCCGTAGGATAAAAACCCGACTCAGCTCATTGTTAATGGTGTGGGACCGACATGGCCGCCCTCGCTTTGCCCCTCCTTCTTAATGCTCTGGCGTTGTACCTGAATGCCGAGCCGCGTGGCACATCTTCTTACGGCGCCTCCCTTAAAAATCATCACTACTCACAATTGCCTGCAGACCAGTGCGCTTTTCAGACCTGACATTGTCACTCTTATCCTTCATGATCATGAAGCTTCATTTTTATTGTTCAATGTTCAATTAGTCCGTTTCAGTGTAGTGTGCATAGATATTATAAAATCAAAATGCATAAAGTTAGAGATGGTCTGAGTGAAGTGCAGGGCTGGGCTCCCAGCCTGACCCATGCTGAGCACCGGCTAACCGACATTCTGCTCCAGCTAGTGGAGTTACACCTTCACTGGGCGTGTCGCCTGCACTTCCATTACGTTGCATCATGAGAACTACTCTGCTTTCCTCAGTAGAACGCCCCCCCCCCCCCCAAACTAACGTAGATAGACTTTGCCGTGACTTACCAGGGCTACTTAAACATCTCTTAAACATCTATTCAGAGCAAACGGGAGCCTTTGTCACACCAGCATTCCCCGTTGTCCCATTTGCCAAGGAAACACCTGCGAGCCCATCAACTCGACTGGCCAGGCTCCCAAGAACCACACGTGTGGCCGGACTCCCGAGGGCCACACATCTGGCCGGGCTCCCGAGGGTCACACGGAGGCCAGGCTCCCATGGGCCACATGTCCGGCCGGGCTCCCAAGGGCCACACAAAGGTCAGGCTCCCAAGGGCCACATGTCCGGCCGGGCTCCCAAGGGCCACACAACAGTCAGGCTCCCGAGGGCCGGACGAAGGCCACAGCTGCCTTACTGTGCTGCACAACTCCCATTTATGTAGCAATAGCATGCACTACTTCACCGTGGAAACCGGCAAAAGGCAGGGTGTCCCAGCTGGAAAACCACATCAGGACAGCAAGCAGATGACAAGTCTATACACCTACAAGTGCATGGAAACCAAAGCCAAGTGTTGTCCTTCAAACTGTGTGTACCTGCAGGGGTCCCGCAGTGCCCTGCTGTGGTCCTGCCCGGCTAATTCCTCCCAGCGCCTTTGGTCCCACCAGGACCTGTCACAAGTCCTTTGATCTTACCCAGATTGCACTGAGGTCAGAATGTAGATCATTCTGCTGGGTGCACACCTTGGGCATATTGGGTGAAACCGGCAAGCCATGAATCTAATGGTGCTTCAGAAGGGTCCTCATTGCCCCATTGCCGTGTCTCTGCCCTGCAGTAATCATACGTTCATTAAAGCAGTATTTCCCAACCCAGTTCTTGGGTGCCCCAGACAGTCCACGTTTTAGCTCCCTCCCAGTTTCCAGCCTATCAGGAACACGGAATGACTGGTGTAGGTATACTGGGACCTGGGAGAAAGCAAAAATGCGGACTGTCTGGTGGTGCCTGAGGATTGGTTTGGGAAGCAGTTCATGAAGGTACTGATGTGCGTTTGTGCGTACGGCCTTTCTGCCAGCCCCTTACCCTTTTGTCCTGTAATCTCTCTGCGAAGAGGAAGCTGTGTGTGTGTCTGTGCTGTTTGATTTGTTACCTGCACAGTACAGGCTACATGCCTCACATTTGCAAGCCGCCTGCTTGGAGCCGCACCGTTGGCTGGTGAATGTTCCTGTGAAGATGGTGATGCTGCCTGGCATTGCATTTGATAGGTCGTCTGCGTGAAGGCGTTTCTGATTGGTTAGTGAAATGGCAGTGAAGTGAAAAATGCACAACCAAGCAGAAACTAATCCGTACTATCTCAGCATTTATGCGCCTTTTTATTCAGATGATAATTATCCATATTTTTAACAATCTAAATCACGGGCAGTTTGCATGGTTAAGATTATGGGGGACAGTTATACTACATGTGAAATAACAGTGTCTTACCTGTTTTTATGAAATTCAATAAGGTTAAAGAGGCCAAACAGTGCCATACCCTATCTCAGAGGAACACCTCCCACTGAACGATGCTTTTTGTAAAACCGATATGTGATTGCCCCCAAAATGGACACTTATAAATGCACTGAAGTGTGACTGTGCAGTGGAGCTGATTTAAGTGACATCAGCTCTGTGCTTGTCATTTCTTTCTCTTATCATCTCGTCAACACAGGTGTTTGATCCGCACTTCCATGTTGAAATGGCACTTGTTGAAATGATCCTCTGCTGTTCTAAATCTCACCACAGCCACGTAACTCTTCATTACAATCATTCCTCTTGACGCACGACTCGTTAACTGTTCCCTGGAAAAAATAGGCTTTGCTTAAATGCACTACACTTCGTGAAATGAGGGCACAGAATCCATCATTTTTGTTTTTATTTGCACAACGCAGGCATATCAGTTTAGGGTCTAGCTCCTCCAGTGCTATTACCGCCGTGCAGGCACTCAAATCCCTGGGATAAACAGCTCATGTGCCCGGCTGCGGTGAAAGGCCCCCGTCGGCCCGCAGGAAGCGGACGGAGATGTCGATAAACAAAGCGCTGACAGCAGTGCCGCTCGCTGTCGTAAGTAAGCGCATCAGGGGGCCTCGTGATTTATTTTGGGACCTGTGTGGTGTTTCGACAGCACGGGGATAGGCCAACGCTGTTCCCTGGCTGTTTTTTTTTACACCGGGGATGCACAGTGCATTTGTATTCTGGTAATGTGCTGGTAAGTAAAGGTCAGTCCTCTTATCTCTCAGCTAGAGAACATTCCAGCAAGTCCTACTCCCAGGGACTGAGATGGAATGGTACTGGGGGGGTGACTAAAGACCTGCAGTGAAGAGTGCAGAGCCCAGCACAAAGGATGTGCTTTCTTTTATTCATTCACTATTTCCCCTTGTTTTTTTAAGGTGCAAACAAAATTACAGCCTTTAACAGAAACATTTTACTATGCATATTATAGTCTTTTTGGGAGCCTTTGTTGTCCCAGTCCAAGCATCGGTGATTAGGGCAGTATAAAAGTTCTGAAAGGGGTTGGGAGGGGCTTGTACTACCACTAGGTGGCCTCACTCATCATATTCCATCCAATAAAATTAGCTCTTTTTATTATAGATGAAAGCTTCTTTTCTGCTTTTGACATTCACATAATATATTTGGAAAAAAATGGACACAGGTGTGACATTTGAGTGTATACGTGTTTACACAACTTAATTTATGGAAAACTGCTTTGATCTGAGTTCCATCCACACTGCTTGGACTCAAGTCCATGAGTTGAATGAATCTAATTGGTAATGGCTGGGTTCATTGTTAGTTGTCCTGGTACTAGTGTAACGTGGATAAAGTCTTCATTTGGATTGCAAGCCATAGCAAGTGTCAACCAGGTTTCAGTCCCGATGGGAAAAAGTTCATGATGGGTACGAGAGACGGGACCTCAAGATGTGGCAGGTGGGATTACCTGTCACTTGTGTGATATGCGATACTGCATCGCATTACATTTAATGCACCGTCTCTGTGAAAGTTTCCCATTTGACCCCCGACTAGCAGTGAAGTGAAAAACTCACTTCTAAGCAGAAATCAATTTGCACCATATCTTGGCATTTCAGTGACGCTAATTATCCAGAGCTGCTCTTTTTAATCTAAACCTGGAGCAGCGCGTGTCGCTGTGATTAGGGGGCACAGCTGTACTACATGCAGAGAGATACGCTGTATCTACAAACACACCCGTTATTCCTAATTCTCATCCGTTTTTATGTAATTTAATAAGGAAAAGAGATTAGACAGTGCCATGCCCTAACTGGAGAAGACGTCCCTCTTCTGGCAAAGCAGATATTGTGTGATTGTTCCCAAAACCCTGTCAGTCACTGTCTCGTTTAACCCAGAAGCAGATGGGACAGTGGCTCCAGCGGCTGTCGGTAACAGAGCTTCTGACCGTCTCCCAAGCCATTGGGTCTGAAGTCTCAGTCCTCTCACCATAATTCTACGGCGTGACAGAAGACCTGGGAGGAACAAAGCCGCCCGTACAGAATCGGCCCCCCCTCCCCCCCCATGGGAAGATGCTTGGGTCGCCCACCCCCACATGGCCACCATTATGTAGCTCCTGATAGTCTCATTCACGCTTGACCTGTGGCAGGATCGTGCCGCATCCGTCATGCGGAGGTAAGAAGCTGGCGCTGCCACAGATGAGAGTGTCACATGGATATATGACTTCCTGCATGTCATCCCTACTTCCGTCTAGACAGATAAAGCTTGCCTCTCTTGGCATGCCTGTGTCGCAGGACGCCCCTCTCCGACGGGATGCAGAGACAAGCATGCACTCCGCCAACCCTCTGACCTTTAGGAAAGCTGCCACCGATGTGTGACTTTAAAGTAGGGACTCCACATTCCTCAGATATCTGGCATCCAGGGCCCGGGGGCACAAGAGCTCAGTCGAGTGGAGTTTCTCTTTAAATGCACCGAGTGTTTGCCTTGATGCCAGGTCTGATACATCTGCCCGTATAAGTCTTCACCATGAAGCAGAATTAAAATTAAAGCAAAGTTTAAGCCGACAGACTAAATAACCCCACAAGCCTGACTATGTGGAGACTATGTATGTCTTGGCAGGCGTATGTGGGGCGATTTTGATCATTATAGCTATAACAGACTCAGAGAGTAATGTTAGAAATAATTTGTCCATAATGGGCAAAGCTATTTCCTTTGGAGCAGGGTACCACTGATGCAGGGAAGGAAAGAGCGGACCCATCGCCCCCTTATCTTACCCAGACTGCACTGGGGGCAGCGCATAAATCATTCTCCTGGGCAGCACAAGATGGGTTCACCCCAGCCTTCTTGGGTGGAATCGGCAGGCCGTAAATCCACTGGTGTTCCAGAAAGGGCCCCTTGCCATTAACGTGTGTCTGCCCTGCAGTAATCATATGTTCATTAAGGCAGTATTTCCCAATCCAGTACTTGGGGTGCCCAGACAGTCCACATTTTAGCTCCCTCCCAGTTTCCAGCCTATCAGGAACACGGAATGAGTGATGTAGGTATACTGGGACCTGGGAGAGAGCAAAAATGCGGACTGTCTGGTGGTGCCTGAGGATTGGTTTGGGAAGCAGTTCATGAAGGTACTGATGTGCGTTTGTGCGTACGGCCTTTCTGCCAGCCCCTTACCCTTTTGTCCTGTAATCTCTCTGCGAAGAGGAAGCTGTGTGTGTGTCTGTGCTGTTTGATTTGTTACCTGCACAGTACAGGCTACATGCCTCACATTTGCAAGCTGCCTGCTTGGAGCCGCACCATTGGCTGGTGAATGTTCCTGTGAAGATGGAGATGCTGCCTGGCGTTGCATTTGATAGGTTGTCTGTGTGAGGGCGTTTCTGATTCGTCAGTGAAATGGCAGTCTCTCCATGGAGACAGAGGACCTGTTTATTGGGGGAGGGGTGCGGCTGCGGGAGTGGAGCCCAGCGATTCCCCCAGCGACGGCTGCACCAATGGCCGTCCTGAGAACAGCTGTTTGAGCCTGAAGCTAATTGAAAGCTGTGGTCTGTCGACTTTTACAGCCTTGGTTTCCTAGAGGAAGCAAGTGCAAATCCCCCCACCCCCCATGGCCTGAGCCAGGGTCGTGTCCAAGGCAGCCCGCTTTACATTTTTAAGTGCTTAGCTAACACTTTCATCCAAAGTGGTCCGCAATTGTTAACCGGTTTATACAGATGTGGGTGTTTTACTGGGGCAATTCGGGTAAGTGCCTTTCTGTGGGGAGGGGGTGTCACGGCAAAGCCCGTTGTCGGACCAGAACCATGTCATTGAGGGCCTCCTGCTGAAAAATTGTGTCATTTCTGCTGGTAATTTCATCCTGCCCTGAAGTGGGCGAGTTTACCGTAAATGTGGGGGGGCGGGGTCTGGTGCAGCACCTCGCCCCCATAATGCAGCACGACCTTCACTCCCGTTAGCTTTGATTACTTTCACATGTGTCCTTTCCTCGGGCCTTCACCGTAGCACTACAGGAGCGTATGGGCAGAGGGCCTCATTGTATCCGGGGCTTAGTCTCCAATCCCCACACGTAGCAGCAGAATAAAATGAGCCACTGGATTGTTCTGAGCCAGTGGGGGTTGAGTCGTACCTATCATTTATTTTCTCCCATCAGGGTTGAAACCTGGCCGACATAAATGTCACACTTAGCCTCTAGATCATCAGTAATTCCCCCCTCATATGTTCGATCGCTGCTGGTGTTCATCATGGCCCGCCACCAGCTGCACATCCCGATGAAGATACACCCCGTGCGTTTGGCCACGTGATCCGCTCTGTAGATTCCACGAGGTGACATCACCAGGACAAGTTTGTCAGTACCACATGGGAGCCCTGATACCCTCTTCAGTCCCGGCCAGTCTCCCTCCTGTCAGCAGAAGGCCTAGGAGGGATGTGGTCGTCTGCAGGGTCCTCGACTTCTTGGATTCGACGTCTCTGTGTCATGAGAGCAAAGGCTCATCTCAGGCTGATTTGCGCCAGTTTGATTTGCTCTTCTGGGCTTTGCACCACAATGCTTTTTCAGTCTTGGTTGTAAAGGAAACAAACGGAGACACAGCTGGTGTGTATTTTAAACCCTTAAAGGCTTATTTGCACATGACAAACACTTCACAATGGGGATGGTTGGTCAGTCACTGTGACTCCTACAGCAGCCTGATCCGCCAACACTGGGTGCATTTAAATGTATGGACAACTCAAAATTACCTGCAAGTATCTCATACGACCATTGTGGGGGGGTAATACAGATTTTTTGGAGACCTTGATCATCAATCTTTATACTTGGGATGAAAAATTATTAATAGCAGAGAGACAAATGCCTGCACCATTAGTCTGGTTTGACCAATGCTTGTCATCAACAAGGCACGACCACTCCAGTCACCCAGCGTCATCCCCAAATATGATGCTAAGTAAAACATCACCTCCATTAAGAAATGATCATATCCATAGCTAAATGTGTGCCGTCAAGGCAGATCCACTGGTCAGTTACAATGCTTTTCTAAGTCTTTCTTTTCTTTTCATTTTTGAAATAGTTGGAGAAGCTCAATCTCTCTGGAACTTGCTGGAAGCGCGTAGCGATGCAGTACCATAAAGGGATAGGTGAAAGAGAGAGCATGCTGTGTACACCTCGAAGCTGTGAATCCTTTGCTTTGTTGCTGATTACGGGGTTCAGTGAGATGGACATGGAAATCCAGTGGGATCCGGGGAGCATCCTCCTTACTCCAGGCTCTGAGATCAGGAAGGGCATGGAGGAGGCTTCAGAAGTGTCAGCCAGGCCAGATGAATGGCCTCTTTCAGCAGGCAGCACAAAGCCACCGCTGTCTCCCTTGAGGACATGAGGGACACTCCCCGCGGGCCGGAGTCACGGCCCCTCTCCATTTGTACCTCGCCTCACCTTCCATCTGGCACATCAGGGCACCTCACTTCATGACTGCCCACCCCCACCCCCCTACTAATATCTGGATGTGTCGCCCGCTGCCATGTTCATGCACTAAAGGGCTTTATGAAGTGAGGGGGGAAAGTAAAGCTACCCCAGCCTCAACTTAGTCAAAACACCCCCAAATCAGCTTTGTGTGTTCAAGAACAACCCATTCAGTCATTCTGACTCAACCTGGAGTCATTCCAATGTAAGCCAAGTCATTCCTATGCAACCTGGAGTCATTCCAATGTAAGCCAAGTCATTCCTATGCAACCTGGAGTCATTCCAGTTTAAGCCAAGTCATTCCTATGCAACCCAGAGTCATTCTGATTCAACTCAGCGGCATTATGACCCAACCCAGAGTCATTCTGATTTAACTCAGCGGCATTATGACCCAACCCAAAGTCATTCCAATGCAGCCCGAGTCATTCCTATGCAACCCAGAGTCATTCTGATTCAACTCAGCAGTATTATGACCCAACCCAGAGTCATTCCTTCCCTCCACTTGCTCCTCCAAACAAGGAGCACTAACTCATAAAGGGACAAAAACCCCAGGCCAATTATTTTCAAGCTGTGGTCCGGTCTCCCAGTGCCTACAGACAGCTTAACAGTATGCGTCTGTCACCTCCCAATAAGATAACTAGGTGTCGATACAGAGCACAGCAAGATGGAGCGCCAGAGTTGGCTTTCAGAGCCACCAGGACCTGCTGCTATTCCAGGGACCAGTTTGCAGCATCACCGACTGACTCTCATAACATAAGAGCTCATTGATGGGCATGGACAAAGGTGTTTTTTCTGTCAGAACACAGGCCAGAACAGGCGGCAGCCCTGTACCTTTCTGACATTTTTTCCTCACTGAGTCATGGCAATAATTTCACTGCCGCAGAAGGTCATCAAGGCCGTCAAAGTGTACAAGGAGAAATCATTGGACCAGGTACACTATTGAAATATATCTGTGGCTGTTCTTGAAATAATCATACCATCCTTTTAAGGTCTACCAGTGGTGTCTCTTTGACAGGGATAATATTGATGAATGATACATTGTACTCTATATTTTGGGAATTATTCTAATTATGTACAAATACTTGCTTTAAATGTTAGGCCTAGTGGAAGGGTCTATCAGGTATGTTCATTCATGCTCTGCTCATCCAAGAAGCTGGCTGGTAATTTGTGCTCTTGGGCGGTTCCCTGAATTCTTGGGTATTAGCTATTAAAGAGCAAGGGATAGCGAGGTCCTCTCCATGCGTAGGCAGCACTAAGCCAGACCTGTTATTTACGATCTCCCGGTGATGACGATGGACCACAATCTCGCCGCGGGCAGCAGCCGCCATAAAGACATGCTCCTTGTCAGCACAACCTTTACAGAGATAAGGACAGAGCCGCAGGAGCATTAAAGACAGATTAAAACACGTAACGGCAGGCAGTCGCATTACTCAGGTCATATAGTGTAATGTGCCATATAAAAGGTACCCACTGGAGCTCACTGAATGGCCCATGCTCTGGGGCCACTCCGTGTTTGATAAGGTTGTGCCACAGTTAAACCATACTGCCAATATTATCAGCTTGGCCATAAGCAGAACGTAAAGCAAGAGTGACTCTTCACTGAGGGGTTTTCAAATGACAGGTGACCCACCACCTCAAGAATGGCCTGAGGAACTGTGGGTAATTGAAAATAGCCTCCATTAACAAACCTTCAATTATCAAACTCGCACAGTTAAGGCAATATTGCATTATAATATTTATTTTATGCTAGTTATTGTTCTAGAGCTGCTTTTTTCTGTCATTTCCTGACAATCATATTTTGTGGGAATGACATTTAAGAAGTTGGAATACTTGAAAGTAAGTGGCATATAATCTGGAAGGTTCCATTAATGGATGATCATCAGGCTGTATAACAATCCACATGGAGCTCTGTGTAACAGTCTAAATGGAGTTCTGTGTAACAGTCTAAATGGAATTCTGTGTAACAGTCTAAATGGAGTTCTGTGTAACAGTCTGCATGGACCTCTGTGTGACAGTCTGCATGGAGCCCTGTGTGACAGTCCGCATGGAGCCCTGTGTGACAGTCCGCATGGACCTCTGTGTGACAGTCTGCATGGAGCCCTGTGTAACAGTCTGCATGGACCTCTGTGTAACAGTCTGCATGGAGCCCTGTGTAACAGTCTGCATGGACCTCTGTGTAACAGTCTGCATGGAGCCCTGTGTGACAGTCTGCATGGAGCCCTGTGTAACATTTGCTCTTTCCTGTATTTTTATATTCCTTTGCCGATGACGGTCATTTATCCATCGGCTCATTTCAGTAGGTCTTGCTTCCAATGAAGCGATTTCAGATTTAACAGTCACAGTAATTTAGGTGTAACATAAAATCTAATAAAATGCAATGTGGTCATAACTGTCTGGTAGTGATGAGAAGAGGGACCAGATGTTACCTCCTTATACACATACTCCTGACTTCAGAGAACCTGGTCTCTGAATAATATATAAAAAAAAATGCTGAAAGAGGGAATTATCTGGGAATTCTTTGTCCTTTGTGACTGTTAAAGAGCAATATATTTCCAATTCATTAATGGGTTAACAAAATTTAATTTCTCTTATTGTAAGCACATGCAGCCTAATAAATGGATTTGTGTGCGTGCAGGGTCTTACAGAATGTCACATGACCTAATGTTCATTGGAGAACGCCAAGATTAGAGGGTGGGGGGGCAGCCACAGGGAGAGTCTTGTTTCACACATGATCAGTGTTGGACTGCAAAACAAGTCCAGAGCAGCTTAGGGAGTCCATCCCTGTCGTTTCCGTGCTGTGCTCTCAGCCAGATATCAGTTGCACATGAGAATGCAGGAGGAATTGGCTCATCCTAGCAAGGTTAACTGGCGTCTTCCCAGTCCTCTGAAATCAAAGTATGTCTGAAGTGCATCTCTCATCTCAGCACGTGGCTGAGAAGTCACAGGAAGCCTGGTGTGAAACGCCTTTGCCCTCTGCCCACTCTGATCCTTGGCGTTTTTGAATCCTCGTGTGGACGTCTTAAATGGCCCCGCCATCATGCCTAAGGGGGGGCGTCTTCTTTCCTTCTTTGCCTTTTTTGAAGACATCGCTCATGTTGTCTGATGAATTCGTTTGATCCCTCTGATCTCGAAATTGAAATTTTCATGCGTTCCCCTAACACTTGAACTATCTCCATAAATTCTACATCGCCTGCTTGCTTCAGGTGACGTGTGTGATGCTGAAAAAGTCTGAATGCCTTTGCAAACAGCTTTGTTGACGCTGGAATGTTCACAGAGTCTTAGTGTTTTTGGTCCAGGAAACATTTCAGGCACTAGGGCCATGTGGAAACCCTCTGGGAGGGGGAAGGAAAGAAAGAAAAAGAGAAAACTTTGGGTGTTTTTTTCCCTCTCATTGCTGACTGCTGTAAGTCATCTGGGAAGTGCATGAAGTCCACAGCTGAGTGAAGAGGACTGTTCCAGGCAAGAGTCTGAGAGCGATGCTCAGCTCACATACGGCACGTAAAGGGAGCCTGGAGGACGGCGATTCTTTCTCAGCATCAACTGCTACACACAGGGCTTGCCCTTCACAAACCTTGCTTTCCACCATACAGGCATGGACTAGGAGCCTCTGGAGACTCTAAGGGCTGGACAGATAGAGCAGGAGAGACAGAGTTAGCTGGATAATCACGTGGCCCCATCTCCTTATCTCAGCCGGAGGGTGTCAGACACTCTGGAGAGCTTCTGCGCTTGAGGTTTCAGAAACATTCTTACCTGCTTTTATACTTTGTGTGATTAGCCACTTTCTGCCTGAGGTGCACCATGCTGCCCACCTGTGTTGTGTTGATGTGGATGTTGCTGGCCAGTGGACTGCAGGCCCAGGAGCCTGAAAGCGAAGGCCACCCCTGGAGGCAGATGATTCAGTGGGAGAACAACGGCAGAGTGTACAGCCTGCTGAACAGCGGGCCCGAGTACCTGCCTGCCAGGGGCCTGGAGCAGGACCAGGGCCACCGTGTGCTTCTGGCTGATGGACCCCCCAGTACCCCCCGCAGGCCTCACGGGGGCAGCATGCGCCGGCAGGCACCTGCCCGGAGCAGCTCCGAGACACTGCGAGGCCAGACCAGGCACCCATTTGGATTTGGGCAGGTACCAGAAAACTGGCGTCAGGGGGCAGTAAGTGGGAGCGATGCAGGCAGCCGCATACAGCAGTCCTCTGGCGCGCGTTTTCGGAGCTCCGCCTCCTCTTCGTCTTCCTCATCCTTCTCTGAGCCGCCATTCACCGGGCCATCACACCCACAATACCCATTTCCTCAGCAACCGTCCTATCCCTTGTCGTACGAGCCGGGTGCCGGGGAGGAGCTGGGTCCAAGGCCAGAGCCTCCCTTCCAGAGGGGGATCGGCTACTCGGGTGGGAGAGGCTACATTGGTGGCGGATATACCAGCGAGCGCATGGCCCCACACCCCCCACGAGCCTTCCCAGACTATGCCGAGAACAGCTTTCGCTACCTCCAGCCGTATGCCGGCTCCCCGGCCCAGCCGCCCTTCTCCGACGGCCTGGACCGCAGGTACATGCACAGCTTGTACAACGAAGAACCCAGCGCTGGCAGCCCCGACCCAGCCCCCAACCCGGCTGCCCCAGCTGCTGACAGGACAGACGCGGCTGCGCAGACACCACTCCACAGCCCCCAGTACGAGCAGTTCCCCCCCTTCGGGCGGGTGCTGCCCCAGCCCCCCTTCCTGCAACCCGCACACGCTGGTAGGAACACAGCAGAAAACCCCAACACCAGCGTGGGCAGTGTCTTCCGGCCGCAGCAGAGAGGTAAGAAGATCCGCACATGGGCTCACGCAGGCTCCAGCTCCACAAAGACGTCCACTGCCGCATGCTCAGAGGAATTCCCCAGAATGTAAAAGCAAACATTAGTGCTTTTTCATGTACTGTTTATATTTCACCGCTTCTATTTGGTTGCCATGAAGAAATGTCGTCTTTGGTTTCCCTGAATGGTCTTATTGATTTTAACCTTTAGCAGGGCCTCTTCTGTCAATAACCATCTCCATACCAAAGGATTTCCCCTAAATGGTGTGGGCTTTAAGGTCCATGTGTTATTCTGGCTATGTAACCTGCTCAGGTCTGACCCAGTGACCCTGTGCCAGCCAAAGCCCGCGCTTAACACAGTCTCGGCTCTGGGCAGTCGTGCGACCCCAGTGATGAGACGCTGGGACGCTGGGAGGGGCACAGCCATCACGCTGTGCTGGGGGCAGCAGAATAATGCAGAATTTGAAGGTCAAACATGGTCCAAGAGGATAACAAAAGAGAGGGGGCAGGGAGCAGCCCCAGAGGGTGTGGCAACGGAAAGTTCTGGTAAGCATAGGGGGATGCAGTGCCTTGGGAGACTCAGTTGGATGAATGGGGAGGGGGGGGTAAAAAAAATTCTGAGGCCATTTGAAATGTGGCCAAAAGCACAGGCCTGTTTCATAATGTGAAACAGATTTTCTATTGGCTTTTATTTTCTTCTGGTCCATGGATCATTGGCTAACTCCTAAAAAGAGTTGCTGGGTGGAGGCATGGCCTGGGGGGGGGAGAATACCCGTTTTATCAGATTGCCAAGTTTCCAGGATGGAAAAAAAGCAGCCCCTGTTTACATGAAGGGGACTCAAAGTGTAAAGAGGTGATGTAATGTCCCTGTCCAGCATTAAGCAGGGGGGGCTCGTGTCTTTAAGGGGCGTCACCCCTCCAGATGTCGAGCTGGTTCATTCCACAGTGTTTCCTGGCATTAGTGCATATGCGGGTTCGACAGACACTGAATCGGCTGTCCCTGATGGCTAGAAACTCCACCTCTCCTGATTTTAAAGCAATTTGTTTTTGCTGCTGGGGCATAATATTGTGTTCTGTCACAGAGCGTGACTGAGGACTGTAAATTAACTGCCCCTTGAGGAGGATCTAGGAGGGGCACAAACACGGCTAGAGCCAAATGGAGGCACTGGAAGCTGATTTGGCTGGTGCTCAGAAACACTGGATTCTTTGTGTCACGGCGCTTTGTTTACCCTTGAATCCTTCTTATACCATTTTAGTGCTTAAAAAGACGTGTATTGATCTCTCTGATTGAGACAGCATGGCAGCGTGATTGAATAGAAAGATGCTACACCATTTCAAAGCACAAAGCTTGTCAATGTTAACAAGGACAGGGTACAGAAGTTTCTTCTGTTAAGTAGGTTGCATATCTCACAAGGCAGTGACACGTGTGAGTTCTCACCCCAGCCTGATGACTAGGGGCTGCTTGTTAATGCACTGGCACATGCACTACTGCTACACTAACTGACTGAGTGGACTCATATATCATAGCCAGATCATCGCAGAGGTAAAAATATAAGAAATTCACAAACGAGAGGAGGCCATTCGGCCCATCAAGCTCATTTGGGGAGAACTTAACTAATAGCTCAGAGATGTAAAAATCTTATCTAGCTCTGATTTAAAGGAACCCAGGGTTTTATCTTGCACTACACTAGCAGGAAGACTACTCCATACTCTAACTACACGCTGTGTAAAGAAGTCCTTTCTGAAATCCAATTTAAAATGTTCTCCTGCTAATTTCCACCTATGGCTATGGGTTCTTGTATTAGTACTTCAATATTAGTTCAATTTGGCTGAATAGCATCCAGACCTGTTAGAATCTTATATACCTGGACCATGTCCCCCCTTAGACTCCATTGCTCGAGGCTGAACATATTCAGCTCAGCTAACCTCTCAGTAACAGCACAGTGTAACATGTAAAAACTGACAAGCCAAGAAGGCCAACTCAGTCCAAAGACCGTGTTCTTTACTCAGGAACACGTGCCGAGTTTCCCCAGCCCATTTTGCAAGAGGTTTTGTTGACCAGCAGCAAAGTGTGTAGCAAAATATGTATGCAGAAGAAGACAAAATGTAAATACGAAGAAGTCTTGGAGAACAGATGAGTCCAGCTTGGAAAAAGCATCCGGTAAAAATTTACAGTTAGTTCTTTCTCGGGAAACTCTTCTCAGAGGAGTTCTGCAGTCAGGCATTCAGTGCAATGTGGGACTTTCTCCACAACTTTAACTTGTAGACAAATTTCGATTTTCCAATTTCGAGTGCAAACTGCCCCCGGTACCCCTGCTCTGCGGACGTCTGCATTTCACACATCGCAAGCTGTTTAATTACACGTAGCTCTGGTATTTTGCTTCAGCTGTTAGACTATTGAATGTCTCTCATTAGACACTTCAAGCTGTTAATTTCCAAGTAATTGCTTTAAATGAATGGGATTAGTACTAATTTCAAAACTAAGTAAATGCTGATTAAAATATATTCATTGAGGGAGAAGCAAATTCCCACACTGCAGCCCGGTCTCCAGTATAAATTGTGAGCGCGTTAGGAAATTATAATAGAAAATATAAATACCGCCTGTAAGGGGCTCGGCTAACAGAGACTTAAAAGTACTCTGTAACACCCTGAGATTACTGAAGGAGGTGCATTGTGGGAAGCCTGTGACTGAATTCCCGTCCAAGCATGTCCAATACACGGAACGCTGCCATACACAAGAGCAATCTGCTATGCTGCCAATCCATTTATCGCACTGCGCGCTTGTTTTTCTTTGCATATGCCCGTAAGCGGGGCCGATTTATCTTACAATTTTACACTTTGCTGATTCGTACTGCTAGCTGTTTATGAAAGCAATTAAATGCATTACGTTTCTCCGGGGTACGAGGTAACCATTAAAAACATGGTAAATGAGAGATCACAAAGGAGGCTTTTGTTGAAGAAAATATTATTTCGTTGGAGGATTTTCCCTCCTCTCCACCAGAACATAAGAGGTCCTTGGGAGAACAGCGTTTCTGTCCTGACTGCGGGACCTGGGAGGATGGCATTCTGGGATTCTTTGTAACCCCTGAAAATAGATTACAGCCAGTCAAGCCCAGTGAGCCTGACTCATCAACACTGTTTCTGTACTGTAATGCATGGCTGGTAATGATGCCAAATAACTCGTGTTCTCATAAAATACTAGATCAATATTTTAAAAAATGACTGCGGAAAATTGGAGCTAACGGGAAGTCTGTTTTTGTGTAAAAACAAAAAAAAAAAACATTTTTTCCCTCAGTTGCAGAACACAGTTTTTTGTCAGTGGTGTCATTGCAGTAATCATTTGTTGCTATGATACAACCACTAATCCTCACTATCCAGGCATAGTTGGTTTTTCAGTGACTTTAACTGCACTGGATGCAAACAGTTAGCCAGCATTTGGATGAACAGTGTTAGGTTTGCTGCCAGTCATCGTCCAAGCACTTATCCTGGGTGGCATCTTGTCAGTGTCTGGAGCCTGTAGGAGGCCGAGATGTACCTGGCTTGGGATGCCACTCCATTACAGGACACACATGCTCAGACACTGGGCAATTTAGAGGTGCCAGTAAACTTAACATGCAAGTTCCACACGCATACATAGCAGAGGCGATATTCAAACACCCAACACTGGAGGTGACATGAAACAGTGCTACACACTGAGACACCCAGCTGTGGTTGTGTTTTATGAAGAAAAGCATAGAAATTAACTCTAACGTAAAATCACAGGTTTGCCAGACCTTGTCCCAGATCCATACTATGTCCAGGCCTCCACGTACATCCAGCATGCTCACCTCTACTCGCTACGCTGTGCCGCCGAGGAGAAGTGCCTAGCCAGGTAAGTGGAATCATCACTCGGGGTGGGGTCTGCTCTTTAGCGGGCTGCAGAGGGGAGCAAGCTCTCTGTCCTTCCGAGTCTCTGGCCTGGCCTGTTTTTCATCCCTCTTGGAGCATGTTTTTGCTCATGCTCCGTGCATGTCTGTAACGGTACCGTTGCTGCCTTTCAGTAACAGTACAGTCTCTGCTGTTCTGTAACAGTGCAGTTACTGGCTGTCTGTAACAGTACTGTAGACATATGCACCTGTTAGAGAGTGAGCTGTTTTGTGGCATTCAGTTGAAATTCATAGTGTTATTTCTTGTTATCAAATTACAAGGTGAGCTGGATGCAGCACAGTGAGTAACCTACCAGGACTCTCACATCAGACTTAGTTGGTTACCTGCATGTTTACTCTGGTAACCATTAGACAGCTTACAAATTTATTTTATAGCTCCACTAAATAAATCTTCCAGATAATTTATAACTGGGATCCACACTCACCAAAACAGGTGTGGTTGAAATCAGAATCTGCTCACATTGGAGACATCATGTATTACCATGTTTTAGGAAGCATTCCAGATAGATTGGTGCGGTCAGTTTGCTGTCATGCGTCTTCCTGTTGTTCCCAGTGACTTTGTGTTTGGCCCAGTGGATTCTCTGCCCTCTGACAGGGGGATCTGAAATGCCGCAAACGGCCATCCTGCCAGCTCTCACACATGTCCTAACGATCGCGGCCGGATGATCCTTCTTCACAGCCCCGCTGGCATGTCCAGCTAGTGGAGCACTAATTGCAGGCAGATGGCTCAATGTGATTCCCCATTCCTAGCAGCTACGCTAACATGGGCTCAGGATGACACACACAGCACTCCAGTCCTGCTTTGATTGGTATTAAAGTGTGCATTTCCTGCCCAGCTTCCTAGGGGGAGTTGGAGAGATCTCCAAAGGCTCTGCATCCCATTTCACTTTTCTGTCCATCATAATGGGAAGCGGTATCTTAGAGTCAACAGCCACATATCTGCCTGCACTGTCAGAACAAGCATGTTTGTCCATCCATCCATCCATCCGTCCTTCCATCCATCCATCCATCTGTCCTTCCATCCGTCCTTCCATCCATTCATCTTCTTTCTTGGTCAGGGTCATCTGGAAGCATGTTTGTATTAATAGTATAAGTAAAATATCACTTGAGTACACAGGAACATAAACAGTTAGAAATGTTTAATTCTAATAATAAAAGAATATTCTCAAATCTGAAAATGGTATCAGAGAGTTCAGGTTGTCAATGGAGAATTCTGGGGGTGAATGTTCCCTCTCTATGATTTCTTTACATTGTGGGCGGGACCATTGTCATGGCATTCTCTGTTTACCCGCAGCACTGCCTACGGCTCTGAGGTCACTGACTACGACGTCCGGGTGCTGCTGCGCTTCCCACAGAGGGTTAAAAACCAGGGTACGGCTGACTTCCTGCCCAACCGGCCTCGACACACCTGGGAGTGGCACAGCTGTCACCAGTGAGTATGACACTCGCTCTCAGTGGGGTAACAACAATGTCACCAGTAAGTATGACACACGCTTTCAGTGGAGTAACAATGGCTGTTACCACTGAGTATGACACGTGCTCTCAATGGAGTAACAACAACGTCACCAGCGAGTATGACAATTGGTCTCGGTGGAGTAACAGCAACATCACCATAGTAACACATGCTCTCAGTGGAGTAACAACAGCATCACCATAGTGATACATACTTGCTCTCATGGGCAGGTCTCCTGACAGTGGGGTTGGGGGGCTCACGTCTGCTTTGCCTCCACCTCCTCCCTTGCATGCATCAAACTAAAGTTTTCCCAGGGCCACAGGGTCCCTCTCTGCTCGCCGTCTCGCATCCCTTTCCAGTTTTCCCTCACACACTGACCTTTGCAGTGGGCCGACCCAAGCCCTCCCTCCATGGCAGCCAGCCATATTCCCTGTGTGACCTGCAGGAGTGAGTAACAGGTCAGGAGGCTTGCTGCATGACATCAAGGTGGAATCATCAGGGATTTCACACGCCACATGACTGACCCGCTGCTACAAACCCTGAGCACCTGCCTGCCTCCTTCCATCATAATTTATTCAGGGCTCTGTTGAATATGTGCCAAAGAAGCAGAGAGATTCACCGTACCGTGGTAAAGGTCCTTATGCCAAAGGTGGAGGAGTCAAACACTTTAGTCATCAACTGCAGTGACTGCTGACCTGCTGAGACAGATATCATGGCTTCCGTTTGCCATACAGAAAACTTCCTGCCTTGGCGGCAAATATCAGACCTCCTACACATAATGCTCTTCCTCTCAAACACCGCTTTAAGCCAGGAAGGCTGTTAAACCTGAAATGAAATTTTTCAATTCTTAGGATCTCTTGTGTGTGTGTGTTTCCATAGATCACACTTGAGGACCAAAATGTGGTAAAACCTGAAACATTTTTCAGGTCCCCATTTGGATAATGTCAATTTTATAAAAGTCTGTGAATGCAATCAAAAAAGTAAAAATATCAAAAGTCTTGTATTTTGTTAGGTTACTTTTGGGTATGGATAGGGCTGGGTAGGGGTTAATGGTGTGGTGATTTGGATTATGGTTTTTTTCCCCATATAAATGGAAGGTACGTCCATGTATGTTTGCATGCGTGTGTGTGTATGCATGTGTGGGCACGTGTGGGCACGTGTGGGGGGGCATGTATCCAAGCGGGCCCCTTCAGAAAGCCAGGGCGCCCCCCCAGAACTCGAGCTGCGTCTTGTGGGCTTGCTGCTATGGCCCCCAGCACAGACCATAACAGATGTTTCCAAGCATGGTTGAAGTGCTGAATCTGCAAGGGATGCGAGATAATGGCAGCGCATCAGTCCTTCCAGGCTATTCCACGCGTCATGCAGAGCAGAACCAGTCAGTGTGCAGGCTGTACCAGGTGTCCCCCATCCTTAAGCCATGCCCCTGAGTGCCAGTGAGTCTACTGATTGGCATTGTATTCTGCACCCCCATCCCCCCCCCATTCCTACCTTACCTCGCAGACACTACCACAGCATGGATGAGTTCAGCCACTATGACCTCCTGGAGGTCAGCACGGGCCGCCGGGTAGCCGAGGGCCACAAGGCCAGCTTCTGCCTGGAGGACACCACATGTGACTTCGGTCACCTGAAGCGCTACGCCTGCACGGCACATACTCAGGTAGGGGCCGACAGGGGGAAGGTGGCGAAGGCCAAGGGGGAAAGGCAGCCTCTATGTTCACCTCTCTCTCCTCATCCTCAGGGCCTGAGTCCAGGCTGTTACGACACCTATAATGCTGATATTGACTGCCAGTGGATCGACATCACAGACGTGCAGCCAGGGAACTACATACTCAAGGTGAGAACGAGGGAGAACCAGGCCCTGTTTGTCTGCTTTTTTATTGGATTGCTGGATTAAATCCCGGCAGGAGAGTCGTCTTAAACAAGACATTTAACCTGAATTGTCCCAGTAAAATATCCACCTGTGTGAAAAACTTTAAGTGCTTCACGTTAAAGCATCAGCTGTAAATTCTGCAAGTGCTGCAGAGATTTGGAGAAGCAGAGACCAAAAGCTATAAAATCGTAATGATTTCGTAATGATGTTGGACCAGAGCCTCCGGTGGGAGATGGAGGAAGTGTGTAAAATCGCTCTTTGCCTGCTTCCTCCGTGTCTCCAGCTCCAGGTGAATCCAAAGTACAAGGTGGCTGAGTCTGACTACACCAACAATGTGGTGCGCTGCGACATACACTACACAGGCCGCTACGTCACCACCAAGAACTGCAAGCTGTCCCAGTGAGTATGCCCCTCCCCCACATACGGGCACAGGCTGCCCTCTGCCCCCCCACACATACGAGCACAGGCTGCCCGCTGCCCTCTACCCCTCGCATAAAAGCACAGGCTGCCCACTGCCCTCCCTGTTTACAGGCACAGGCTGCCCTCTGCCCCCCACCACATACGGGCAGAGGCTGCCCTGTGCCCCCCACCACATACGGGCAGAGGCTGCCCTTTGCCAGGCTTGGATGAATATAGCCTCCGCAATGAAGACTTTAATTGGATCATGACTGTTTGTATCAGACTCTGCAGTGCCGCACTTAAATGTGACGAAAATACTGAACATTTTTCAAAATAACTGCATTAACTTCTTCCCTAGGAGAGACAAATCTGAAAAAAATGTGATGTGATTCAAGGTTTTTATGATGTTAACAGAGGTTTTTATTTACCTTAGGCTTATGTAGACCTGGGAAATATTTAGTTTTATGTCATTGTCATTTTAAAATCAATCTGTAAGTCTGTAATCTGTAAATGGCCAAATTTTCATCTAACAGGTCATGCAGTGATGAGGTATTAATAATTTACTGATACATTGGATTGATAAACATTAATCGAATGATAGTTAGCTTGCAGTGTTATCTCTTGTGCTATTTATTCTGGAGTGTAACATTCGGAGCTATTAATCAGATGTCATAGTCATTATGGAGTTCGGTCGGTGCTCATTTGTGTTTTTTTGCTGTGATTTCTCACTTCCTCTAGGTCCTGATCGCTCCTCTCAGAGGCTCCTATCCAGGGAGGATCGTTCCCCCATTCTGACATGAACAGAATCCTTTTAATGCTTTCATCGCCGGTTTGCTTTAGTGGACCTCAATCTCCCTGACTAACATGAGTATATTTACACAAGCCCACGCTGGAGTGAAGAGTCACCTCACTGGGCCTCCAGATGTCGATGTTCCTCACGTTCTCCAGTCCTCTGTCAGGCACCCTTTTCCTCTGGAGCTGGTCCAGCGTGTGTTCAGTGCATTGGGAAGCACCCCCATATGTCACCGTTCAGCAGTTATCCACCCTGTGTGCCTTTGGAATGAGGTACCTTCATGTGCACAGCTACACATATCTCATTGTTTTTTTTTAATTTTACTCTGTTTACACAAAATACCACATTGGCCTTCTTGAACCCTCATATTAACTAGATACGTCTTGGGAGTGGAAAAAGTTTCACTCCAGATGTATGTGAAGAAGCTGGCACCCCTCAGAGGCAAAGTACTGTAAGAGCAGCTGAGGGGCATCCAAGGCCTCCTCTGGATTCAAGACATGAAGCTGAAAGACGCGCTGAAGCTGCACTCACACGTGCGCTAACAGGCCAGCTGGGGTCCAGCTTACACCCCAGTAGCCTCTCGATCCCCCCCCCCCCGGGATTTCCCAACACTGCCCTCACTGCTCAGAGCTCCAGTCACTCATTGGCGATTTTATGTGAATGTACATAATTTACTGTTGCATGAAGCATTTAAAAATGTGTTTTTTATCTTTATCATTCTGTAATTTTTAAAACGATCTGTTGTTTTCTTAACATCTCCAGTACTGTGTTTTTGGGGTCTTCCACTCTTCTGAAAAAAAGACCAAAAATGTATGCTTGCTAGTTTTATGTGATACTGCAGCCTTTGTACCAACACCAGCTGCTCCTCCAGGGCTGTTCCAGGTGCGAGGGCCACCACAGCAGGGAACATACCTCTGAATTAGGGACTTACTGTCTTCAGTGGGCATTTTAGACCTCAGGTCTGCTTGATGTCTTATATGCTGACTAGTTTCCATTTTTACAAAGGTCTCTAAAAGCCTCAAAGGGAACAGACTCATATCAAATCCCCAAGAGAAACTGTGCGTCATTTCCTGTGTATTACAGCGTCTCAAAGATGGAAGTGAACATTATATATACATACGACGATTAATCAAGCTTACCTTATATTCAGGTGATTCACTGGGTTTTCTCTGTACTTCAGCACCACAGTTGCCTAGATATGTGATTGATCTCAGACGACCTTAGATGTGATCATTCAACTGTTGAAAATTTCTCATTGTGGTGAATATGCTTGAAATATTTTGATATTCCCTGAACTAACAATAAAAATGTCACAGTGTAAATATTGTGTTTGCAGGAGCGATGTGGGAGAGGGGAGTACAATCGTGCGACTGATTCTCACGCTGCTCTGTGCCCCATGTTCCGGAATCACGTCTCCCACGTTAAATGATCCTTCCCGCCGCCAGCGGGGGGCGAGCTTTGCCCCGCTGATGACTGTCATTATTCACACATATCATCTGCAGTTACACTTCTGGCTCACGTTGTCACTAATGACTGTCACGGGGCCCCCATCTTCTCAGGGTGCCCCTGGGCGACGTGTCATGCTTCTCGCTGTCAAACACCAGTTTGGATGCTTATAGATTTATCTGTAAGACGCACTGAGTTTGAGCGGCTCGGTAGAGCAGGACACAAAATCAATGCACAGTCCGTACACAAGAAACACAGCAAAATCTGTCAGAAGCTAAGTCATTACAAATACAAGGCTAAACTGGGCAGGAGACCCACAGACTTATATTATGCTTAATCTTTATTTAAGGGGGGAATTTACTGCAGTCTTCAATTTAAATATTAGTCTTAGTCCATTGAGATGCTGGTCGAGTCTTTAGCTAGCTAAAAATCTGCCTCGTAACATGCTGTTATACACACACTTGAGAGGCCTTGTGGGACACAGGATTTGCATGTAAGGACGAGGAAAACAAGCCCACAGACTGTAAAACAGTGTTTTTCACAGAGGCCTGTCAGTCTGCTGCATGGAAGCCCTCCTTCAGTCCCTCTCCTTCAGCCTCTGGGTGGGTGCAGCCCTTCTGGTGTGCCGTTGATATTCACGCTCAGTTAATCACTCTGTCTTGAAGCAAGGCCCTCGTGGGCCTTAGGGTTTAAGTGGAGCGCTGGAGCCAAAGCGTGCCTGGATGTGTAATCCCAACTGGATGTGTAATCCCATATGAGGTTCCATAAAGGCCAGCATCAGTTCTGCATGGTGAAGAGCACTGGATATATCAGATGAGCCTACCGGAGCATCGTGGCACACAGGCGCCGCGGGATACAGCTGGGGAGGGCGGTGTTAGTGCCTGCCTGACAGCACAGCGGCACCGAAGCATCCACTACATCTGCAGACATCAGCCTGCCCTGGGCGTCTCCCATTCCGGTATGTTCCGCTCAAAGTCTCTGTCTCCCGGTTTTTGCCAGTCATCAGATTTGAGCTGCATGCAACTAGTCCAGCCTCCCAGCACCTCTTGGCATCGGGCTGGCCGAAACACACGGCATGGCTGTTCATTTTCATGAAGCCCCCTCCACTGTGAAACATGAGAATGGGTCATTCGTGTTTATGGCAATTGAAAGAGACGGGTAGATTTCCCAGAGGTGAGATGCTATTGGTGTTTTGGTGCAGCTCCTTAATGCAGTTGACTGGGGTGCATTCAGGCCTTTGGGGCACAGTGATGAAGTCAGAGAAAGGAGTGGAAGTTCAGAGTGTGTCTTCCTCTCTGACTTCCTGACTCTCCTCTGTCACAGCCAAAACTTCACTTATGTTACTGCTGTAGGTCCCCCCCCCCCCCGAAATTTGTACTGATCAGGCACATATCCAGATAGTGAAATAACGAGTTTGAACCCCTTTCAAAATTGGCTTCCAGCCCCTGGTTGACAACATCTCCAGGGGGACATCTCCCCAATCAGAAAAATCTAGGGGGGGGGGGGGGCACAGTTTTGCCTCCCCATTCCAAAACCTATTTCTGGCTACAGGCCTGCACAGTGCAATGCGGTGATCCTTGCTGTTGTTATAGCTGATTGTTTGGCTTTGTGGAGTCCATCTGAGCCCGACTTTCATTGCATAATCAAGCTCATTTGTGATAATGTATGAGCTGAGGAAAAGAGGAAACGCCTGGAGTGTCAGCTTGATTTTCAGCAGCCAAAGCCATGTTTTTGTTTGTTTTTTTTTTTTGTGGCAACGCACACACCTTCTGATTGTTAGAGTATTCCAGAAGTCACGGATCACTTACGGCATGCCGTGGACGGCTTTAATGCTGCCTCTGCCCGGTGTCTGCCTGGGTTTTGCATGTTCTCACCCAGCTGTGGTTCGAAGGCTGGAGCCTTACAGACTCCCGGGTCTCCAAGGAGATGCGACGGGAAGAGAGTAGAGAGGAAGCAGCCAGAATGCAGATGACGGGTCGGAGATCAGCTCATCCCTGCCAACCAGGATGGGGCTGCATCTTCCAGGCAAACAGCTGCATGTCTCACTGAGAAGTTCATCTAAGGTCTGCCTCGCTGGATATAGACTGACATGTGACAGATAGGTGTGTGTCCATGGTCCAGGGAAATCAGTCACCATCCTACAGACTGAAAAAAGACAAAGCTGGAGGGCACAAACCATCGGTCAATCAAACAATCTGTCTGCTGTCTGGTGGCCTTGGCACCCCAGGAGTAGCACTTTAAGAGGAAGCCTGGGTACCTGACCATGCTCACCTTAACGAGCTCTGATAGCCTGCAGGCACCATATGGGTGTGGTGGCCCTAGCTGGCCATCACATAAATTGGTACGGTACGGTGACAGCTCTGGGGATGGCGCTACTCCCCCAGCAGGCCTTCAGGTCGGTCGCTGCAAGCGACAGCGGCCTTTATTCTCACGTCTGTGACGCAGTGCCCGCCTCCGTTAGCCCATGCCCGTTGCCACACCCCCTAGGCCTTGGCCCCTTTCTGCCGATCTGAGGGCTGTCTACGCAGGTGGCATTTTGCGTTGGCACGCTGGGCAGCGTGGCTCAGGAGCAGGAGGGGGGTCAGAAGCCAAAGCTGCCCCCCCTCCTGCGAGGTGGCTCACAAGTCACGTCACGCCGCTCAGCTTTT
>JAODJW010000019.1:13686927-13698045 GCA_026777045.1 Hyperopisus bebe
CCGGGGCCTGCTGGGGCATGGCCCCCTGTGCAGCCCCCATGGCCGCCTGCTGCGCCGCCTGCTGCACATGGGGGTTCTTCCAGGCTCCGGTAGCCCACTCCTGCTGTGCTTTGCTCATGCTGCCGCCTGTGCCCCGGTAGTAGTTGTGCACCTGTGTTGGGGGGGGCAATAGAAGACAAACAGATTTGTGGGGGCCAAACCCAGGATCTAACCCCCACAGCCAGACCAATAAGCGGACCTAGTTACCTACAATTTTGGCATGCAGGAGGAGAGTCAGCAGCAAGCAAGCATTCGGGATTGGCCACATGTATCTGCACCTTCACCTGCTCACTTCCTACATTCTTTCCTATTATTTCATCCAGCTGCCCTGTACAATTAGCCAACAGGAAGCTAAAGCGGATAAGCAGGCCGGCGGGGCAGAACGTGCCGGCATGAGGCGGTGGGAGGTGGTGTAAGCGCAATGCGACGCAGCCCCTACCCTGGTCAGGGCGATGAAGGAGAGCACGGCCACCGCCGTGAACATGATGGTGGGGATCAGCATGACCACGGCCGAGCCGATGTTGGTGCTGAAGAAGGTGATGGTGGCGAGCCAGCCGCTGCGGCAGAGGAAGGGGGGCCAGTGAGTCAGGCAGCGAGGGCCAGATACACGAGGGAGCCGGTTCAGGAGCCATCTTGTTCGCTCCGAGATGAAATACTACAGGTACAGGTAAAGTGCCACGCGTTCCCCTTTCCGGAGCCTGGTACACTTCAGGCTAACATTACAAACGCCGCTCTGCATAACGAGAGCTTGCTGACCAGTAAGCAGGCAGACAGAAGTGCAATAGGAAGAGAAGGAAGCCTCACCACACCCCCCAGCCTGGGATGCCCACGGTCTGGATGATGCTGATGACCACCTGGGCCATGAAGACGAAGAAGAACGCCATGAAGTTGAAGGAGCTGTCCGTCCTGTCAGGAGACGAGGGGCAAGGAAGAGGAGATAAGAGTAGAACCAAGCAGGAAACTACAGCAGACTGTTAGGGCCGGCTGCTGGCCTTGTGTTTTTGACCTCATCTAACCTGCAGGGCCGAAACGGGACACATATTCATCATGTACCATTAAGTTCTCTGCAGACTATGAAACCAATGAATACATTCATTGATACAGGTGGAACTTAAATTCACAAGTAGATTTTTAGGACCGAAAACATTTTGCTTACTGTGGGTGTGACTGACTCACAGCTAATGCAGGTAACAGTCAGTCATAATTGACAGTTTGGGAGTATTTTGGTTTTCCAGTGACACCAACACTGGAGAGACTAAGACTGTTGGCTCAATTATACTGAACTCTGATATGTTTCTGGGAGCACGTGCAGCTTACTAACTTGTTTGAGATGATCTTCAAGTGTGTGTATATTCATGACCTGTGCAAGGCAGAAGCAGCCTCTGCAAGTTAGTCTGTCTGTGGCATCTAAGGGGCTTTTGCCAGGAAATGGAGACTGGGCTGAAAAAAATTAACTACGGCTATTGGGGTGTTGATCGCCACAGATATGCAACCATACTTGGTAGTAGAGAACACAGGATTTAGTTTACTATGATTTATGATGCAGTCTTATTTTTTAATTTTTATTTATATTACATATTTATTTTTACAATGTGTAAATAGCCATCACTAAGGTTTTGTTATTCATACACGGAGACATTGCCTTTGGTTTAAGGCTGTTCCTAATTTTGAGTTTGCAGTTCTAATAAATTCTGTTTTCCCTGCTGTACTGAAACCGAGCCAAACCGTGAACCCAAAACCGTGAATATTGTGTCCCGTTACACCACTACAAACCACTCTGCTGCTTAATCAGCACGGCGGCAGCCCACTCACTTGAAGGCCTTGTAGATAGGCCGAAACCAACAGACGTAAGAGCAGGGCGTGAACAGGATGAGCCAGAGGATGGACATGCCAAAGTTAGTAGCCCCGCCTCCACCACACATCCACGCCAGGCAGCCAATCAGATTCACTGCCAATGTGGCGCTGTTCACTGGAAAACCAGAGGAGAGACAGGCTTCTTCACAAAGGACCGCACACACAGGGCGGAAAAACGACAGAAGGCATCTTCCTAATGGGGCCGCGGTTAGCCAGCAGGGACAGTAGAGCTCGGTGCCGAAGTGCGAATTGTCTGGCACTGCTCCCAACGTACTCTGCCAGTGACACCTTCCCTTCTCATTCACTCTGTCCTTTTGGAGGCTGGACCAGCCCCCCAGCTACCAGTCCGACAGGCCCGACTGCAGTTTGTTTCGATACGTCACTTAAACGATCATAGGGAACTGAGAAAGTTCCTGTAACAGGCGGAGAGCTCTGCAGTGATGCGGCGGTGAAAATCTGATCGCTTTCTGTAGACAAGAGGACTGAGAATGAACAGATGATCCGGCGTTCTGGTCTCCCGCAGAAACCCAATATCTATGCTCAGCTAATGCTATGTGTGCATGACTGGGGAGTGTTTCAGGCTGCAGGCTGACAGATGTGCCATGACACTACAGGGCCGCATGGCAGCGTGCTGATGGACACCGCTGGTTCAGCGAAAGGTGGAGAATCAAAAATACTGGTGGAAAGCTAGGGAAACTAGTAAAATGAGCTCGACACGGCATTCGCAATGTTAATATTTGCTCAGCCTGGAAGGAAAGAGAGAGCAAAAAAAAAAAAAAAAAAACACGCAGGCAGTTTACAGCAGAGCAGACAGAGGAAGGGAAACTGCCAGGGTAGCAGGCAGAGGTGTTATGCACACGACATGTCTGTGAGCAGGGAGGAGAGAACGGCCTCACGCAAAGGGGGGGCAGAAATACCAGGTACCTTTTTAACGCTTATCTTAGAGGAGATCTGCAAGAAACAAAGGGAGCTCATTACCACAGATGATCCTCAGGACATATTCAAGCTGAACATCTCATGTGACCCGAACAGAGGACGTGTCCCTTTAAGAACATGACACCATATTTACAGCCTAAACATTGCCCCAAGGTGTGGAGTCCATCAGGTATGACGGCACTTCAGATGGGACGCGAGCGAGCCGACAGGGCTGTGCCCATCCCGAGGCCTCCAGAAACCGGGTTGGAAGACCTGTGTTCGCACGAGACTCACGGACAATACTCACGGATCCAGAGGTAGTACAGCCTCTTGCACATGGTGCGATGCTGGTCTGGGATTTCGTTGAAGTCCTGATAGAAGCATGGCTTCAGGGGAATGAAGCGAGGCAAGGGGGGAAAGTTGTTTTCTGCAGCAGACAGGGCCGACATGTCACAGCGTCATTGAGCGGGAAACCTAGGGCACCCTCCACACAAAACTCAATCCAAACCTTCAATTTCATTCACAAGCAAGGGCTTCTGAGATTTGTGACTTAGGTTATTCAAATACACCTGCAGTAAGTGAGATAGAGAAGGGAGTTCCCATTAACTTGTTTAAAGGATAACTAGTTTCTTGGACTTTATCACTGGGGACAGCCCAGTATAATTCTTATGTGTTGTTTAAATAACAAAGATTCAGAAAACTAGTTAGTAACACATTAAAATTCCCCAAGAATTTACCCAACCCAGAACAATTTTGCACCTCCGAAAACAAATAAGCAGAACTTCATACCGGCCATGGAGGAATCTGGACTTATTCAACTGATTGCTGTAATCCAATATTCTCGTACTTTCTCCTGAGCCTAAAATATAAAACATCACGTTATGTCAGCGTAGATCCATGTCACCGTCTCACCTCAAGGCACAAATTTATGCCATAAAAAACCACAACTATAACCAATTGCATAAATGTAACAAGGATGAAAATTGCCCTAAATCACACACATCCACATCCATTTTCAGACAGCCTGATTTCAATTCAGGTCGTTGCAGTAAAGCAGTGTTAGCTAATCATAACGCAAATTATTTTTAGCTCCGCGATAATAACTCGGTATAAACGCACATTAACATGAAACACTTAATTTCCAGTCAACCATTTAAGGCTGACGTCTATTGTAGCCGGGTCTGGCATATATTCAGACCACAAAGAAAAAGGAAACTGTGGATGAGCGGGGCACACATATCACCCTGTCACCTATATGACAGACCAAATACCATTCAATACCAAAGACGGACGGACCGGACTCCAGCGGGATGTGACAAAGCTCACGCCCAGACTGACACGGCAAGGCGGCCGGCAGCATCGGGCGCGGCACGGCCTCGGCGATGGACATGACTGTGCAGTACCGTGTCATAGCAAATTACACTCACAGCCGCCTAGACTTCCATGCAAAAAAGCCGTCATCTGCACATCACGATCGCGGCCTTAAACTGCACGGCCAGGTAACCGTCGGCTATGGAAAACAAATCTCTTACCTCCTCTCTCCAAGGATGCAACCTACAAAGCAAGGTCTCCGAACTGTATGCTACGGACAATCCCCATTTAACGCAGGTTTTTAAAGAGCGATATAGGCCGCACTGATCGGTGGGAATATACAATTTGCTTGTTTTTGGAGGATAAATGTAAGGCGTTTTCAGGCTGCGTCCCTCTTATCAGATTACGGTCCCCCTGTTAACGCTTCGGTGCCGGCGCCGGTCCTCGCGATATCTCCTCGTCCTCCTCCTCCTCCTGGTACTCCTCCTCCTCCTCCCCGCCCCGATCGCTGCCCCCTTCAGTACCGCTCTCCTCGGTACTGAAGTCGGTGACATAATGACGCCGACGGCAGCTCTTATACTGCCGCTCATTTGATCGTTTTATAGGCTTTTTTATTAAGCTGGGCCGAGATTTAGTAAAGCCAGCAGTCTTTTAAAGGGGATGTGACCAGTTCGCAGTATTCTATGTGGATCCGTTCTAATGTGCAATCATGGATGCATGGACAAATACATCAATAATAACAGCAATAATGTTGATGAATAAGAATAATATATACTGGGTAACGTCTGTACAAGATAAACAAACTACTCCAGTTTTAAAAATATCAGATATCAACTTAAAATTTACACCATGCTGCTTCAGATTTTGAAGTTCGCAAGATTTCAATTCGAAATATGACGGGATTGTCATTGTCCTCCCAGTCGCTAGAGGCGCTGTCCTTCGCTGGCGCCCTCCGGGGCGCTTCCCAGGCGTCCCTCTTTCTTGTCCTTATCATTGTTACTGCTGTAGTGCTACTGACGGGAAAGTTAAGAATCAGGAAGCGCAACTGAGACTAAAACTTTGCCGCTTAACCTGGCTAAAAGCGGTTGACAAGTGTAAATAACACGCTGTCGACTTTAAGGTCCCCCACCGCAGAAAAAAATCGAAAGGCAGCGTTGTTTTTAAACTCCTAACTCTGCGTTGTGGAGGTTTCGCTAGGTTGCGGGCTGTCCACCCGGGCTGCGGTCCGCCTGCCTGCTGTCTGTAAACACGATCGAGGTGATTTACAGCCGTCTGTTATAAGTAATGATTTCTGCAGGGTCCCCTTTCCGTTTTCTGTGTGTGACCGTTTCAGACAGCTGCAGCCTGTTGAAATGCGCATGATATGGTTTAAAGTGTTATTGAAATAAATCTGTCTGTTTCTGAATCCCCATCTGCTCTAAAGGATTCTGAGTGTCTTCCTTTTCTGTAGAATCAGGCTGATAGAAGCTCCTTAGGTATACTGTAACTTGTTCCCGAATATCTTAACTATACACCACGAAGATCAACAGCTGAACACATTTCAAGACCAAAAATCACTAATTATAATCGACGTGTATGTATTTATAAAGAAATTTATGTGACTTGTGTTTTATGTATGCTAATCCTGGTGGGTGGGTGTTTACATGCAATGCATATATTTTTATATTTCAAGGGTTTCAGAGTGAAATGTATAAGTTCTGACTGGTGTGTCTGTGTTAGTGCCAGTATGTCCTCGCCTGCTGTGGATGTGGAGTGGGAAGGTGAAGAGGCGGGAGCTGGGCAGCTGCTGAACGACAGATGGCCCCCTGGTGCACCTGAGAGCCAGGAGAGGTTCTTTGTGGAGCATCACACCTGGAGCGATCTGAGGAATATCCTGACAGACAGCCAGCGTGGCCAGTTCAACATGGTGTCCAAGCCGCCTCACGAGTTCCAGTTCGTACTGAAGAACGACCTCGAAGGGCTTCACTCCCATCGCGTGTACTTCCTGGGTGAGGAACAGGTTAAACACATCCGTTACCAGCTAGCACCCTAAAGGCACTTCTTCTCAAATAGCGCCTTTTCCAGTATAACATAAGTCTGGGACCAGCATGTTTATTTCATGATGACCTGTGCGTTGATTGGCTAATGGCAGCATTACAGACAGGTTTCCAGAACTCAATGTCAGGCAGTTAGAGTCAAAAGCAAGATGGAAAAAACTGGAGTTTGATTAAGATGAGCCTTTGCTTTGCTTGTATTTTGGCCTGCTGAGAAGGTGGCCTATTGCTCTTCCCATCAGGCTCTGTAAGGATAGGCCTCAGGTACCATAGTGGTTGAAGGCACTGATTTGTGCCCAGAAAGCTGCAAGTCACACGTTTAGGATGCCACTGGCTGCTGCAAAATATTATAAATTGTTATCTTTAACATCTAGAAGACGTCAGTAGAATTCCAGTGTGGTTCGCAAGTCTTGGTAATGCCGGCCATCTTCTTGTGTGTCTGTGCAGCCATGACCAGCGAGGGCAGGGAGAACACACTGTTTTACGCTGAAATTCCCAAGAGGATCAACAAGCAGGCGCTGCTCTACCTCACATGGAAACCCCTGCTGCTGCACTTCCACGTGAGCACGGGTTCCCCACGGCGCGCGGTCACATGACCCATACCGCCTGCCAGGCAGCAGCATGTTGTCAGATCCTAGCCCAGGCCGCTTTCCACCTGGGCAGTGACCAAATGAAGGACCCTCATAGTGCTGTGCTCCTTCTTTCCCTTTGTTCCTTCACCACTTCTCGCTCTTCCCCTCTTCCTCCCTCCCTCGCTCTCAGAGCCAAGACTTCGGGGAGTACTATCGAGAGGACGAGCTTCTGCGAGAGAGGAAGCGCATAGGGGCACAGGGCATCATGTCATATGACTTTCACCGGCCCAGTGGCAGCTTCCTGTTCCAGGCCGGCGGCTCCCTCTACACCCTAAAGGACGGCGGCCCCAAAGGCTTCACGGTGAGGCTTCCGGAACTGCCACTCGCTCCTCATCCCTTTCGAATCCCTCCATGATTGGAGAATGTTTAGGGTAACTGATAGGTTGAGCTGGTGAATGAGGTGCTTGGATGGACGTGTGAGCTTGTGTACTGGATCATAATGGTTATTCAAACCTTCAGATCCTCTCCCCTCTTTAGAACCAGCCTCTCCAGCCTGAGACAGTGCCCACCTCATGCCACAACATCCGAATGGATCCCAAGCTTTGTCCCGTGGACCCTGCCTGGTTCTGCTTTGTCCACAGCTGTGACCTCTGGATCGGGAACCTGGAAAGCGGGGCGGAGTCTCGCCTCACTTTCGCCCACAAAGGTGATGCTCCCCAGCAGGCCCCTGATAGATCAGGGTAACCCATCAGCCCGAAAGCGCCTCCCAGAGGAAGGCTGAGGAAGGTCATGTACTGACATCCCTGCTGTCGCTCAGGTGAATCCAACCTGAAGGACGACCCTAAGTCAGCGGGGATGGCCACCTTCCTGCTGCAGGAGGAGTTCGACCGCTACACCGGATACTGGTGGTGTCCTGTGGCAGAGTGCGGTCAGTGGGTTCCCCCCCGCCTCGCCCCTGCTGCCCTCTCTCACCTCTTGTGTCTTGATGTGTGTGAACATGAATTTTGTTACTCTTTCTCGTCCTTCGGCATATCACACTTTTGTTTTCGCTAAAGGGCCATCGTGTTAGCTTACTGGTCACCCATGGAGACGACAATGGGACAGTCAGTAATTCTCACAGCAGCAGAGTTACTGTGACCCCAAAAAAGCCATAAAACCTATAATATAGTCGTGTTTATGTCATGTGATTTTTTTGCTCACTGATTTAAATATTGATTTTGATCGATTAATTTTGAGCAATTAATAATCCTACACTGGTAATAAAAGGCAAGCCAAATACCAAAAGAACTGATCACTTTAATCAGTACTGCAATTGGATATGGGTGACATTATTATCTGGAAAATATATGAAAAATGACACCAGTACTATTTTCTCATATTTGTCGGACTAACCACACAAACAGAATGGCAAGCCGCATCAGCCAAAAATAGTGTATTTTACCGTTCATTTTAAATAAAAACATACTCTACCAGTCAAAAGTTTTTGCACACCACAGGTATTCTTGTTAAGCATTAGAAAGTTGAGTGAACGACTATTACTGAAAATATGTGTAAAATTAAACAAGTTCGAAGGAGTATGTACCAGTGCATGCCTGATATCCGATTAACTAGTTGTGTGGTGATTGCATAGTCAAAGTCTAGGCTGTCCTGTAATGTTACATGCTCTAGTGAACCTGTTTCATCCCATGACACAGAACAGTATTTAATGTCCTTGTAGAAAGAATGTCTCAAATTTTATAACTGCTAGAGAAGCTTTGATGAATCAAAGATATGACATTTTTCTGCTAGTAAAGGTACTCAAACGGTGAAAGTAGCATAAATTTACTTGTTGGCAAAGAATAGTGAGTGTATTTTTAGTAAATGCTAAGTAACATGCAGATGTAGAAAATCTCAGTGCGTGCAAAATCTTTTGACTGGTAGAGTATATTTTTTGATAAAATTTTTTACTGGGTTGATTTGTATTAAAAGACAGCATTGCTGTATACAGTTAACGGTTAAAACGGAAACAACAAACATGAAAATGCCAGTAAAATATGTATATTGATCCATCATTTTATAGAATGCATACTGCCTTGGAATACTTCAGAACAGAGCCGCCACTCTATTAGGCACATTACAGCCTGAGGCTGTTAGATTTGCTGCTGTTATTAACACTAACAGCACATTAGCACAAACGTGAGGGCTACATACGCCAGAGTATGTCTTGCTCAGAGCGCAAAGGGGTTTGACGTTCATTGGCGTGAGAAACGGTGGTTCTAGTGTTCAGGAGAAACATTCTAGTGTTCTGCATTTGGGCCTGTGACTCTTCATAAGGTTGTTTAAGTTGAATTGCTGTGGAACTTAACTCACAAAGTTGTATGTGTGCTGTGTACGTTTGCACCCTCACTGCCGTGTCCATGCACCCCCCGTTATAACGCACCCCCCTCACCACTCACAGACTCGGACGGCACCCGGGTGCTGAGGATCCTCTATGAGGAGAACGACGAGTCCGACGTGGAGGTGATCAACGTGACGTCGCCCCTGCTGGAGACCCGGCTCACCGAGGCCTTCAGATATCCTAGGGCCGGTGAGCCATCAGTGGGACGTAGTGCGGTGCAGCGGGGTGGGGATCCAGCCAGAGAACCGCCTCCCTCGTGCCGCGAGAGGCAATGAATACGTCGTTCTCGTTTCTAGGGACCGGGAACCCCAAATCCACGCTCAAGTTGTTGGAGGTGACGGTCAGCACTGAGGGAGAGGTATGTACTGTAAAGACTTGGCATTTCTCCACGTCCCTGGGGATTAGGGTTCACAGTGAAGCTGTCATGTGTCCAGGTTGTGAGGGTCCTGGATAAGCGGCTGGTCCTGCCCATGGCGGAGCTCTTCCCCGGCACAGAGTACATCACGCGGGCGGGGTGGACAGCAGACGGGCGCTTGTAAGTAGCCGCGGGCCCAGGGAGCCAAAGTGACGTCCACCGGCCCTGATTATCTCCCCTTACTGTCTGCCCTGCCCTCCCCCCAGTGCCTGGGCTCTGCTGCTCAACCGGCCCCAGACCCGGCAGCAGCTGGTTCTTCTCCCCCCGGCCCTCTTCATCCCGGACTGGACCCCCTCCAGCACCCGCCCAGAACCGGACAGCGCCACACCCTTCATCGTCTACCAGGAGACCACTGACATCTGGATCAATGTGAGGGGCCTCTGTGGGCAGCAAAGGGAGAGGGTCCCTAGCAGGAGATCCCAGCTAGTATTAACAGTGACCAGCAGGTGGCGTAGTAGTTAAGGTTGTTGGTTCATCTCTCGGATGAGTACAGTTCTGCACCATAGCAAAATGTGTGGTGATGATACTGTACGGCCGCAGTGATTAATCTCTGTCCATCCCCCCCAGACCCACGATATCCTCCACTTCCTGCCGCAGAGGGAGGACGGGGAGATCAGCGTCATCGTGGCATCTGAGGTCCACACAGGTTTCCGGCACCTCTACCGGGTGACATCCCGGCTGCAGGCCTCCTGGGGCCCCACCAGCACGGACGGGGGGGGTGCTGCAGGTAAGGTCGCCTCCCTGGAAGTGCGGTCACACCTTAGATCAGTGATTTTCAGCCCAGTCCTCGGAGACCCTCATACTCCCACCCAGCTCCCTAAAACGTGGCCCATCTTGGGGTCCCCGAGCACCAGCTTCAGAAATACAGACCGGGACATGTGTCATATGTGCCACTCCCTCCTCAGGTGACTTCCTGTGTCCCGTGAAAGAGCAGGTGGCGCTAACCTGGGGAGACTGGGAGGTGTTGGGGAGACATGGCTCTAACGTAAGTGTGGCTCCCTCTAGTGGATGTTCTTCGTCTGAATCTGCACTGTAGGGGTGGAAGTGCAGGATAATCATCAGTATGATGAGTATAAGAGCCTCCACAAAATGAGAAAGCACAGTAGGATTGTGTGGGGCCCCTGGTGAGTGTGTGGGGCCCTGTTTTCTCATTGTAGGCTAACTGCATTTTTGGTTGGGGCATCGAGGCAACGAATAACACTGATTATGGTGGGAAGAGGGAATTCGGTGTCGGTGGGGAGAGCGAGCTTTCACTGTGGGTGTGTTCACCCTCCTGGTGTGTGCAGATCACCGTGGACGAGGAGAGGGGCCTGCTGTTCTTCCAGGGCACCCGCGAAAGCCCCCTGGAGCACCACCTTTATGTCACCAGTTGGCTGCGGCCCGTCGAGGCTTGTAGGATCACCAAAGCTGGCCACTCGCACACCTGCCGAGTCAGCCAGGTTAGCCTCCACACGGCACCAGCCACCCATTGGGGGTTCCCCCATGGCCACTCCCCCAGCCACCCATTCGGCACTCCCCCAGCCACCCATTGGGCACTCCCCCATGGCCACTCCCCGAGCCACCCATTGGGCACTCCCCATGGCCACTCCCCCAGCCACCCAT
>JAODJW010000019.1:13707422-13723823 GCA_026777045.1 Hyperopisus bebe
GTGAGAACAGGAAGGGTGTTCTCCAGCACAGACGCATTACGGGAGGGGGGGGATGCACCTTGGCATGTCTCACTGTATGCACCCCCGCCAACACGCATGCATGCGCACACACATGCACGCATATGTACACACACACACACACACACGCACACACACACACACACACACGCACACACAGTGACTGCCAGCAGCTGGTTCCTGTGCTGCAATCTCATTGTGTGAACTTTGTATCCTTGAGTTGCTTAGTTGGCAATTTCTCTGTGTTTGGCACTTGCCCATTCTCACTTTTCATCAGTCAGGGTTATGTGCCTCTGCCCGCGTGATCAAAAGCAATTAGCTGGTATGTCGGCAGCGCCTTGGCATGCTTGGTGGGCCAGCGGATCCCGTGAACAGCCATTAATGTCACTGTGCTGGGGGTGTGGCAGATTTCCACGATGATCCCCTTCTGCCCTTCCTCTCTCTCTCTCTGCTGCTCCTCCTGTCCTACCTGTTTATTTTCAGTCCCTCTCATTCTAAGATCTCTGTGATACCGCCCCCCCCTCCCCCAGCAGAGACCAGCATGGCCTACAGCCTGAGCCTTGAACCCCACCCTGTTACAAGATGGTGTGTGTTTATGGAGGTGGATGTTTGTGTGTTTGCACATTGCAGATAATACATGGTTATTTCTAGGAATATTTGCTAATCTTCAGTAATCACCCCCCCCCGGGAGGCAGATTTGGACACGGCTGTGAGTTTGCTCCGCCCTCTTGGGGACCTGTTTGTGTTGTGTGTCGGGTCTCGTTAGCTGGCCGGGGCCCGGTGTCAGCCTGTTGCAGATGGACCTTAAGCTGTTCTGTGGACCCTGACATCAGCTCTGTGAGGGAGTGCAGAGCCCTGCAGGTTCTGGGACAGCGCCAGCCGCTCTGCTTTTAGTTGGTGGCTTTATCCGCTGTGCCGTGTGACTGTCAGATCCATTAATAACGGGCCCGGAGTTCTTCGCTCAATAGCTCCCTAACCTCAGGCACGCCTGCCACCTCCTGCTGGCTCCGTGCGATGGCCGCGTTACCACCAGGCACGCTGAAGTTAATCCTCCCCACATTCCTGAAAAGGGCTCAGCTTCTGTCCTCTGCCGGTTCCCTAACCCAAGGCTCAGCCAGGGGTCCTGTTTCCTGATCTGGCTGCTGTCCGGCGCTTTCGTCAAGGGGCGTCTCCAAAGGAAAGGTTAATTTTAACCATGGTGACGATTTGGTAAATATGGCACTGAGGATGGGGGACATCACACTCACTGCGTATGATGCATGAAGGAACTGAGAGGGGCAGACTGCAGGGGGAGGACTGTCTTATCCAGTCAGATGTGGCCCTTTCTCATCACCAAATAATTTAATAGCCGAGAGTAAATATGAAAGTAATATCTCCTCCATTGTACAAGCATGCATTTTAAATCTGCCTCTGTAATTGGAAGAAGGATCTTGAGCAACAGTCATGTCTGTTCTTTTTTATACTCTGCTGAATTCCATTGGCGGTGACAGACCCCGCCCCCGTTGTCCCCGCCCACCCCGAGTCTCCGCTGGCCGCCCTCTGCTCTCCTTGATAGATGAGTCGCCTGTCTCCCGTCTCCCCCCTGCAGCGAGGCCGGTGTCACTGGAACTCAGCTGCGGGGTGGGGCCCGTCCATGCGGTGCTGGAGTCAGGGCGCCCCCTGCTGCTGGACTGCCACCAGGGGGCCACTGACATGCCCCGGAACGTCAGCTGGCTGCGGGGTGGGGCGTTTGTGCGGGATACGGAGGCGGTGAGCGTTCTGGCCAACGGCTCGCTGCTGGTTCGCCCCGACAGAGGGCCGGCCGCCGAAGGAGACTACAGCTGCGTGTCGGCCGGGTCCTTCGGGGCCCTCACCAGTCGCACGCTCACCCTGCGCCTCAGCGGTGAGTCTTAGCCCCGCCCCTTTCCCTGATCGCCTTCTACTGCCAAGCATGCAGTTTTTAATTTAAACCAGTTTCCATTTCTCTCATTAGCTGTTCAGGCTCTAATCAACTAATTAAAGGCTCCTATAGTCTTTGGCCAATCAGCAGTGCAGCCCTAACCATACTTGCCCTGTGCCATTGTTTGACCTTCCCTGATCTTGTGGGTGGGATTTGACTGTCCAGTGTGTGCCACAGCTGCTCGTGCTCAAAGCGCTCAGGGCTCTTTAACTCCACTTGAGACTGACTGCCTACTATTCTCCCGTTCCGACCCTCTTCCCATGTTTAATTGGTTCAATCAGTAAGCTAATTATCTGCGGCGACAGAGAAATGTGTATCCTTTATTGATCCCGAGTGGGAAATTCTGCATGTGAGCTTAGTAGAGCCACACTGAGTAAAATTTCTGATCTCTGCTATGCAGCAGATCCTACAAAAAATGTTACAGAAAAATATAGATTTTTTTATTGAATGTATGAGTTTAAACTGCAGTTGACTAAAAGGCAGCGGAAACTGAACCTGAAGCCTGCGACACTGCGGCCCCTTGAGAGCTCAGCGGGAAACCCCGCCCTCTGCGCCCAGCACTGTCACCTGCTTCCACAGGTCTCTCCCGCTTCCATCAGCACCCGCGCTCTCAGACGGTGCCCGTGGGTGGCCTGGCGCGCTTCCAGTGTCAGGTGGACGGCCTGCCCGTGCCCAGCATCACCTGGGAGAGGGACGAAGACCCCCTGCCCCTTCTGCCAAGGTGAGAGGGCTCTACGTCCAGTCAGCTTGTTTGCCATGCAGTGAGCCAGCAGTGAGTTTGTTTGCCATGCAGTGAGCCAGCAGTGAGCTTGTTTGCCATGCAGTGAGCCAGCAGTGAGCTTGTTTGCCATGCAGTAAGTATTTTTAATTAACAGTACTTCTGCTTAGGACATGGAAGGTGTATCTAACAGACCTACAGAATCCAACTTAAAGCCGCTTCTTCAGGTCGGTTCCCAGCCCCGGGGGGGTGCCGATTAGCCAGTGCTCATCCTCGTTCTTTTACTATCCATGGAAAACAACTGACCGGTGGATCAGTTTAATTATGATTTAAAAACAACTCTCTGAAACCATCTAAAGCAGTGCTTCATAAACTTTATACTGCATACCACCTCAAAAGGTCCTATGCTCATGAAGAAGTTGTCGGGGATGACAGAAATGTGGGCTGGACTGAAAGCTACGTTAGAAATGTCTTGTTTATTGAGCTAATATCTCGCTTTGTGCGGGTATGAACCTCCTTCCCCAACAAAGGCAAAAAAAAAAGTGCAGTGATTGTATTCCTAGCTGGGTTCTACTGAAGCAGCATCAGAACATAATCACTGCTGAGACTCCTAAGCACTTATGTAAGTCGCTCTGGTTAAGGCAACTGCCAAATGCCGTAAATGTTAATTACTTATAAAATCACATAGTTTTTACTTCAGTAGTATTTCACTGGATGACTTACTTTTACTTGAGTAACATTTTGGCGTGGTATCTGAACTTTTACTCTAGTATGAAAATTGAATACTTTTTCCACCACTGTGCTTGAGAATCATATGGTGACAGTTATTGATTAGAAGAGCTGTCTTTCTTAGCTGTAATGGTGATGAGAATGAGCAGGACGTGTGATTTCAGTTCAGTTCAGTGTTCGCTAAAGCAAATGATGGTTAGAGCCAAGGGCCTCTGGCTTCAATAACAGCTCAACGTAGCCAATTTCCTATGCTTACAACAATATTTAGACCAGTGTATCTCAGCCCAGTCCTTGGGAACCCGCCCCCCCCCCCCCACGTCTCCAGGTCACCTGAATCAAACAGTGTAGAGCACCGAATGGCCAGTATGGCTGTGTTGGGAGATGAGGGGGAGCAAAAATGTGGACTGACTGATGTGGCGATAGATTTATGTCTAAAGTAATTGTCCTTAAATGTCATGATGATATCGTAATTTTATGAAGCACAAATCCATGATCAGAGTTGCAAATGTGTGCCTGTCCCAACCGTCTAAGTTTCAGGAGTAAAATCTCCGTTTTACATTTACAAATCCTAATTTATGAGTTTATAATGTTCAGGTTGTGATTACACATTTCAGTTCTCGCATTTACAACATTTACAAATCACTGTTTATGTGGGGAAAGTTACGTTGCCAGTGGCCAATGGGTTTTGACGAAAAAAATCTCACTGTCGAGTTTATCGTGAGCGTAAGCTGACTGGAGAGCTCCAGAAAAGTGAGGGGGCTGTGCTAAAAGTGGAAGATTTACAGGAAAAGTAATCGTAGGTAAAAAATGAATTGCAAATCTGAAATCACAGTGAGATTTTTTTTTTTTTTTTTTGTCAAAACCCATTGGCCATTGGCAATGTAACTTTCCTCACATAACTAGTGATTTGTCAACATAGTACTGAAGTTGCAATTGCATAAACTGTGATTCGTAAACTTCAACATTGTAAACTTGTAAATTGTGATATGTAATCGTAAAATGAGAATTGTACTCATGAAACTCATTCAGTAAGCACAGGTACACATTCTGCAATCTTTCATAACATTGGGTTATGACATTTAAGTATGATTACTTCAGAGATGAATTTATGTACCTACCCCTATGAATCGATTTGCACATTAGCAGTTGCAATCTGTCTAAACTATGCTTGTAAATTGAGAAACCTAGAGTGCACCTCGTGCAGTGCAAACCAAATGTGTGAATTTGTTGCAAATGTCACAGTAGAAGTATATACTCACGGAAGGTTAAGTTACAGATTTACAAATATCTTTACGAATCTTTCTCCATAGTCTGGGGGTCCCCAAGGACTGGGCTGAGAGACACCGATTTCGCACTGGTATGAAAGTCACCCAGGGTGGATAAGTGTGACGTTTCCATTAGACATTGTTAGGCACGGTGTGCTGGACCTTGGCTCGAGTTTGCTGGAGTTTGGAGATAAGTGTATTCCAGCTGTTGGCCAGCCTCCCTCTGTACAGGCCAAAGGTTGGGGCCAGAGGACGTGCCCCCTCTCTGTTTGCTCAGTCAGAATCCTAAGCTCCACCCCTTCCTGTTGGCATCCTAAGCTCCACCCCTTCTTTTCGGCACGTAGGACCACACAGAGATGTGGGTCTAATCATCAAATTGTTCTTAAGGCCTGCACACCTCTCTGTCTCAGGGCCTCTGGTTGGTCAGACTGGGTTACGCGGCTGGCTGGTGGGGGGGTCGGGAGGTGAATGTGCAGTTATCGGGATGCCCAGAGGATGGCTGTGGATCTGATTGTGGGGTCGGTAACTGCAGTCACTCACTTCAGCAGGTGTACTGCAGCCCGTATGAAGGGGGTCCTCCTGGCCATTCAAGGAAGCAAAGCATGCTGGGAGATGGAATTTTCCAAAGATGTGGGTGGCCGTTTGCAGCTTCTTATGAATTCCTAGCCCCCCATGTAATAGCAGTTGCTTCCCTGCATCCCACCTCAAAGGCTGGATCGGAAGCACACAGGATTTAGGGCCTGCAGTGGAACTTGCCCCTCATGCTGGACTGGGGGGATGGGGGACATGGCAGTGGGTGAAACGAAGATAAATATTGACAATGGTGGAAGCAGCCACGGGGCACAGAGGCTCTTGTGCAACGGGGTCATGTGTGTCCCAGTCACCAGGCCCAGGAGGAAGCCCCATGAAATGCCTGCATTTCCCACATCTCTTGGTGGGTCTCCCGGCCTCAGATGGGTTCCTGTCCTGGCCTTTCCTCACCCCAAGGCATCATGGGAATATGACTGATGACTGTGATCTGCGCAGGCCCTGATTTGCTGTTACTGAAACAGTATGCCACCTAAAGGCCAAACCGTGTATAAACGTGTGGAGTGATGTCACCCCGTGTGTCGCATTACACCTGGACGTGCTGAGAAGTCTTGAGCTTCTGAGCCATTGTATGTGTGCCATCCCCCCCCCCCGCCAGGTACACCACCCTGCCCAATGGCGTGCTGCAGATTTCAGGGGTACAGGAGGAGGACGTGGGTTCCTATCGCTGTGTGGCCTCCAATGCAGCCAACAGGCGTCTCAGCCGGAATGCAACCCTCACCGTAACACCAGGTACAGCCCCGCCCCCGAATGCCGGCTCCGCCTTTCAGACAATCAAACTAGGGCAGCAGGTGGCGCTGTTAACGAGGAGCCAGGATTCTGGCCAAGAATTTCCACTTGGAGAGCCTTGTTATGAACACGCTGCGCGGCAGCAAATGCTCACATTTCACCCACATTGCATCAGCGAGCGTGCCACAGCTTAACAGCAGAATAAATCGCAGCCATGTGGGGAAGGAGGAGCTTTGCATTTGCTGTAGGAAAAACACACATACAGACACGCAATCGTCGCGCAGGCAGTCTTCCGCACATACGCGCACTTTCACAAAGGCCCCTTGACAGTCATCCTGACTTGTCAGAGAAAGTCAAAGAGTGACCCAATTAAAAAGCTCCGCCTTCATGTATAATCAGAGGCCCCAGCATATAATCAGAATTTTTTCTTTTAGGGCACGTTTCCTCTTTTTGGCAGGATGCTGACTTGTGCCTCTTCAGCAGTGCTAATTGCAGTGATAGGAAACATACCGGAGTGGGAGGGTCTTGTGTGCACCCAGCAGGACTTGGAAGAAAGGGCTCTTTCTCCTAGGCTATAGTGCAGGGCAGCTCACTCCCTTCAGTAGCATCTCAGTATTACAGCCAGGTAAGGGTGCTTTTCCACCACATCGGGTACCGTACTTTTGGTACTTCAAGAAAATACCAAAAGTATGGTACTTCAAGGTGTTGACATTCCACTGGTGTAAAAACTGGCACCGGCGCTGAATGACATCACAACACTGATGTACTGAATTCGAAAAATAGCTGTAGTAGGGCTGGACGACGTGCAATATTAATACCAACATAGCATGTTATGCACTTCCAATACTTACATCGCTAGTCATCTAGATTAAGATCAGGCTTTTTCTTTCAATTTCGTATGGATATTATAGTACAGGGAGTCTGTCTTACTAAAACATTCTACTCTGTCAATGCTTTTGCATGAGCGCTGCATGCATTTTCCGAGACAATTGTAATCATTTTTATGCTTGCTGTTTAAATCACTCCTAGACAGCCTTGTGAGAAATTTGTTGAACTCCTTTTTGCTTTACAAATACCCCAATATTTATTACAACAAAATCACATTGTGGTATTTGAATTTTTCTCAATATTGTGCAGCCTTAGTACATTATAGCAAATACTTTATTTTTTATGCTATCTAGATCTTCTTTTGGATCTTCTGACCTGATCACAAATTGATTGGATCTCTTCATCTGTCCGCTCTATTATTATTATTATTATTATTATTATTATTATTATTATTATTATTATTATTATTATTATTATTCTTAATTTATCGTTTTCTGAGGTTGTAACTTTTTTAAAGGCAGTGCTTATATTTTGTTCCAGAGGCAGGCTATTTGCATAACCAATTCACAAAGGAAGGGTTAAGTTCCACCCCAAGCTATCGAAGAACCAAAAAATATCCTGGGCTGGTTTGATACTTTAGGTCCTGGAACTTTTGATACTGGTACTCAACCGGAAGTCAGTGGGCAAAGGAAAGTACTGAAAGTACCATACCAAACGTATGCTACCTGGTGTGCTGGAACAGCGCCTTAACTAGTAGCTAAGCTCTCCAGAAGCTGGAATGAACAGCCATGCCTGCCTTAGGAGAGAGATGTTCCCCTGCATTAATGCAGTGACACTTTCCTGCTGTATAACAGAAATCACTGACGTGCAGATTTTTATATGTACATCCCGCAATGCATCGTGCCACTGGTTCACTCGTATATCGCAGAGTCCGCAAACTGCCCATTAGCATAGGTGAGGCTTTTCACCTGCTCTTTCAGCTCTGCTGTTTTTCAGAGCCACTATCGCCCCCCTGCTGGTCACTGGAGGAATGGTGGACCTGAAGAAAGTGACTGTCTTTGCGTGTTTCTCTCTCTAAAGGCCACATCCCTTCGCTGGAGGAGGTGCTGATTGCAGTCCCACCCCAGAACACCACAGTAGTATTGGGTCGTACCACTGTCATGGAGTGTATGGCACAGGGACAGCCCAAACCATTTGTTTCCTGGAGCCGGATGGGTAAGCTGCCACCCCCCCCCCCCCCACTACCACCTCCACGCCTGCCATGGAGTTAATCAGACAGATTTGGCAAATGCATTTGTGGTGGTCGTTGTCGTCTTCGTACATGAAGGTGACGCCAGAATCCAGCCCAGCTTAAACTTATTGGACTAGAAACTGAAATGAACCCTAAGCTAATATTTTTTTTAACTTGACCCGACCTGACAGATTTAACAGAGAAATTGATTAAGCACATCAGCAATCAGAGAGATCGCACTGTCAAACACGCACAGTTTATATTGGCAAGAAACTGGGGCAGCACACCAGGACAGTGCAGTTATTTGGGCTGAATGTCCTGAATGATCCATCTTGGGGGGGCAGGAGGCTGTGGGGGGAATCGCAGGATCTCGGTGTCAAATAGGACAACGTACAGAAGCTTTACCACCCAGTTTGGTCTCTCAGCCACCAGTCCACCTGGCAGCTGGGCCCTTGGATCGTTCAATGCCCACCCCCCTCCCCCCCCAGCCCATTCGCCAAGCGATCCAGCAGCTGTAGTCGGGTCAGTAAGGGGCACTGCCCTGGCACGCGGTCGCATGTAGGTTGCTGTTCATTATTGGCTCCCAGATGTTTGCTGTCCTTCGCAGGAAATCCTCAATGTCAGTTGCATAAACTGCAATAAATGCAGGTGACTGATCTGTGATGGGGACAGTGCCGATGCACTGGACTGGTTCCGGGTCCTTGTGTTAAGTATAAGGCTTCACTCTAATGTCACCTTTGGGGGAAACATGACCTCTAATACCCCTATGACGGCACGCGGTTGTGCCCACCTGGGCCTTCGAACCCTAGCCGGGTCGTGCATGCATCTTAGGCTGGCTTTTGTTTCCTCCCTGGTACAGATGCCAGACCAATTTCCACGGACGTGGTGGTCCTACAGACGAACCTGGTGATCCCAGACACCAGGAGCCACCATGCTGGCATCTACGTGTGCAGAGCCAACCGGCCCAAGACGCGGCAGTTTGTCCTGGCAGCGGCTGAGCTGCGTGTGCTGGGTGAGTGTGCAGTGCTCAGGTGAGTGGTCTTATCTAGGTATTTCACACTTATTCTCATCCTGTCTGTCATCCCCAAGCTCCTCCCGTCATCCTTCGGCCTCCAGACACAGTGTCCCTGTCCCGGGGCAACACGGCACGATTCGTGTGCAATGCCTCTGGTGAGCCGGCCCCCAGCCTGCGCTGGTTCCAGAATGGTGCTCCGGTGCAGCCCAACGGCCGCGTGAAGAGCCCTGCTCCTGGCGTTCTGCTGGTCAGCCAGCTGGGCGTGGCTGACGCCGGCTACTACCAATGCCTCGCCTCCAACAGCCTGGGCACCGCCTGCGCTACGGCCAAGCTGTCTGTCGTGGTGCGCAAGGGGCTGCCCAGCCCCCCCCAACTGCTGACTGCCATAGCGCACTCCAGTAGCACTGCCCTCCTCAGCTGGCAGCGACCAGAGCACAACAGCGAGCAAATCATCGGCTTCTCTGTGCACTACCAGCAGAATGAAGGTGGGCCATGCCCCTGGATTGGGTCACACCCCCTGGGTGGGGCTACATGTTGGCCACGCCCATACATTGGCCACGCCCCTTGGGTGGGGCTACATGTGGGCATCACCCCTTTTTTGGGCCACACCGAATGGGTGGAACTACATGTTTGGCCATGCCCCTGGATTGGGTCACACCCCCTGGGTGGGGCTACATGTTGGCCACGCCCATACATTGGCCACACCCCCTGGGTGGGGCTACATGTGGCCCACACCCCTGTATTGGGCTGCGCATGTTTGTAATGTGGTTATCCTTTGGTTCTTTTCCTGACAAACTGACATTTCCAGCATTGTGGCGTTGTCAAGAGGACAATCAAGCCCATCTCCTTCGTCTCTCACAGGGCCAGACGTCAGAGAATACCAGTTCGCTGTGAACAACGACACCACGGAATTCTATGTGAAGGAGCTGCTGCCTCACACAGCATACACCTTTTATGTGGTGGCGTATTCACCCTTGGGAGCCAGTCGCCCATCGCTGCCCGTTACCGTGACTATGCTGGAAGATGGTGAGGAGGGGTCGGGCCACGTTAGCCATATGCTAACAAGCTAACAGTGTGTCGTAGATGGGGGAAAAGAGGACACTGAGGCTGTCTCGCTCACTGCTTTTTTTGTTTTCTTTCTGGGGTGGTGCGTTGGCATTCCCTGCCTGCTCCTTAGTGCCAGTCGCTCCCCTGCCGCTATCCCTGCTCAGCACCTCCCCCACAGACATCCACGTCATGTGGCTCCCCCTCTCCCCTGAGCTCAGTCGTGGGACCATCATTCGCTACCGTGTCGACTACTGTACCATGGACAAGGGTGAGTGCCCTCTGTTGGATCAGCTGCTCTCGGCTGTTTTCCCTGTTTTGTTTGTTTGTGTGTGTGTTTGTGTTTGTGTGTGTGTGTGTGTGTGTCATATTAGCCTTTTTGGGACTCAGCGAAAGTCTGAAAGGCCCACAGCCTCCCACTTTCCCCCACACGCCTTAGGCCCCACCGCGGTACCCTTCAGGTGTCTCACATGCTTGCACGTCCACATGTGTCTCGCAGCTGACCTGGTGTCCTCTGTGGAAGTGGCAGCGAATGAGACCCAGGTCACCCTGAGAGGCCTGAACCCTGGGCAGATGTACCGGCTCCGTGTGGTGGCCGGAACCAGGGCCGGGTATGGCCCGCCGTCCGAGTGGACCCTGCACTGCACTCCGGACCTCTTCAACTACAGCACCGGTGCGGCTGTCACAGTCTCTGCCTCACCAAACATGCCCGTCATCATGGACACGCCTCTTATTGTTTAGATTTACACTCATGCTAAAATGGTATGAATGGTATGACCCCCCCCCCCGTGCATGGAGTACATTGCTGCTTAGCCAGGGGTCAGTCAGAGTGCTCATGCTAACCGCCATCTACCATTGAAAGCGCCTACAATGGGCCTGCAAGCATCAGAACTGCACCTTGGAGTAATGGAGGCAGGTCGCCTGGTCCAATGAATGATTGTGTGGATGGCACATGCGTGTCGCATGTCTGTGGGATGCGTTGGACCAATCTGCGGCGACACAGTCCCAAATACAGTGGGGCTTAATGCCCTGTGTTCCATGAGACAGCATTCCTCTAACCATTGTCTGCTATTTCTGCCACAGCAGCCCTTCTGTTGGCTTGTACTCGAAGGGGTAGCCTTCAGTTACGTTTCGCATTGACGATCTTGGCCGCTGAGCACCCGGTCAGTGGCTTGTGGTTTCTCCATCCTTGAATCGCTCTCAGTAGGTTGTTCTCGCCTCCGTTGCCTGTGAGAATCCCGCAAGCCCCTGACCCAGTCGTCTGACCCTAATGATTTGGGTCTTGTCAGAGTCACTCAGATCTTGATCCCTGCCCATTTCCTCTGCATTAATGAGCACCAAATGCTAACCGTCTAATATATCCCAGACCTTGCCACACATGTTTTTGCAAAATATTCAACATTATTCATTTCACGTGGGGATGGTTATAATATTTTGGCTCATCGTTGTTTACCATTTACATTTCAGAAAACCCTTATTTATTTACAGATTTGATTGTTTTCATTGTTTACGTGTCATGACCTTCCTATGATTCATGTTTACAGTCTTCCATGCCCCCACCGGGCTGAAAGTCCGAGCCAAGGCCTCCTCCCTGGACGTGACCTGGCAGCCATCACCCAACCACACCCACGTCTCCGGCTATCGGCTCTACTGCCGGGAGGTTCTGTCAGACGCAAAGGACACCATGTCTGTCGAGCTAAGGAAGACCATCCATCGCTATGAGATCAGGGAGCTGGGTGAGGGACTCCCCTTGATGTGGTAATCGGTGTAGAGAGTCTGTGTCCATCATCCCACATTGGTGTGGGGAATCGAGCAAGTTTGTGGTCAACTGGGCCGACAGATGTAGGTGTAGAACCTAGTAAATCATTTGTCCAGCTTGTCACTCAAGGACTCTTGGCCTGTCTCTGTCTGTCTGCCTGCCTCTGACTCTTTGCCTATTTCTCTGCCTGTCTGCCTCTCTATCTCTGCCTGCCTGTCTCTCTGTCTCTGCCTGTCTGCCTGCCTCTCTCTGACTGTCTCTCTGCCTGCTTGTCTGCCCGCCTGTCTCTCTGCCTGCTTGTCTGCCCGCCTGTCTCTCTGCCTGCTTGTCTCTGCCTCTCTGTTTCTGCCTGTCTGCCTGCCTCTTGCTGACTGTCTCTCTGTCTACTTGTCTGTCCCAGCTCCAGGCCAGCTCTATGAGGTCAGAGTGCAGGCCTACAGCGAGCGGCGAGACGGGTACGCCGCTGTGTGGAGGGGCCGGACACAGAGGGAGCGGGCAGCTAGCGGAGGTAGGGGATCGAGTCCCAGGAGTATCGTGCCACGGGCCTGTCAGCGGGCCACTCCCTGACACCCACCATGTGCCTTCAGGCCCTCCACCGGACGCCTTCCCACCCCCCCCACCCAGCAGCATCCGGGCCTCTGCCAATAGCTCCACCTCCATCTGGCTGCGCTGGGACCGGCCGCAGGCAGGCGGCTCGCCGGAGGTGCACCACTACACAGTGCGCTGCAGCCCCGTCGGCCTCCGCAACGCCTCACTTGTCTCCTACTTCACTAGGTTGGCCACACTGGCTCCGCCCATTCAGCTCCGCCCATTCATCCCCGCCCATTCAGCTCTGTCCAGTCGGCTCCACCCACTTGGCTAACCCTAACTGCCTAATTCCTGTCCCACTGACAGCACTACACAGGAAATTCTGCTAGATGCCCTGAGACCATCCACACGGTATGAGCTGGCGGTACAGTCCAACGGCCTTGAGGAGGGAGGACCCTTCAGCGGCACTGTGGAGGAGTCCACGCTCCCCGACAGTGAGTGTCCCCCACCGATGCAGGGGGGTGCTCTGGTATTTTACACTGTGAAATGTTAGTCTGCATTTTCTTTATTTTTTATTTCACATAAATTATAATACCGAGTCTGTTGTTGGAGCAGTTGTCCATATGGGTTAGGGGGTTTGACCTGTGGGTTTGCTTTTCCCCCTCGTGTCATGCACCCGACCCCCCCCCCCCCACGGCTGGGTCATTGCCGCTTAGTCCTGTGGGGTTCGCCATCAGCTGAGAGCTCCTGACCTGGAGGCACCAGTCCCCACAAAGCCGTGCGGTCCCCCACCCCCATCAGGGGTCACTCTCCTTGCCACTCTCTCCACATGCAGGACCCTCCACTCCCCCTGCGGAGCTGCAGCTCAGCGCCTTGGACTCCTCCACAGTGCTGGTCAACTGGCGCCCCCCCGTGGAGCCCAACGGCATCATCGTGGAGTACAGGATCCTATACAGCAGCAGTAGCACCCAGCCTGAGCACCTGTGGAGCTCCCTGTCCCTTGACGGTGTGTGTGTGTCTGTCTGTCTGTCTGTCTGTCTGTCTGTGTGTCTGTCTGTCTGTCTGTCTGTGTGTGTGTGTGTGTCTGTCTGTGTGTGTGCCTGGCTGTCTGTGCGTGTGTATCTCACACATGGCTTGTGTTCTCACTGCACACTGCTGACTGCCACGGCCTCTGCTCAGGCAGCACCATCAGCACGGAGGTTCAGAGGCTCCTCAGCGACACCCGCTACTACTTCAAGATGGTGGCATTGACTGAGGTGGGGGCGGGGCCCTACTCCCCCATAAAGGATGTGCACACGCCCACTGCGGGACACGGTGAGCTTCTTCACAGTCTTGACGGTCCCACTGGAAGGCAGGCTCCCGGCTTGCTGGTGCTGAGGGGCGGAGCTTTTCCCAGTGATTGACAGCTGAGTCCTGAGGGCGTCACCCCTGCCCCCATCCCATTCTCTTCCAAAAGCATGTGAGCCCTCTTCCCTTTCTTTCTGTGTCTGAGATTTAGAGCTGGACGTTCTCACGGTATCGGGCATCCTGCTGGGCGTGTCTCTGGGCCTGCTATGCATCATCCTGTGTGTGTGCTTCAGCCTCCGCGGGCACCGCACCCGGTGAGCCCCACCCTGATAGAACACGCTAGAAATAAGGGCTGCGTGACATCACTCTGTCATATAGTTGCGACTATATAGCGCATACGCAATCATTACCAGGGCTTTAGTAAACATCTGTAAAGAGGGTGCATTGTGGGTAAACAGTAAAAAGAGTGGTGTAGTGGTGCTTTTTGCAGTTTGAAGTCAGAGACGTTTATTAAACATAAGGATGAATTTATACAGATTACTTGTTTTGGGTGTCACAATACGCTGTGCATTAATATTTTAGTCATACTACTATTCTGCTTACCAAACTGTAGGCAGGGGTAAAATATCTGTATAGCAGGGATCGGATCGAGTCATTCCTTGGCGAGTCCAAGTCCAGTCTCGAGTCTATGATTTGCCCTCAAGTCCAAGTTGAGTCCAAGACTTTCCATCAGTTTTGGAGAGTCAAGTCACAAGGCGTGGACTTAAGTCTGAGTCGAGTCGCGAGTCAGTGACTCGAGTCCTCACCTCTGCCGGATAGTACCGAAAAGCCGGACTCCAGACAAATGTTTATGCCCGTCAGCTGAAGCCCTGGCGATTATTGCGCATGCTGCATGTAATTGCGATGTGGTATCATGCAGCCCTGCTAGAAATATCCTGAGCTGCTAGTACTGGGGTATTTTCCCTTAAGGTGCTTCTTTCAGAATCCTAGGGCAGCAGGCCAGGCAGGACTCAGGCACAGTAACGTCCTGCGGATCTGCAGCAGTCATGTTCACTGATAAGCGCACACTACCGGCGCCTGACGTACCTCAGGCCGTCTGCTCGGCATGCCTAACCCTCACCCCACCTCCTGCAGGAAGATGCTGGGGGGGATGGGCTCCTCCCCTCTGGCTCTGCGGTACCCCCAAAGCCAGCCGGCCCCTCACGAGCTGGAGACACTCATGTCAGCGGGAGCGAAGGACCCAGCCATAACTGCCGGGCAGCAAAGCCTTATGGGTCGTGATGTACACAGGGAAGGCCTGGTGCAGGATTCTCTGTCCTCAGAGGTGAGATCACAAACCCCCCCCAGTGCCTGAGTGTATTGTTTGCACATGTGCCCGCTAGCGAGCATGTGACTGACACACGGCGAGCTGGAGAGCAGGCGGGATGCAATTAGAGATAACGAATGGTGCAGTTATCACTAGAAACAGCCAATGAAGGCTCATCCTTGTTACCTCCTCCTGAAAAGAGGCCTTCGAAGGAGGCGTCTCTTGAGGGGAGCCTGAATTACTCGCCGCTTTTACAACCTAACCGCACATGACCACAGAGGGAGCCTCAGTGTGGCTCAGATGGATGTTTAAGCCAAGACGTTGTTATGCTCTGCTTGTCTTCCAGGGTATGATAGCTTGTAAACTACATCTTGTGTCATAAATTTGGAGGAAGTGATTAGAGGATATTGGGTGTATTGTGTGAGCTCTGTGGGGGTGTCTGGAGCACTAGGGTGGGTGTAGCTCGTTTTTGTGGAGCCGACGTTCCCTCTGCCTTCCTTACAGCGGGAGGAGAAGGAGGGGGTGAATCTCCCCACCGGCGGCTCGCAGGTGGATGCAGAGGTGATCATTCACAGGACGCCGGAGTCCCAGGGAAGGCTGGAGGCTGACGTCGAAACTCAAGCTTCCTTGGCTTGCAAGCTGAGTCCCGGTGGAAGCGAAACCCCGCCCACACCGGCCAGCCCCCTCGATCCGAAGCTGGGCCCAGATCCCCTGGCAGTGCAGCCTCCGGACCCCTCCCCAGCAGAGGTGACGGGGAGTTTCGGCGGGCATCACCAGGACGGGGGATGCTGGAAACGGCACTCTCCCAGCTTTTACAGGGCGAGACTCGGCGACAGCTTCCATTCATTGATGCCCCTACAAAACGGAAGCTCTCTGCCACAGGAGCATGGACGTTTATCTCCCATGGGGGGCTTATCTGCACAAGCCTCCCCACCCTCCTCCCCCGCACCAAGCTCCGGCCTGGTCCCTGCTTTTGCGGCCTCACACAGCTACCCTTAGGCAGAGCCGGACCAAGTACTGTGGGGACCCCCCCAACTGGCAGACCCAGAGCCCCTGTCAGTCTGAAGCAGGGAACCGCTTTGCCATTCCTTCTGGCAGTCACACAGATGGCCTTTTGATCCAACTGCTGTCCTTGGTAGATAATTATTGAAATTTCACCATGAAAACTGGGGTCCGTATCACCAAGCAGGATTTCTTGCTTAGCCGGATAACATGTCAGATTTAAGGTAGTCTGGGTTGATGATGGTAATGATTACACTTTTTTGATCCCCGTGGGGAAATTCTCTCTACGCCTCCCCCAACTTGCTCTCTGTAGGTGAGAGAAAGCTGGCTATGAAGAACAGCCGCCCATAGCAGCACCCAGGGAGCTGGGGGCTAAGGGCTTCGCTCAAGGACCTGCAGATGTGCCGAGGCTGGG
>JAODJW010000019.1:13755426-13780833 GCA_026777045.1 Hyperopisus bebe
AGCTGACAGATGGTGGAGGGATGCGGTTTTTAGAGCATGCAGCGGCACGTCAAAGAGACCTGCGACCTGCGCCTCACTGAGCCACCTTACAGCAGCAGTCTCTTTGCATTCTGGTCCCCATAAGGGAAAAATCAGTTTAATAAAAATCTGTGAGTGCAATGAATAAACTAAAAATGCAATAATTTTGTTTATTTTTTATTTTTTGGTTACTTATGGTTAAGGATAGGCCTGGGTAGAGGTTAAGGTTGTTATAGTTAGCGTTAGTTTGTTTCCCATAGAAATGAATGAGCAGTTCCCATAAAGATATGTTTTCTCGATGTGTGTGTGTGTGTGTGTGTGCGTGTGTGTGTGATGGCAAGAGGAGGCAGTCAGGACCTCATCAATAGATTTCTGCAAATTCAGCGCATCTACCAGCATTGACCTTCCAGAGACCGCTCTGGTGTTAGGGCTCGATCAGGTGGATTGATTGTGCCAGTCACATGATCACACGCACACCCATGAGAGCGAAGGCATCATTAACAAATCAGCCTGCATATGTACCCATGTAAACAAGCACACATTTGGTGCAGGTTTTACCCACAGCCATTATCCACCACACACACACATACACACACAAGCACCCGCATGCGCACACACACAGATGCAGACACGCACCTACACACACCAGACTAATTTCTTATGGGTTTAGCACCTTTAAAGTTTCCATAACATCCGCTCTTCCCCCTGTGTGCTGCTCCCTTGCCTTCGTGCTCATGCTCATTATCAAGCTGCCTTTGCCTCCCAAGCCTCTTTCAAAGATCCCCGGTGACTGGACCTCTGTTAGCGGAGGCCTGGGGGTCAGAGACAGGCCAGCCGTGCAGAGAATGACCGCTGGAAGAGCGCGGGATGGGGAGGGGGGCAGACATGCAGGAATTCTGCCGTGAACTTGAGGGCCGCCTGGAACACCCCGGGCTGGCGCCGCATTTCATGCCAGAAACAGCAGGTTTCTGAAACCTGGAGGCAGTTATGGTCAGTTTGCGGTTTTCACACCTTCAGCCAACATGCAGGCATGCAGCGCCTCATCCTGGCTGGAATGTGCTACGGCAGCAGCGGGTCTAAAAGATATGATGGAAGCACATCTGGAGGAGTGTGGTATAAGGTGGAGGGGGGGCTGTATATCAATGGACTCAATCAGTCATTTCTACAGATAAGCGAAGATGTGGTTCCCCTTGTCTGCTTTGCTTTAATATTATTTTTGTTTTGTTTTTGGCGGTCTTGGATTGCGTGCGTCTCTCTGACAGTGCTTCCTCAGTCAGCCCACGATCGAACGAGTCAAACGCTTTCAATGTACAGCGAACATTTAGGGGATGTTTGTCATCTGTCAGGCCGAGACAAACACATGGCTGCCTCCCATCTGCCCATATAGATGTATTTTTAAGACGTCCTGCTTTTTCTCTAACCCCGCCCCCTCGGCCTGGCCCCACCCCCTCCAGCACGCTGACCATCTACGGCATTGGCCAGGCGGACGAGGCCATGTACCAGTGCATCGCTGAGAACAGCGCCGGTTCAGACCAGGCTAGTGCGCACCTTGCTGTGCTGTGGGCCGACGGCCTGCCGGGGGCGCCCCGAGGCGTGCTGGCCCAGGCCCTCTCCCCCACAGCCATCCGGGTGTCCTGGAGGGAGCCAGGCCAGGTCACACAGGACATCATCGGCTACGTGCTTCACATCCGCAAGACAGCAGGTGGTGTGAACTCTCCAGCCGTCCTCTTTGGTCCCGCCCCGTTCAGCTCGACTCGCTTACGGTTGTTTACATCTGTTCATCTTTAGTACGAAGCGGAGGGCAAGCGAGCCTGACTGTATATTAGGAGTCGGTCAGAACAGCATTTAAAACCTCAGTGCGATGTGCTGAAGTCGGAGCATCCGGTCAGCGCCTGATTCCTGCAGTACAACCTCAGTATCTCCTTCTAGCCACATATGAAGCTGTACCAAAGCACCTGAGGAAGCTCCACTGTACTACACTGATGTATATTTTCTATTTTGTCATTCATTGACCATGAAGATTCTCTGTTCTTTAATCCGCAGCCTGTAGCTGCATGGTCAGCCACTTAACCACTTTCAAATTAAACTTTTAATCTGGGATAGAGCACCAGGACCCCCCTCCAGGGAACTCGAACCTGAAACGTTCTGCTCATCTTGTTTCCTTCACAAATCCCATTCCTTCCACTACAGCACCTTCCTGGCCCTGTAGACCAGTCGTCCAGGAGTCTCTGATTGGACAGAGCACTGGCTCAGAGGATAAGACCCATCAGGGTTGTTTTTACCGGAAGAGCGAGGGTGCGGGCAACACCCTGAGCTGTTGTGTTCCAGCACTGTCACCTGGATAATAAACAGCAGTGTTTCCCAATCCGGCCTTTGGGGTCCCACAGTCGGTACGTGTTTTTGCTCTGTCCAGGCTCCCTGGGAGCTGGGAGGGAGCAAAAACATGCACTGTATGTAGTTAACACTGAAGAACAGCTTTGGGTGCTGAGCAGAAGGAGAGGCTTTAATTATGGCTGTGTAGCAGCCCCCCCCCCCCCCCTCCGGGCCAGAGGTGCAGGTAAACAGAGCAGTGGGTCTGAGATGGGGTCAGAGGTCAACCCCTGTCTCCCCTGTGTATGGATGACGGGAATGATGTCTTTGTGGTTTAACGGTAAGTCCCACCCCCCCCCATTTCCCACACCTTCACACTCATAGACTCGCTGGACATGGAATACCAGGAGGCCGTGGGAAAGAGCACGCTGCAGCAGGTGCTCAGCGACCTGCAGCCTTCCACCAGCTACACCTTTTACGTGAAGGCCTACACCTCCCGGGGGGCCAGCAAGCCCTCAGACACGGCCGTGGAGAGCACGCTGGGGGAAGGTGAGTCTGCCGGCACTGCCCAGGGTTGTGGGTTTGAATCCCACCTCTGTCTGGGATAGGCTTTACATCCCTGGCTAGGATGAGTGGTTGGGTGTTGGTTGCATGGATGTTGCACAAATCCTGCTGTGTTCTAAACAAAATGTGAAGTACATCCTCAGCTGTCGAGTGTACAGTCCCAGAGAGGGGGCCGGGGGCCTTGTGCCTCACAGTGACTGAAGCCCAGCCCCCCTGAGCTGGTTTTGCCCTTGCAGTGCCGGCGCCCCCATCGCTGCACACGAGGGTGGTGGACGGGAGCACGGTGCAGGCTGTGTGGGAGCCATCGGGCAAGATGGGCCAGCCCCAGGGATTCAAGCTCTTCTACCGCAGGCTGCCCTCGGCCACCTTCACAGGGCCTCTGACTTTCGGCCGCAACGTCACACAGTGCAATATCACACAGCTGGGTGAGTGGGGGGGGGGCGGGTGAGGGGAGCCGCCAGAAATAGCAAAGCCTATGCACACCACCAACTATCTAATCAAAGCGTAAGCATGTTCTGGGATTCAAATTTCATGGGCAATATTTGCTATTATGAAAATGAACACAAGGGGGCGCTGGACTTGAGTTTGTTTGCGGCCCTGTAAAACGGCCCCTTTTGTCCCCACAGAGCCGGCCTTGGTGTACGAGCTGAAGCTGCTGGCTTTCAACCAGCACGGCGACGGCAATGCCACCATGCGCTTCGTCTCCCTCAAGGAGGCCGTGGAGAAGTCAGGTGACTCCAGGGATCATGTGACCATGCGGCATTCCAGTCTGTTCCACACCTATTTGCTCATCTTTCTTGCTTTGTGACCCTAGTGCTAGACCCCCCGTGTGACTGCTTGAAGGACGAGCAGAGCAAGGCTTCCACCACCGGCATCATCATCGGAATCCACATCGGTGTCACCTGCATCATTTTCTGCGTGCTCTTCCTCATGTTCGGTTACAGGGGGAGGTACAATGTTTTTTTTCACCCCCCTGGGGGTCATATTCACATGTTATTAACTGTTGGCATCATCCCTAGAGCAGTGATATTCAAAAGGAAGCCCAACTGCCAAAATCTGAAGTTCTTATTTATGTATAATACCATGCATTATTACTATGCAGTTCCTGGCCCCGGTCTGTTTTCCATTGGTGGGTCCTGACGGATTGAACCCCCATGTCCTTAATTTCTGGTGCATTTGACAGCAGCTTTGACTTCCCTCCATTCATGTAGCACATATACCGCATTGTAGGTTGATGATGTGCAAGACCATGCAGGAGCAGCTGGCCACGCCCCCAGAGGTTCGCAGTGACGCCCTGGAGCCTCCCACATACCATGGCAGCCTGTCCCTGAATGGGGCAGCCCCAGAAGCCAATGGGGCCATTCCAGACAAGACAGGCGTGGACAGTAATGAGCTGGGGAGAGTCTTCCCCAGGGACTCGCTAAATCAGCCACACATGGTGAGTGGGGGGGTGCATCTGGGGGAATGGACAAAGGGCCTGCTGTTCGTCTTAGGATCGCTCTCGTTTGATCTTCTTTTGGCATTTTTATAGTCCATTATCACTGTCTTTGTCAATCATCGATAGTATCACCATTTCAATAGCTAGGCACAGTGACGGCACTGCACTGGGTTTTGGTCATCCTCTGTCATCCTCGGTCATCCTCGCTCATCTTTGGTCATCTTGTAGCATGTCCATAATGATTTATCACTAGTCCCATGCCCATAGATTTGTCCATTAATGGATCCCAGAGAGCCTGCAAGTAGGATCCTTCATGGCTCTAGAATACTGAGTTGGATGTTTTCACTTGTATACTTTGCCTGTTAGGGGAACAGACCCCTTCAATGTGTGCCTGGCATTTAACCCTGTTGTCCCGCATCTCTGTCCTGCTTTCTGGCAAACCCCCACGCCCAAAACCTACCGCTGTCAAAGCTCTGAGATAATGGATATGCTATAACACTTTAGGATTCATCTCCCTCCAAAAATCCTCATGTGGTGACCTTTGGCCTTTCTCATCCATCTAAAGGAACCCTCATCAACAGGGTTCTTTATAGCACCACCTGTTACTAAGGTGACTGTGACGAGCTGCAGGAGATCTCAGGAGCTTCAGACGCTGGTCTTTCTGTAGAATCTGTACACTGTGGCATCTGTGTTCACAGATGGCGGGTGCGCAAGTGTCACACACTCCGGATGAAACGCAGATCTCTATGCTGCCGTTGGAGGATTTCAGCCTGGCTGAGGAGAGTGAGAGCAAATTCGGAGAGTCCCCAGAGGAGGCTGGTGATCTGTACGGCCAACCGGAAGAGGGGTGATGGGGTCTGTTTGTGACACTGCCACACCAAATGCTGCACCTCTGTTGGGACTGTTCTCAGGTCAACGTACACGTTTTTTCCAGCGTTTTCTTTCACAGTTAGTAAATACTGTTGGATGTGGTTCAGGTTCTTTCCAAAGGCCTCGGTTCTGTGTGTTATGGTGTCGTTTGAGCGCTAGCCAGTGGAAGAAGGTATTCCGATTTCTGTTTGACAGGCTGTCAGCAGCAGAGATCAAGCACCTCTCTGTCTCACCCAAACAATGTCACGAGACCAAGTTAACAAAGGCCTTCTTACAGGGATTTTGTGTGTGTGTGTGTGTGTGTGTGTGTGTGTGTGTGTGTGTATGTATCCATATATATATATATATATATATATATACACACACACATTTTCTTGTATATTTTCATATGTATTCTCAGGACTATTTGGTTTTGTTGTATTGATGGTTTTCTTTTGTTGGCCTCCGTGCAGGTTGATGAGGACGCAGTGTAGACCTACCTCAGCCAGAAGGAATGTTTGGTGGGAGGCTTTTCCCGTCTTCCCACATATTCTGTTAGGCATCACATAGTTCAGAGAAAAAAAAGCAAACGCATTCAGCGCACTACCTCACACTTCTAGAAACACGCACTCGCTTGTTCACCGAAGCAAGGGGAAAAAAGAATCCAACGTAAAGCACTTCCAAACACTGAACTTAACATTCTACCTCAAGACAATGTTGCAGTTGTCGTTTTCGCTGTTCTTATTGTTGTTGTTGTTGTTCTGACTGTTGTCGTCGTCACTATTACACCTCTACTTCTGCGGTGAGGCCCAGTCACTGTGGGCACCAGGCTCAGAAGCAACAAATCATGTTTGAGGACAGTATTTTGTAGGTAGGCCCTTTTCTTGCATTTTTTTTAGTTAACAGATCATTACAGTTAAACAGATCACTTCTCCTTAAGTTTAGTTCTGGCTTCATTTTTGAGTTACATTTGAGTTTGCTTGCTTCTAATAACTACAAAAAATGCAAGCAGTTATAAGACATGGTTACAATGGTATAAATCAATTGTTAAAAAACACTGCTAAACAGTATCCTGGAATACACATAGTCCCGGTATTTACGGATGTGTGTATAGCCCTTTTCTGACAGGATTTCTTTTACCTAGGGAGGTTTGGTATGTCGTATGTGGAAAACTTAGTAACCATTCAAGCTCCATTTTTCACATATAAATGCTGTTTCCGCCTTACAAAAAAGAGGCATGCCTTTATAGATTTATTACCGTGATGACAATTCAGACAGGACTACTATTACCAAAAAATTTGCTGAAATACAGAATGTAATTCGCTCCTGAATTTTTCCTCTGGAGGCTTGTAATACTTACAGACATAGCAGATACAGACTGGATTGAAATTATGGACCTAGTCAGTAATTGCTTCAATTACAATATATCCCCAGGTAGAGCTAATCCTGTCCGAATTGCGCTTATGAAGCGTGTGTCAAAGGCTGCAATATGTTTGTACACAGAGAAGGGGGTTTGAAGCACACATTTATTTTTGATTTCCCAATGAGCAACAGTTGTGTCTTTGAGAGGTGGATCATGGGAAATGTAGTTATTGTCCTATATCATCCCTTTGCATATATGCAGACATACTGTCACATGTAGACAACGAAACAGACAGGTGCATATGCACGCAGATGTGATCAGACACAGGAACACACAAACGCGCGCACACACATTTCCGGCATGTACAGAAACCATGCTGTGTTAACCTACCTCAGCTTAATGCCCATGTTACCAGGTGAGTGATTCAGGAAAACATCTCAAACTATTATTTATGCATTTACTCCAAAATGTGGATGTGAAGATGTGTCTGTTCAAGACCAAACAATTTGTGAAGTGCAGTTATATTTTCGCTGTTTCCATGTTTAGCTTGAATATGAATGTATAATTCATTTTTTGTTTATTATTGTTATTATGCCTGTGGTGTTTCTGATCTACCTTGGGTAACTGGTGCCGGGTTATTAAAAATTACACAGCTGAATGTCCACCTTTTTCCCAGCATGGTAAACAAGGCCCAAAGGCTGTGTGATTTCAGCTTTTCTGTCTGTCTGGTTGTTGACGGAGGGGTGTCTGCAATCAGCAGGGGACGTCAGTTTAGAACCGCAGTGCATAGCGTTACATTGGCTCCCGTTAATAGCTGTTCCCACTGTTTGTCCTTGAGCAGTACCCAGTCAGTTTACTCAGTGTGTCTAAATGAACTGAAGTCCTTTTCTTGGGATGTAGACGAGTGAAGTGTTTGCTGTGATCAATCCATTCATAGAGATGTTGTAGGGCGTCGATTAAAGCTGCCTATGGCTCTTGTGGCTGTTAATATGATCATATTTGGCCTATTTTTGTACAGTTGTGATGCATATTTCAGAGATTTATATATATAGATCTATATATATATATTTATTTCACCATCATCTTGGTCTGGATTACAGGAGACAGTTACCTGTGTCACCTTCCATTCGCCATGAATTCACAGCCAGTTTTGTTTCCCCCAGTTTGCAGATCTGTCCATTATTAGCTCCAATATATCGGGGAACGTCACACACATGAAACAGAAATTTATCATCCATGTAGCAGTTGTGTGAAGACAAGGTTGATTTGTAATTTTTAACTTCTTCTGAAGTGACATATTTAAAGTACTGCATCCTGTTGTTCGGACACTGCTGTGGAACCCTCTTAATTACGAGGAGGTACTTCTCAGGCTGTGGAACCCTCTTAATTACGAGGAGGTACTTCTCAGTCTGTGGAACCCTCTTGATTATGAGGAGGTACTTCTCAGTCTGTGGAACCCTCTTGATTACGAGGAGGTATTTCTCAGGCTAGAGTTACTGGATTTACTGCTTATCCCACAAGCCTGTGGTGAAAATTACTGTTTAAAAACAAGAGTACAACTGTTTCTCCTTGAATGATGACCCTGAAGGAGCTTTGGGCTTTGCCCTTTTCCTGGCCTCCTATGAGCTGACTAACTGGGATGCGGAGTTATGATGGAGCCACATACGTCTGTTACTGGGTAGGGGATGGAAGGAGCTTTAGGTTGAATCACAATGAACTCTCCGTCAGGTGATTCTCTTCCTCTTTTTTGTGAAAGGGCTTGTTTTTGCTGTAGGTCAAGAAACTCGAGAGCAATGTGGCCTGGGGATAATCTGAGCCCTGGGTACCCACGGTATCCAGCAGGCTTCTGAGAAGTCAGTAGAACGGCCAAGGAGGACAGACATTCTGTCAAGATTACAACTCAAAGACTGCATTACAGTTTTCGGTAAAAGCTCTTCCAGCGATGACTTGCTCTCAGTGTCAGGAGTGGTGCCATGGTTATTAGAATGTTACTTTGTGGCTGTAAAAGAACATTTATAGAGCTTGTCTTCTGTTGTCATGTTTTTCTGAGGACTACATAATTTCACACACTGTTTGGCTTAAGATGTATGATTTGAATGGTCTTCATATATAGCTGTCTGGCTGTCTTTCTGCCAGTTTCTGCCAAGTATTTATTGTTAATCTTCAATATGTATGGAATTTCAATCAGGACTACCATAAAGTCATCTTTGAGGAGCTCAAGAAATGCAATTTGTTAACTGAACATTTTTATGACCCTAGAAAATACTCTCCCCATCCAAAGTTTCTTGATTAACGTTGAGGAGGCCTTAGGATGGTGAAATGGCCTAGAGTTGGCCGAATGGTACCTTATACAGTACACCAGACTGTCTGTTGAAGGCTCTGCAGGATTACAGTACATACTGGTCAACTTTAACCATGGTAAGCCTAAATAATAGGCTAATGTCACAGAATAACCCTGTCACCATCCCACCCTGGTCAGATTCTTCTCAAAGCAGCTCTTCCTCTGGCTGTGTGTGGCTACCGCACTGTTGTGTTGAGGGTGTCTGGGGGGTCAGTCTGTGTGTGACACCCCTTACTGGCTTTAGGGAGGGGGCACTGAGCTCACACATCTGCTAGGAACCAGGTTGTTTTGGAGTTACACTCCTGTGCTACAGGCTTAAAGAGTGAGCAGTGGGCGGAAATCAACAGGAAATAGTATGCAGACAACAGTTTTAGCATCCAGTTCCAGAATCAGTGGCGTCGAGAACGCGGGACTTTCCAGAAGGTTTTATCAGGGTATCTGGTCTCCATAACTGTTCTTCCTGTTTCAGTATTAAGCGTGACTCAGTCGAATCCGATGATTGTTGTTGCCGTGTTTGTTGACTTGCGTGCATACATACAGGTAGCAATACTATGGTTCAGTGATTCCATGTTCATCTTTCTTTACTGTGTTTATTAGGACCTACCAAGTAACTGTCTGGTGTCCAGCATTATTGCCTGCAGTTGCATTTAATGCCTCCTACAAGGAATCTGTACAAACCATGCGATGACAGGCAATCGCATGAGGCTTTGTAGAGACTGGTTGAGATGTAATGCTGAACATTGTTAGAAGGTTGTCATAATGTTTCCCAGTCACTGCTTCCTTTGATTAAAGGTACCATTTGTTCACTGAGTTGTCAGGCTGATCTCAGGTCAGCACAGCCTTGGTAATTTAAGTGCCACCCACATGAATCCTTATGTCTGTATATATGTATGAAAAAATAGACACTTCAAGTAGTTTGTACTGTTTTAGCATTCATGTGCAACAATAATGAAGGAAATATGAAAACAATAAACTAGCTCTAGAAATTAAAAAAATGTCTGTGTGTGTTTTTCTTTTCATTGGATCTGCAAATGGCACAAACCTGGGAGGTGGGTTATGGTAGGTAGGACTTAAAAATCAGTTTGTAACTTGCACTAGATTGTGCTACCCCCCTCCCCCGGTGTACTTTTCAGTACATTCACAAACCCTTAAAGACCGGTAGGGGCTAATCAGAATCTTGCCAACCAATTTTGTTCCCCAGATTCTGGCTTTGACCCGGCCAAGTCTAAATCTCGGTTGCTGCTCTCCTGAATTTTCCTAAGTGAGATTTCTGAACAGCATTTCAGAACCTCTGAAATCAGATATGGTTCAGCTCCCCTCACATCCTGTTCGGAGAGCCCACCACCATCTGCTGCTGGAGTTCGGACTTTAAAGATATTATCAGGGAAAAAAAACATAAAAAATTGGATGCATTGCGATGGACTGGCAATACATGGATTCATGTACATTTTGAGTGCTTTGCCACAGAAGCTGTTTTGGGCTGAAAAGATGCCGTAACTATTTGTATCAGGTCTTACTTCCCCCCCTGTAACCTGTAGCTCTGTATCTCTCACATACATCTCACAAATATCCTGAGGCATTTCTCTGATACCCCCTGAAATGTTCTGCTGTACACACCAGGATGATCCGCAGAATGCCCCCGTCTGTGCATGTTTTCCACTTTGCAAAGCTCGACGTTCCAGACCCCCCCCCCCCCCAGAAGCCAGGAGGCCACTAGTCCAAACCAAAGACTTCCTGCTTCAGAAACCTCTGTACCTCTACAGAAACTCATAACTCATCAGTAACTGTCTGCAGACCTCAGGACAAGCAAATCCGTAAAATCCGATACCCAGTCGGAGAGCAGCTCGGCCTGGGTGTACTGGGCCTCCTGTGACACTGGTTAACTGGGGTTCAGCTGAAGGGGGGTGGGGGTTAGCATTCACGACCCCCATCCCACCCCTTTGGCAGGCGCCATTCGACTACTCCAGGGAGCCAAGCAGCCCAACGGGGTCAGAGGTCAGGCCGGCTGCTCGCATTCTGGCATCCAACGGGGTCAGAGGTCAGGCCGGCTGCTCGCATTCTGGCATCCAACGGGGTCAGAGGTCAGGCCGGCTGTTCGCATTTTGGCATCCCTCTGAAGTTTTCTTTTTTTTAGCAGTAATGCTTCCTTGCACATCACAGAAAATGCAAACCGCCGTCCTCTTTCAGTGATCCGTGGATAGATGGGCCCGGCGTGCAGAAGACCCTGAATTTAGGCTTCTACGACCGCAATGATGCCATCAAGCAAAATCAGCTTCTCTAGAACATTTACACATAACAGGTGGAAATACTGTATTCCAAAGTACATTTTCTTTTTAATGTCAACACATTGTTTTTGCTCATGGGGGGTGCTACTTAAAAATGTTTTTGGGGCAGAACGAAAAATGATTTCTTCAGAGAGATAACCAATCAGATTGTACAGGAGGTGGTTTCCAGGTAAATAGAGGTGGTGGAACAACTAATCAGATGTCTTGTGCCCATCTCCTCTACAATCTGATTGGTTCATTTTTTCTGATTGGTTCAACCAATCATTTTTCATTCTGGCATTTTTGTGTAAGAAAACTCCCACGAGCTTGATTTTTCCCCTGTGATGAGCATAATATGGCCTTTCGCATCTAAGAAAAGATAAGCCATGCTTCAAAGTGTAACAACAACCTTCATAGAAATGTAGTAGATTCAAAAGTACAATATTTGGCTTTCAAATGTTTCCAAAAAAGATTGAAACTCAAGTACAGATACTCGTAAATGTACTTTCTTACTTTGTACCCTTGTTCATTTTTTTGCCCGTGTCTATTTCATGTGGTGAGACCAAGTCGTACAGATTGGTGATGAAAAGTCACAGCTGTGTCGACTTATGTCCTACAAACAGACATACTCAGGCCCTGTCTGGGTCCCTGCATCCTCGCCATATACATCACGCTGCATGACCTCCGCCTGTAACGTTTGGGCTTTGTGTGTTAAGTACAATTGTGTTTGTTGAGGGGGTGTGAGATAGAATAATGGTGCTGTCATTGTGCTATGTAAAATTCTCACGATGAGGGTCAAAGAAAAATACTGGCAAATTCCTTTAGGTGACTGGCACCTTTATTTAAGGCACAACCTATTTTTGGGTTTTTACCGCTAGTTTTTGAGAAGCCAAACCAAAAGGGAGCACCTCTGAGGAGTGAGGAGGGACTGAGGAGAATGAGGTGGCCTTCTCGATACTCTGCTCCCAGCTGCCTCTAGGGGGCAAGCTGTTCTGCTTCGTGTGGAAACGCCTTCCTCTCATGAAAAGAGCCATCCATGCTGTCCCCATGGAGACCTGCCCTCTGATCTCTGCAGCTTGCCTTCTTCTGGAGAAACAGGCAAGGCTGAACAGCCGCACTGCCTGCGATATTTATCCTTTTGATGGATTTGACTCGTCTTCTGTTTTTGTCTCTTTCTGTTTGATTTTTTTCTTAAAGGGTACCAGCAATTCTTCAGAAACTAAAAGTGCTATAAACATCATACTTCATCTAATGAGCTAACAAATTTTTTAAATTTACTTTACTAGTGTCTGGAAAAGGTTAGTACGGATGGAATGAAGGTTAACTGAACAGGTCTTTCTTGCCTTTTCTTATAACTTCTTCAGTAAGTAAATAGGAGAAAAAGTCTTTTTCAGGATACACAGAACACACACACACAATTATATGTGTGTGATACTGTGCAAGAATCTTAAGTAGCCAAAGAAAATTGTTTAAATGATCTTCATGTTGGTGTAAAACTGTTGTTATGCTTGTCAAAGTGTTGGCTTAGCCATTTCAAAACCTCTGCAGTCACCATCTAATGCACCAATGCATTTTTTGCCTTCACCGTTTGTATACCTCATAAATTGTGTTTTCTGTTGTTGTCCTGAGCTACATTTCTTTTGACTACCTAAGACTTTTGCACAGAACTGTGTGTGTGTGTGTGTGTGTGTCTATATATATATACATATATATATATATATATATACACACACAGTGCCACGTCACTCTACTACCTTTCTCCTCCATGGTCATCCTAACCCCTCCAGAGCCCCCAAATCCCAGCCTGACACGCTGAGGCAGCTCTGCATCTCTCTTCCCTTTTCATTCCTGCCTGACACATATAGATGTGCCCAGAAGGTTTGCCAATGCCAAATCTGTAACAGTACAGAGATGTTGTCATAACTGAAGGTATGTTGTCTCCTCTCTACTGTTTCGGTTACAAAGTCATCCTATCCTAAAATGTCCCTTACAATCATTTACAGTATTTGATCTCTGTCACCAATTGCGTAATTTAGTTGAATCAGTTACTCTGAAAGCATTTTCTAGATGAAGGACAGCATTCTGCGACTGCTATTTTGACGTTCAAGAGCCTTCTGGTGGGACTGAGACTGCATTCAAGCATGTGCTGCATTTCAGCCTATCGCATTCCAGTGTGTGCCACATTTCAGCCCATCGTATTCCAGCGTATGCTGCATTTCAGCCTGTCGCAATCCAGCGTGTGCTGCATTTCAGCCTGTCGCAATCCAGCGTATGCTGCATTTCAGCCTGTCGCAATCCAGCGTGTGCTACATTTCAGCACATTACATGCCATCGCCTATTGCTTGGCTCACGCAGTTCTTATTTCCCCAGGGTCTCTCCTGCAGCCTTGCGTTTTCACTCTGATGGTCAGTGAATGAGCCCTGATAGTCTCACTTAGGGAGAACAAGTGAGCAAGCAAGAACCTCAAAGAGAATGCCTGTCCCTTAGTTAGCAAGAAGTTGAATCAGATCATTAGCCCCTGTAGTCCTCCTAGGCGTCATTAAGGCTTAGCGCTGCCCTGAGCATGTTCTGGGGTGGAGGGCCTCTGGGATGTGACAGTCTGAGCAGTAACATTGCATCATTGCTGTGAATAGTGATTGATGCCTTTAGACACCAAGCAGCCGTATTGGCCAGAGTTTGCCAGGCATTGAATAATTTAATGATTAAAACTCTAATGCACTGAACATACACCCTTTGCCCTACTTGCCCTTGACCTGGCATCATGGTTTCTTGACATTTTTAGAGCAATTGGTGGGGGAAGGTAATAGTGTTATATTACTCTGCTCTAAACTAGGTTATTAAAATTTTGTGGAACACTGGTCAAGGAATTTCTAGTAATTCAAAACCTAGAAGAGCATCAGTTCAATTGACTCCTGGTGAATGGAAGCAAAGTAAGGTGCAATACTGCCATCTGGTGGTGCATTTACATTTAATTCCGGTCCTCTTCCTACCTTTTCGGGCTGATTTCTGCGTTTTGCTCTTTCGTTGATTGCCTGTAAGACTGCGGGAATTTATTCAACGCTGATGTTTCATATATTTGCTTTTGAAACTCTTGTCGATGCCTATCCTTCCTAGGTTCCCCTTTAGAATCTTCAACGAAGTGCCTTCAAAGGTTTCCCCATTCACATCTTTCACTACACGTTCTTTTGAATACATTCACTGCTAATTGTATCCACCCCCGATCTTTCCCCCATGAATCGCAGTGTATCAGGAACCCCTTAGTAAATGGTGCAGAGAAGGTGAAGGGAAGAGTCACTTCTGTTTATAGACATGATTTATTGGTAGTGATTTTCTCCAGACAGGTGTGTGGCGAGCAATAAATGACCCCCCTCCTGTTACTTCATTCTAGTTCCTCAGTCTGAGCCCCCCGCTTCACACAGTCTCAGCCCACAGCACAACCTAAAATTCTCTCTTCAGGTGTCACACTGCAGTTTGTTCCTAGTCCTGCTGTGTCCCTTGTCACTCACAGATCTTTCTTTTTCTTCTTCTTGTTATTGTTGTTGTTGTCATTGCTTCTTGTTGTTGTTATTGCTGCTGCTGTTATTGCTTGTTGTTTTTGCTTATTGTTGTCATTTGTTGCTGCTGCTGTTTGTTGTTATTGCTTGTTGTTTTTGCTTATTGTTGTTGTTTGTTGCTGCTGCTGCTGCTGTTTGTTGTTATTGCTTGCTGTTGCTGTTTGTTGCTGGGTGCCATTGACTGAAGCATACAGATGACGTTTCTCCAGGGTGTCCTGTCTGCTGCCTAAATCTCCAGTCTTCCCAGTGGCATGTTCATTCTTCTGAAGGTTAATACTATGAGATCTTCATCATTACTGAGAGTGCAGGTTTCCTCCAGCTTCAGTATTTGTCCCCATGTGGATGTTGACTGACTCCCTGATAATACACAAAGACAGATGTTCAGGTCCCTTTGCAGGACAGGCTGTCACATCTCACTCTGTGTTTTTACGTTTCTGCCTTATGCGCTCTGAGTCCACTGCTTGAGCACTGTGGATCGATGCCGTGTGGACGTGCGACATCATCGTCATCCCGCGGGAGTGGAGAGAGCGTGGGGTGACTGCAGGCTGTTTACTCACATTAGGTTAAAGTGCCTTGTGTGTAGAAGCCATGTCATTCATTCCTAATCTCCCTCTGAATACTGCCTGCCTAACAAACTGCTTCCCCTTTCATCAGAGGTGGTCATTATCAATGAGCTGACAATAAGAAGCACGGACCCCGTCGCTCTGTTTGGTGGCTTTTTTTCCTGCGAAAAAAATCATTATTTGTCATTATTTTCACCACCCAGCTGCCTCTGAACCGTGGCAAGGCTTTGGGAAATTCAGCTGAGCAATAAAGACAGGCTGCTCTTTGAAAACATCTTGGCAATGAGACTGAATATGTGCCACAAAAAATAATAGCTGTCACTCCCCTCCATCAGCTGCAATCACAACCATTGCCCTAACCCTTTGGTTCCTCATTACCGCCACCTACATCAAATTACGGGCGCCGCTCTTGAATTATTCATCACGCATAACTTAAGCCTTGCTGGTGGGGATGAAAGCGCCGTGAATCCTGGGGCTGCACCTGTCCTCAGTCTCTGATCTCCCTTGCATTATGGGTTTGCACAATGTCACTCTCTTTTTGCCGTACACAGCGTCCACTGCAGCATCTAGAAGGCGAGCCCTGTCTGATGTAAGCAAACGGGATACATCTTGGTGGATCACAGATATGATACTTGCCAATGCAAGATTGTGTAGATTCTTGCAGCCTGTGGTTGGGTTTTGGACGATGCTGGGACTCACGAGAGTGTCGGGTGTTTAGTCAGGTCCTACCTCCTCCTGTAGTTCTACTGTCTGAAGAGCCTGTGCTCTGGACACACACACACACACACACACACACACAAACAGACAATGATTTATTTGCTCCAGAGAGAAAACTACTTAATGAGACTGCAACATGAGCACAATCCATGTAGGAAGTGTGCATTAAGCGATTGCTCTTATTCAAATTGCTCATCCAACTCCCCGTCACCCCCCCCCCCCACCACAAAACTAGCAAAAAAAAATGCAGACAATACAACAGAAGACAATAGAGCCTGGCAGTCTCACTCAGCCCCCAAAAACATTTGACAGTCATAATTTCATTACTGGCTTCTGCTTTGCATTTCAATGACTGCCTTGCCATAAATAATTTGGTACAGGGTGATACCTGTCATGGCTCATGCTGCAACAGGATTGTAAATATACCAGCTGACTTCCTCATCAAATTGTGATTGGCTGTTAGCCTACTGAAGAGACTCTACCCGACTGGCCAAAATTGAAGGAATTCAAATTCCCGGAGAGACCTCTTCTGTTGTTCTACTGAAGCATCATTAGGCTAATTGCACGTGAAATATTCTGATAAGCCCTACGGATGTAATACAAGAACTTTTTGGTTTTGTTTTTTCGTAACGTTTGTTTTATTAAAGAAATAGAGAGGCGTGGTGATTCAGTCCCTTGATTGTAAAGTATACTCCAATGAAAGAGATGTAAATCACACTTTCATGAAAGCCATGTGATGCTTTGGTGGTTAATTTAAAGAAAATAAGATTTCAGATGAATATCCTAGTAGCAGAACTGCTACTGGATCCTTAAAAGTCTATCCATCCATCTTCTAACTTATACTAGTCTAAGTGAGTCCTACTGAATAAAAAATCCATAGGAAAATATTCCAAACACTTTTTAATGTGTGCTTCAATAACTATGTCTTCTGAGTTTGCACAGAAGAGATTTTTTTCCCTTCTTTTCTGATTCATCACAGAAATGCAATGATCCCATGTAATGCAGCGCACTGAGCTGGAGGAGGCGCTCTTCCTCACGTTCATCATGTAAAAGGTCAGGAAAAAGACTTAGAGGGTCACATGTCAAAGGAAGGTCCCCATCGCGATCCAGCTAAAAATAAGAACTAATCCAAGAAAAGCAGGCCGAACGGGAGATGACGGATGATTGTACTTAAATGCAAAATGAACCACAAATCAATTAAGAAGCTGGATTAGAAAATGATGGGCAACAAAGAGAGTTAGAGCGAGATCTATCCAGCCCTCTGATGGTCATAATGTTGCTATGGGGTCGTAGGGTTATCGCTTTCTGCAGTTTCGGCTCCGTTAGCCGGTCGGGGGGGGGGGGGGACTTTCCCCTGGTGTCAGTGGTAGAGGATGAGAGGGCAGTCCCAGGTTCAGGTCTGCTGAGCCTGATTACACTGATCACACAAAGCTGGGCTTTTAATGAAGATGCTTTTGGAGAGTGTATGGGGGGTGTGGGAGGAGTAGGGATTTGATGGGGGGTGGTGGGCCTTTTGGGCAATATGTCACACCGCAACCTCGAAATCTCTGCTCAGGTGTTTCCCTACAGTCTGTTCCTGGTCTCACCTGGCATTCACCCTGATTCCTGTCTCCTCTGGCCTTTATGAATGTCAAGGAAAGGGGAGAAGTAGAGGTGGAGAGAGAGAGAGAGAAAGGCAAGCCTCTGTGTGGACGCAGCTTGGAGTGTAGAGAGCCAGGTGGCAGGGACTCTCTCTTCTCCGCTGTTGCTTTAATCTCTCTGACCCACAGTATCCCTGATGGATATCAGCCACAGGGGTGGGAAATCTGTTGCGAAGAGAAAATGCAGCTCTCTGTGAGCCTACCCCCTACCTTTCAAAACAGCCCCCATCTTTGTGTGCATTGAAATGTTTCTGGCCAATGGGGCTGATGCGTGTGCTCCGTTTGGTAACGCGGCCAGGCGCCGGCAAAGGTGAAAGCGCTCGGGCAGTGGGCGTCGGATTGCCCCGCTGTTTTGGTTTCATGGCACTTTTGCTTTTGATGTGCATTATCAAGAGCAAAGGGAAAAAAACAGGGAAAATAAAGGGCAAATAAACATGCAAAATAACAAATGAAGTGAGTTTGGGATGGGATTAAAGCGAGAAGGAGCAGTTGCCTTTGAGGGGTGAAGCACGGAGCCGCACCTCCTCACGCCACGGCGGCCAGCGTTGGACTCAGTCATCCCTGTGTGTCACGACTATTTAAAAGCCAGGAGGGGAGCATGGGGAGCTCTGAGCGCCGTTCCCAACGCGACGCACGTCTCGGAGGCAGCCTGTCTCCCAGCCCATGGCTCAGGGCACCTTGACCCTTTCTGTGGCACTCCAGCGGGGAGGGTTGCAGTGACAGATGGGTCACCTCCCTCCCTTGTCCATGACAAGGCAATAACGATGCCCAAAAATCCAGCATATCGCGTGGTGTACGTTGGTGGAACCTTGAGGATTCTCCCATGACTGCCCAAACAGCGATCACACAGGCCCCCCCCCCCCTCTCCATCGTGAAGAGAAAGCAGCTGACAGGGAACAAGGCGCAGTCAACCCCCCCCCAGGCTTGAGCTAAGTAGCACGGCTCTCATCGTGCCAGATGAGGTCAAGGGACCACAGGAGAGTAAGCGGCGGGCATGAGATAGATGTGAGGAGCCCAGTCCCATCCCTGCTAGTCACTCCTGCTGTGCTGAGGCTTCTTCACAGAGTTCCTCTCCGACGGCTTGCACCTGCTGAGAAGGATAAAGAACATATTGTACCTGCTGCTGTTTGAGTGTTATGAAAATGATCTGGAAAAGAAAGGTCTGGCTGGGCCATTGCGGGCCTGACATTGTTTCTGTGTGTGTGTGTGTTTGGCTCATCATGCATAGAGGAGGGTGGGAGAGGAGCAGTACACTAAGCCAGAGCCGGCTTTGAATGAGCCCTGCTACACGGCAAGGGCGCAGTAAGGATCAGAGAACCGCAAGGTCAGAATAAAAGTGTTTGTGTGTGCGTGTGTATATGTGTGTGTGTATGTGTGTGTGTGAGAGAGAGAGCTTGCACAGCCTCCTTTCATTCTATATCAGTGTGTTGCCATTTGCCAGAGTGGAAGCTGAGCTTTCAGAGTAACAAAAGACTCTTTTCCTTCAGTGTTCCAGTCGCTGCAAGCTCCCGCTGATCCCCTTTAGAAATAGGCGCTGCCTGCGGAGAAGAAATCAAAGAATTAATAAATAATGCAGCATGAGAGACGATTTATCAAACTCGGCAAGCAAAGCCATCCAGTGTGGACTGTGGTAGAATTTATTTTGACATTTTATCTGTTTTTTTTTTTGTCCAGCATAGATATGGTCAGTGTGACTGGAACCCCTGAGGGCAAAAACACAGTGCTGTGCAAGCCTTCTTTCAGCGTAGCTGCCACAGAAAATACACTGATTTAGAAAGGACCCCCCCCCCCATGAATAGCAGTCCATTTCATTTGCCTGTAGCAAATTCTGAAGAACCCTTGAGGGAACGAGATCCCTTGCACCAGCCTTTAAACCAACAATCCTTTGTTTTATCATTCACTCTAAATATCAGCTTTCCATCCCCTGCAGTCTGCTACCATCTTAACCTTTATTTCTGTTCTACAGCACACTCACAAAGGTGGCAACATTCTCTTCTTTTCTTTTACGCATCTCCCAAAGTATTCAGTACCAGACAATGCAAGTCTACTCAATTAACTGTGTGCAAACTGCCAAAACATTGGGAGTATCCCTGATACTCCCTCCCACACTCGCACGTCCAGAGGCACACCACGCCACTCGGTCAACGTGCTCACACGAGCGCCCTCAGCAAACCCCGAAAGCGCCATCAATCTCTCTGGCAGTCCCGGGCCCCTCTCACAAACTCCAGCGAGGAGCCCGATGCGACCCGTTCACCGCCAGCTGCACACACCGTCGGCTCTGTCCTCTCGCTCCTCTCCCTGCGCTTCACTGCCATTAGACAGATGGCACATTGTTAGTCAACGGGGTAAAACAAAAGCAGGGCCTCAAAATGTTAAATTAGCTTTAATTGGGTAATTAGGCCAATTGAGAATGAACCATTTCAAGTGGGGAACATGTGGGTCTTGAGTGTTGGGACTGGTGTGGAGTGGTTTACAGAGACGCACCATTACTAATGTAAAATCAGGAAAAAACGTATATATTACTGTATCTATATTACTTTTATGCGCCTACTCAGACCCCAGATGAACCAGACATAACAGTTTTTTTCTAAATTAATTTCTGATCCAGTAGTCAGTAACAGAATAAGCTTACAGTAAAACGACACTTCCAGCTCATGTGTAGTAAACAGAAGATACATTATTGCTGAACGCGGTTTGACACAATAGTCATTACACAAAGAGATTATTGCATTCTCGGTGGCATTTTGTGCCATCCAATTGCTGTGTGTGTAGCCTGCTACGTCTCGTGGTCTGCTGCTTCTCGTGGTCTGCTATGTCTCATGGTCTGCTGCTGATGTTCTCACACATCTGTATCTCAAGTCTTAACACAAGTTTTAATATAAATTAAGAATCCATACTTTCGAGTATGACAAGTCTTCTGTCATTGAAAAATGAAATAATGAATAATTAATCATAGATAATATTTATTTGATATGAAACAAAATGTGCTCCATCTTATCGTACAATAACGCCATTTAAAATGTGTAAGGAATCCATCATACGTTCATTCATCATCTAAAAGCTTATTCCTGGTCATAGTTACAAGATGGGTAATAATAATAAAAGTAATATCAATTTTTAAAACAGTTACACTATATAATTTTTGGATGAAGTTGGTCTTATCATAGATCTTCTTCTGCTATACATACTAATGTCTCAGTCGTAGGAACTTAGCCATTAGCCATGTCATGAATTATTCCCTGTCATTAATTAACGCAAGTAGAGGTTATATTCTTCTATTTGCTTGACTTTGACATCATGCAGAGAAGGCTCCCTGCATTCTGAATACACAGCGACTCCTAACGGTCGGGTAGCATAATATTCGGTGTCCTGTTTTTTCAGGCTGAACAGAAAAATGTGCCTTTCGGGTACCAGAGGCGTCTACTCAACTGAGAATCGCGGTGTAGAACACCGACTCATATAATGCCGGAATATGTTTTATGTTAAAATGTTATAATCAGCTTCAGTTACCTCAGATGGTTTTCGCAGAATACAACGAATGAACACAGCGGCTTGTTTTTAAGAAAAACATTTTGAGCATGTTTTACTTAATGAGCAGGACATTGCAAAACATATTGAATTCTTGTTATTTATGAGTCGAATCATGTAATGCTTAACTGTATATTTATCAGAGCGCATATTCGTATTTCTCCGTAACGGGTGTCTTGTCAGATGTTCCAAAACGTAGCATATTTAGATGATATACGTGGCGTGACGCTCATAAAAACAAAATACAGAAATCACTGAATATTTTTGTCAACAGTGAAAATCATTATAAGACTAACTGTTGTTTTTCACTATATTCTGCAGCGCTGAACACAGTGCAGCTCCTCCTGGCTTCTGAGATTCCCAGCAGAACATTGCTGCCCCATACGGCACAGGGCTCTGTGCGCTGTGTGTTGTGACATATTACCCCCGTAACCAGCATTAAAATTATCTGGAGTTTGTGTAACAGTAGGCCCCTTTTGGTTTGTTCACAGTCCGCATCGGTGACCCATGGCCGCACGATACCAGCAGGGTATCAGCAGGGTCATTCAGGACTTTGCCCCGGCCTATTACTTATGCATTTAACATGTCGACTACGAGTACTGAATACTAGCGTAGTATCTCATAACATATCCTAGACCTTGCCTTTTCTTTTTATTACAGTTGACATTATTCGATTAACATTGGTGTATTTTGGCTCATCAGTGTAGTTTTTGTTATTTTAAAAAACGGCACTTCGAAGAGGGTTGGAATATTTATATTGCCGTGAAATTCAATTTTGTTGGACAATTTGGGAGAATGCAAAATAAATAAATACACAAAAAGACATTGTAGGTGAGTGATCTAATGACACCTGCTCAGGCACTGCGGCGGCCAGTCCTTTTTGGGGCTTAGCATGATACGTCGATGCCTAGTGCATGTTAAGACCAAGTTAGTTGTGCAAAGTACATGTAAGTTAGCATGAGATTTAATGTTAGGACTGGATGAAACATGGCAACTTTGCAAGGGAGTAGCGCCCGCTCAGGCACGTCGATGGACAGCTCTTTCTGGGGGCTTGATCCTCCATACGTCGATGTCTGGTGCGTTTAAAGTACAGGTGACTTAAAGGGTACCCGGAGATAGAAAGTAATTGCTAAAATAAACAAATAAAGAATGCGAAAAGTTACATCGGAGCCCGGCGTGGAGTTACAGTTATCTTAGTATTATGTTCGCTGGTATTTTAGTTTTATAGTATTATGACATACTTGCCTTCAGTTTAGCTTCTGGCTAAATCGGATTTCCTGTAAGCTATCGGACGGGCTTAAGGTGCGGAAAGGGGAGCTCTGCTTACTGCTAGTCGGATAACCCGTTTGCTTCGCCTACTGGGAAATGGAAATAAAATCATGGGCGTATTTTTAGCTACTTGTGGAAAGTGTAGAGAGCCGGAGTAAACAGCCATAGTTTGGGACGTAAAGAAATGTAGCTAATAGTTTCTGGTGCAGCTTGACAAGCTGACCGTACAACGCTAAAGACGGCGCTAACATATATGGTGGTGTTTGTGTGGTATGTGAGATCGGATGAATAATCAAAGATTGTAAAATATTCAGTTGTAATTGAGATCGTGTCTTGTGATGAACGTCCTGGGTCCTTTGGTCTGGATTTTAGCTGTAAAATGACTGTAATATGCAGGTCGTGGCTTAAAAGCAGGTGGTTGCAGGCTGGTTATAGATCGGAGTGGAGAAACACCTTCTTGTTTAATTGTGTCACAGGTTTATGCCGAAGTGTGCAAGCCTACGTATGGTGATAGCTGCAGACTTGTCAGGTGTCGTGAAATTTCAGATTCATTCCGATGCTTTTACTGCTGTTCCGAGGCCCGAACGGTAATGCACTGGACGGCGATCTCACCTAGCTGTCTTCTCTGCCTGTTTCCCTGCCCAGCGCCGGGAATGCAACCGCCACTCCCACCGGCCACGGTCAGAGAGCTTGTGCGCTCCTGCCTGCACAGGGACCCCGTGGCGGCCGATCTGCGCTGTAGCCTCTTCGTGGCCGCTGCCCTGACGTACAAGCGTGACTCTGTCCTGCGACCCTTCCCCCGACGGTATGCCAGTGAGGACAACAAGCAGTTTGAAGCTTTGGTGAGTTTGTGATCATGGCCCGAGAGGGATACAGGCCACATCACGTTTCTAAATCGATGTAATTCATTGTGGTACAATAGCAGGTAGTTTAATCTTTAGAAACACAACCTAAGGTTAATATTTAGTTACTTATTTTAGTTCAAAATACATTATTTAAGGAGAACTGCAATGTATCCAGGAAGCGGGTATTTTTGTGCAGGACCAATGGGAGTGTGTGGATGCTGAGGGGCTGTTGGTCACAGGAGGTCTGCCTTGAGCCAAGCTGCTTAATTTGAGTTCAGTAAAATACCAACATGTTGAAATTAATGATGAAGGTGAACTCAGCCGGAACCCTTCCTGTTGCCCTGGAGTTGAATCCATGCAGGTGATGATCTGGGTCTCCTTGCCCACAGCTGGCGGACGTGAGGTCCATGCCAGGAGTGCGTGAGCTGGTCAGGTTGGGTCCTGGAGAAGGAGAGCATCACTTGGCCCTGGCTCACTGGGTCCTTTCCTCCAGGAACTTTGCTGTGAGGACGTTGCAGAGGGATGAGGTGAACAGACATGGCAGCCGCTACTGTCAGCTGATTTGTTGTTTGGAACCTTTCATGTGGAGGTTGTGTGAGGTGTAGTTGTGTTGAATGTACACCATTGTCTCCCTTTTTTTCTTGTGCCAACCTTAATTATCCAATTTTGCCAGTATTCAAGAATTTTGGAGTTGACTGGGTGTGAGGGCACTTCCATGCCTTCCCCAGACTTCCTGTTTGAACTGGAATACTGCAACCAGATGAACGCTTTGTTCGAGAAGACCAGGGATGGACGGGACATCCTCTACGCGTTCCACGGCAGCCGACTGGAGAACTTCCACTCCATCATTCACAACGGTTTACACTGTCATCTCAACAAGGCTTGTGTCTCCTTAAACCTTTTAACCACTCACAGGGCTGTTTCTTTTAAACATTAAAATGTTCAGGTGATCACCAGCCCTGGTCCTGGAAGAGCCCTCAAGTTTAAGAAGAAGTTGTTTTTTTAATAGTAGGAACAGCCAGCAGTTGTTATTCTTTGTTTTAGAGTGTATTTTGGCGATCTGAGCAGAAAATATAATTTCTGCATTTGAATGATATAAATACATTCATTTATTAAGTAAATGGGAGCATTAAGACTTAATTGTCGTATGTCTCATTATTCTGAAACCATTTACAATAGCAGCAAAATATCCCCTGGATGTGGGCCCTCCCAGAGCAGGATCAACGGCAACCCCTGGCTTGTAGTGTACGGTTAAATAAAAACAAACCAAAACTTAATTTCAGAAATATCAGTTTATCGAACCCATGTGTTCATTTTGGTACTGAAACAGGAAGTTGTCTGATAAGTAAGGAGAAGAGCTAGCGGAACTGGGTTTAGCAGCAGAAGAAACAGACCTGAAAAGGACCTTGGCTGGCATGTGACTGTTGACATCTTACTTTACAGACCTCACTGTTTGGCGAAGGTACTTACCTCACCAGTGACCTCAGCCTTGCTCTGCTCTACAGTCCCCATGGCAACGGGTGGAAGGAAAGCCTTCTGGGGCCACTGCTGAGCTGCATCGCGGTGTGTGAGATCATAGATCACCCTGACGTTAAATGCCAAGTAAAGAGGAAAGGTGGGGCTTCACCCGTGACGAGAGGTCACACTCAATGACATCCTGCTGAGCGGATGCTAACTGGAATGTCCATACAGACTCCGAGGGCATGGACCGCAAACGAGCGAGGGTGAAGAACAGCGAGGGTGGAGAGGTTCCTCAGAAGTACTTTGTGGTCACAAACAATCAGTTGCTGAGAGTGAAGTACCTGCTGGTGTACTCTCAGAAGCGACGGAGTAACAGGTAAGGGCCACTCGCCGTCCGCCGTAATGCGGCCACTCTGAAGGCTTACGTTTGGGGAATCCCGACGTGACACATGGCCCAGCTGCGGATATGACAGCCATGTGGTGCTCCTGTTCTCCGTGTGCTTCCAGGCATCCCCAAGGATCCTCCTGGCTGGCCCGACATCACTTCGCCATCACCATGACCCTCTATCTGCTCCTGCTCGTGCTCATCGGTGCCTTCAGCTCTGCCGGTTTCCAGGCCTTCTGGCACAGACTCCTTCGCTCATAAAGAACCCCCCCCCCCCCCCCCCCCCCCCCGCCCGCCC
>JAODJW010000019.1:13780899-13799253 GCA_026777045.1 Hyperopisus bebe
CCAACTCCGGTCCTGGAGAGCTACTATCCAGTAGGTTTTCTGTCCCACTTGGCTTCTGATGAGCCACACCTGTTCCTTGTATTTACCTGAGAACAGGTGTGGCTCATCAGCAGCCGGGAAAACCTACTGGATGGTAGCTCTCCAGGACCAGAGTTGGAGACCCCTGGCTTAAGGTAACACATCCTTCAAGAGAACAGCAAGAATGTGGGAGAACATTGTGAATGATATTGCTAGTCATTTGAGGATCTTGGCAGTGATGACTCCTTGTGTTAGGACACTCTGCCCATGATCAGTAGGTCTCTGGTTCCGATCTGTGTTCAGTGTCTCCTTGCTGTCTGCTGCTTGGTCTCCGAGGTTCTCATTTTCTCTGTTTTGCTACCTTTACCATTGTGCCAGTGCAATAGAACACCCCGTGGTGTTGTAATCTCTAACGCTTGATGGAAACACACCAGGATCAATGTCAAGACGTGGACTGTCTGCAGGTCCCCCCCAAAGGAGACAAGGATGCAAGTGGCGTTTTGTAGCATCTTTTCCAGTGACGAAATCTCACTTTAGTGGTTCTTGTCAAGCGTGCTTCTCCGTTTGCGGGTCTTGATGTATCGCGACCTTGAGTGGGTCAGACAGCCCAATGAGCCAGGCTTTGCTTTGTGTGTCCTGCATGTTAGGTGTTGTCCTTTGTCACACAACGTAGTCATCAACCACTGAATGTCATTACCTTGGGTGGGGGGTAGTTCTCAATACCTCTTATGATGCAGGCTTCATTGATTCATGGTACCTAATATCTTTTAGTCATCTATTTGAGTCTTTGTATGAATAACTGTATTTTTACTTTAATACCAAATGAATAATAAATCAGTTTTAGTTCGATCATCATGGAGTTTGTCATAGAAGCAGTTCCTGAGACCGGATGTGTTAACATGTCAGGAGATCATCTGCCTGTTCCCGGCCGTACAGCTCGTCCCGTTCTCTGCTTTTGTCGGAGCTGCAGATCTCGGTCCACGGCTTGTTTGCCTATTATTTTGTTCACTAGGACTTCCCGAGGGTGCAGAAATGAATAACAGCTTTATTGTGCATTTCTCCTGAACCTGCTAACTAGATGTCTTTCTGGACAAGGAAGGTCACATAGTATCAAAGGAAAATCATCTGGTGCAATGTGTGAACTGAGTTTTAGTTTGTTCATTACTATCTGTTTAAGGTAACCCTCAGTGTATCAGTCAGTGTGTGAGCCCGTCTGGTTCTAGCTACCAAGAAAATAATCAATTTGTGTGTGAAACTGCATCCAAATTATATATTAAAATGGAAGCATAGTTCTAAAGGGAAACCTCAAGCAGTTGGATGAAATGATGTGGATCATGTGTTGGAAGATGTATGTAAAACCTGGGTTGGTTTTGACCCATATTTTATTATTTTGAAGGTTCTTTGAAAGTGTACATGGTGATGGGTATGAATTAGAATGTACAGTATGTACGAATTTAAAGTCAAAGAATCAATTGTCAACTGCAGACATACAATGCAGGGTTAATGTGCAGGTTATATGTTGTCGTTAGTTAATTAGAGTGCAATTGAATGTTAGTAAATAGAAATTTTGGGTGGAATGGCTGGACATGGTGTGCGTTCACACATTCAGTGGCCACGTTTTTAGCTCCACCTGCTGGCTGACCCAAAGAGCTACTCCTCCACGCAGTCAATCATGTGGGAACCAGCAGAAAATATATGGCAACCAGGCGGGCGCTACAGGTACTGTGAGCTTGAGCATTAGAATGGGGAAGATGTGTGGTAGTGAATGTGGTGTCAGAGCTGGCGGCTGCAGCATTGAAGCAGCATTCCTGGGATTTTCACACACTAATGAACAAAACACATTCAGTCAGCAGAAGGTCTCTGGGTGAAAACGTCTTGTTAATGAAATTAGATTTACTTTATGTGCCATTTGTACAAGTATAAGTACAGCCACACAAGAATGCATCTTTCTGCATAGCCCGTCTCACTCACCTCCGTGGCACACGTACAGTACACACACACGGTTGAGTGTGAACTTGGGGTCTGGCTGCAGGGCCACACTTATTCAGTCCCTGGAGCACTTTTTTGGGCCACACCAAACCAACGGAGGATGCATGTTTATTTGTCAGTCATTTGGGGGATCGATCACGATTAAAACAGGACAGAGCCTTTTATCTATATCAGGGCTCACCAACCTCTTTGAAACTGAGAGCTACTTCCGGCGTACTGAGCCATACGAAGGGCTACCAGTTTGAAAAGCTCTCCTAAACTTATCTAAGCTTCGTGTATAATAAACATGTTCTAAATGTTTTTTTTTTAAAAGATATTGTCATTTTCAAATTTATATAAATGCAAATGTGATTAAAGAAGAATAGCAACAGGATAAAATTTTAGACGCTGCTCACTGGTGAGTTGTACTATTTTTAGAACAGGTCCGCAGGCGACTCATGTGGTCCTTGGGGGCATCCTGGTGCCCGTGGGCAACATGTTGGTGACCCCTGATTTATATTTTAGTTACATGTTCCATGATGTGTTCATAATTCTTATTAAATCTCTCCAGCAGATCGAGCTTTTATTTTGCACAGAATAAAAAAACGATACTTTATCCCGCTAATGAGCACCGGGAAATTTCACCGCCTGCACCGGCAATATTAGATAAAAATATATTGGTTAGCAATCAAATTGTCTGATGCAGAAATATGGAGAGGCAAAAAAAAATTCATCAATGCAATAAATGTAAATGAGGTACAAAAATAACTCCATGTTGCCCTACTTCTATTTCTTTTCCAGCAAGTTAGCAGTAGTGGTCAAACAATTCACTGTAAGCGCCAACCAATCAGCAAGATACTGCTGTAAGTGTCACCTAATGAAATTATGAGGATATTGCAGTAGGCCTAATGACCAAGTAATCAGTAAACTATCACTGTCAGTGCCAACCAATCAGCAACCTATGGTTGCAAGTTCATGTTCGAACGACAAGTACCGAGTTTGGAGTAGGTACTGAAAGTGTTCCAGAACTGTTCCCAATGAACTACAATCGGGCCGAGTTCCTGCAGTGTGAATGTGAGAAAAGTCCCTGGTTTCAGAAAAATGTTTTGGTTCCAGAAAAAAAAAAAAGTTCCAACGGTGAAAGTGCCTAACACCTTCAAAAGGACAGTGAGCAAAACTGCCCATTGTGACTGTGGGGCCATAGACGGCCTGTTATACTGTAACCAGTGGTAACCAGTGGCCCAGGTGGGTGGTTACAGCCAGCGGTCGCGGCACCACTTCAGCAGTGTTCCCAGAGGTGGTTCTCTCTCCACATGCTTACTTTGTTCTATCACTCCGCATCTTCTGACGTCCATTCAGCGGAGCGTGGGAAACTTCCCAGAGGGGAGAAAAATGGCTCAATCTGCCTGAGGCCTCAGCACAGCTGTGCAGCATACTACCAAACTGAGTGATGGGAGAATGCATGTTTATTTTTTTAAATCATTTTTGTGTTTCATTAGAATTGATTATTAATATTGTTGTTATTGTTTTATTGTGTACATAGCTGCCATAGTTCTACCAGAGATGTGCAGAAATACATCAAAATGTATCTTGTTACAAATTACAAATACTTGCTAATCAAATGTAACAAACTAAATTACAAAATAGGGGTGTGAGAAATGTATTTCATTAAAATACAAGTAATTTGAAAATACAAAAATAGATACAAAAGAGTAAAGCTACACGACAAACGAGTATACCGTTACTGCCGTAGTAATGTGCAATATTTACAAAATTTACAGCTTTCTGTAACTTTAAACAGAATAATAATTTTAGAGATTTACACCTGTTACAGTGTTAACTAACGTAAAATGAGTACGTAAAATTAGTACCGTAATGAGAACTCAACAGGCTGCACTCTAAGACAGCAGGTTATTGTTTGAGTGGGATATCGCGGTTCCGTGTTCCGAGTGTCGCCAGGTCCAGAAAAAATCTCCAGCTCGAGGTCTGCTTAAAATCAGCCCAACGGAAGCTGAAACTAGCCCAATATTTGAAATCCCAGTATATTGTATCTCAAAAATAAACCAGTATTTTGCATGCTGATCATATTCAAATGTTCAACATTTTAAAACCAGTCAAACATAATTACGTCACAGACACACTCTTTTTTTCCAGGTTTGCCAACTTTGGACAGCTGGCTGCAGTGAGATTTTCAGTTTGAGACTAGTCTGCACACACATTTACATGTACATAAGAGTTGTACTTGTAAATAGTCTGTAGGTTTTGCAAACTATCCGACATTACTGATGTAGTAAAAAAGGTTTTTTTTGTCTCAGTATTTGATATGTAGCTGGCCAGCTACCTGCTGTTTGAACAAGGGATTACGAAAAGTTGGTACAAATGCGTTTTGGCGTAGGAGGAAAGAAAAATACAGCAAACGAAAAAGTAGCTTTCTTATTGCCCCCATTTTGCTCCGACTTAACCACTTAAACATGTGTCAGGTCATAATTACCATTTCCCAATTCCCTAGTCGGATCTTCTGAGTAGGACTTGAAAGCAGAATTACAGTAGGGTGCCAAACATGCGCAAACTCGGATACACGCAGGTACACATTTTGGCCTCGACCAGCATTCGGGTCAAAACTAAAATTTTGGTCATAACCCAAGTTGTTCGTATGTCAGACCAGTCGTAACTCGAGGGTCCATGGTACTGATATTCAGTGAGCAGTGTTTGATAGTTTATTACATTGTTGGCAGTTTGCACCAAGTACCGAAGCAGCATCTTTCCTTGGGTTACTGGTCATGGGAAAACAAAGTTTAGAACCAGTAAGCTGGGCCCAAGAGGGTGTGTCATGTGATTTACTTGCATTAGCTAGAGACGGTAATAGGTTACAATTAAGTCTGTCAGCCTGGGGATGAAGGTTCTAAAAATCACAGAAATAAAATTATATTTTAATAAGTATTTAACATTTTTTTACATACATAAAATACAGTATCTCAAATATTTTCTTACATCTGATTATTTTCCATCCCACAAATTCAAAATACTCAAATTAATTAGATATGTATTTAAATACATTAAATTGAAGTACTGCCCATCTCTGAGTTCTCCGATACATTCAATACAGATTACTGTATTTCCACAGTTCTGGCTCAGTTTCCTTCCTTTGGAGATCAGGTATGAGACATACGAAATGTGTTACTCTGTGGAGGAATGGTGCGGTGTTGATGGGCTCTCTGCAGAACAGGTGCCGTGAGAGGCTGCCAGCAACAGGGATGCTAACGGCAGTGTGTTCCTCAGGAGCATGGGCTGCCTTCAGCTCCCTGGGAAGTGGCAGGGGCCTGGGTGAAGCATCTCGGACAGCTGGGCCAGCAAACACCACCCAGAGCCCTCCAAGCAGGGTTGGTCATCCTGGGTGCGGGACTGGGAGCAACAGGGGAACCGGAGCACCAGGCAGCCCTAGTAGGACTTCCCCAGGACCACCAAGCTGTGACATGGGAAAAGGGGCTGCGAGAGGCGGAGGGAGTTGGCCAAGTATCACTGGTGCCACCTGTTGGAGGACTGAGGTGCAGCATATGGCCATAATGACAGGAAAAGGCAAAGCCCAGAAGGGCAGTCACCATCTGAAACCTGTTAGGCCTGGTGGGCATTGCCTTTCCCTGTCATTATGGCCATATGCAATTGAATGGAATTCACAGGTGCATTCTGGGAAACAGGTCTTCCGAGGGGCCAGCATTGCCAAAAAATAAGAACCCTGCTGGTGTTGCCTCTACAAGAGCAAGATTAATTTGGAGTTAATGTGCATTATATATGTTAAGAGCAGAACAATGGACAGAGTTTAAGATTTTCATTTACACATAAACACACGCATTAGGTTTTACAAATACAAAGGTATGTCATTATTCAGTTGATGCCATCTAAAGACAGTGCACTGGTAGCAGGAAGAGAGTGTATTCGTAAGACTTATTATTATCAGTTTGGTCACACATTGTACTTGCGTCTCTTTAACTGCAGACACCACATCCCAGCAGCAGCTTCCTAGCTCATTGGGACTCTACTGGCCAACAAAGTGCTTGGGCCAAACAGAAAGCTCTACACTCACCTGCCCATGCAGACCAGTGGCCAGCACCACCAAGATGGACTTTCGGGTTAGAGAGATAACTTGTCGGATTTAAGGTAGTCCTGGTAAGTGAACGAAGAAGAAGACCATTTAAACTGGGGTACCTTAAATCCAGCAAGTTCTCCGCCTCTGCGTCCCCCTTCACAGTGGTACCCCCTCAGTGACACGCTGCAGTCCTTTATCATACTTGCCTGCCCAAGTAGTCCCAGCTGTCCCCATCCCCCGCCACCCCGGCACAGGCCGGTAGTCAGGCCCCACTGTTGACGTGCCTTCAGGGTCTGCCTCCACCCTTCATGGGCCCCCATGTGGCCCCCGTTGCCAGCAGAAGAGTTCCCTGTCCTCTTCAGCTCTTCACCCATCTACAGAGCTCACCTGTGATCTGCTTTTATACTCTGCGGCTCTAACATCTCAGACAAGACCTCAAATCACCAACCGCCCAAGTCAGACATAGGCCATCTGCCAGTGTCAACACAGAATCTAATGAAGTGTGGAGCTGTCCTTAATTACTGTTGGACTTTTATCTTTACCATCAGCATGTTGCTTTTCTTTTCGAGCTTTGCACAGTTTTTCCTTTTGAGTATTTTTAGACAGTGGTGTGGAAGGACAGGCTCCTTTGTGCTGTGGGTCACATGACTCCCAGAAGCAGGGGAATTCAGCTTGAGGGTCAGAAAATCTGCCATTTCCAGCAGGACGGAGATTAGAAGGTGGGCAGGTCATCTGTGTACATCTCTGGTCATCAGGTCAACATGGTCACAATAAAAATAAAATGGTTGTGGTCCTGGTTATGGCCGGGCACTTCATCACTGCTACAGGTATGTCTGAAAACAAGATCCTTCCATTTTTCAGGGCGCTGTCCTCAGCCAGAATTACTGTCTTCGTAAAGCAATAGTGTGATCATTGCCACAGAGACTGAATGTGTTTTAGCAGATAACTGTAAATAACCTTTAATATTAGGTTAGATTATGCACAAGGTAATGCCCAAAGAATGTGACAATCACGTGTCAGAAAACTTCTTCAACAGCTGTAAATCGTAAATGCCCTAAATGGACTCATAATAGACTTGTGTGTGTGCCCTGCAATTGGTTGTTACCCCATCCTGGGTTGTTCCCTGCCTTGCACCTGCAATGGGTATAATGGGTGATATGGCCAGGTGTCACAATAGTTTTGTTTACTTTGTAAATCTGTTTCTTGCTTTTGTACTTTTTAAACAATGAACTGCTGTTTCTAAACTTTAACATAACAGGGCTCACAAAATTTCAAAATCCCTGGTAGCCCTTAAGGCAAGCATTCTTCAGATTTTGGTAGCCCAAAATGAACTTTGAGCTCCCCAAATTAAAAAAGCAAAATTAATATGTGTACATATACTTGAGAAATGGTTAAAAAAAAAATTAAAAATATGGAAACATATCCTAAACACCGTTCTTATCATTTCAAGTTTGCAAACCAGTCACTATGTATGACAGGGGTAACATTAAATGAACTTGGGACACAGCAGTCTGTTAGCATCAAGAGTGGAAAGCACAACAAAGCAACTCTTCGGACCCTCTTCAGTCCCTGCAGCTGCACATCTAAGGACAAAATAAATTGATCAACACATTCAGTTATGTGCTACCAAACCCAATTTGTTGCCATAACAACAGACACAGTACTGTAATGTTAACATTACATGTATAGCACAGAGTAACATAATTGCTTAGTTTTACCATCCATCCATCCATCCATTTCCTGTAATCGCTTGTCCTATTTATGGTCACAGGGGGTCCACAGTCTATCCCGGAGCCTACAGACGCAAGGCAATAATAATAATAACAATGACAGATCCATCCATTTTCTGTAACCACTTATCCTATTCAGGGTCGCAGGTCCCTGACTCAAATGCTGTTCCCAGAGTTGAAAGGCAGTGGTGCTGCCCACTGCTGCTGGTACCATTACATGACACATAATATAATGATAAACAATATATGATAATCAGAGGTGGAAATTTCAAATTCAGAAAATAACAAACCAAACCAAGATTTTGTTCCTACCAACCAGCTGAGTATTTTGTGACTGTGAGTCTTTAAGCTGAACTGGTTGGTTGAAACAAAATCTTGGTGTGGACCTAAAATTCCCATCTCTGATGATAATAAATGAAAAATGATAAGCATGATATTTATATTTGTACTTGTCCATAAATACACTGAAATAATTCCAACTTTTTTTCGTCTGAAGATTTTGTACACAGACCAAAATAAAGAAATTAAATGGGCGGACTTTTAGTAGTTACCAACTACATTCAAAAAAACCATACAATTCAAGATATACCAATACATTGCACAACAGTTTTTGCTTCTTGAACAGTGTTGGGTGTTTCTTATAGATTTTTGGCTGCTGATCACGAAAATCACATCCAAATTTGCCCATCACGTACCGTTTCATCAAAATCTTCAGTTTTGTCATGTTTTTTTCTTATATTTGTGTCCAAAAATTTTTGTTTCTGCAAGAGACCTATCAACAATGTTCTGTACAGTCTGGGAACGTCCAGGCATGGAATCAGGCCAGGCTGGATACTGTTCTGTGGAAGTTTGCAGCCCGGGCATGCCTGGGTAGGCTGGAGCCAGCTTGACACTGCCTCAGCAGGCTATAAAACTGCTCAATGGGTTAATATAGACCTTATAGTTTATATGTATTGCTTCAGAACATCGCATTGCCTCAGTAGCAATGTAACAAGTAAGCTAGATGCTATGGACATTTGCAAGATGATTGGTGTTGGTCGATATGTCTTGTCAATGTCGTAACAGCTGTGATACATTCTGCTATATTTGTGGCGAATATACACATGTGCCTCAGAGACGCTCAATGACTGCTTTAGTGAAGAAAGCATATCATCTGTACTTCAGCTGTAAAATTAATGATCAAGACAAGGAATCTCACATTTGTCGTTCAACATGTGCTGTCTGTTTGAGAGCCTGGCTCAGAGGCACTCAAAAGACAATGCCATTTGCTGTCCCGATGATATGGCGAGAACAGAATGACCAGGTAATGGACTGTTACTACTGTCTGACTAATGTGGCTGGTTTCTCTGCCAAAAACAAGAAGTCAATTGAATACCCTAATCTGCCTTCAGCTGCCATCATGCCACATGACAATAGTCTTCCAATTCCAAAACCACCAGAGGAATGGACCTTAGACAAACCAGATGAAGAAACTGCAATGTAGGGAACTAGCAGTGACAATGATCTGAATTTTGAACCATGCTCATCGGAGTGCTGGCTCTGAGACTAGGGTTCTGTACCAATAATCAGAAGGTTGTGGGTTCAAATCCTGTGAATGTCCTGACCAATTCTACTCTGTTGGACCCTTTAGCAAGGCCCTTAACTTACATTAATCATATGCAGTGTAATGGATATGATTGGTATGATAACAAAGCCATACTTAACTTCACAGGCTTGCATTAACATGTTCGGGGTACTCTATTACAATGAACCAAGATGGCGGCACGAAGTCACTGTGCAATAAATTGAACCATCCTCATGATCAACAACTCTGTGGTCAATTTTCCTCCAAATAGCTAGTCAATGAAGCGGAAAGTAGGGAATTTAATTTTACTTAGGGGATTATTTCTGATAGTCCGTGGAGCAGGGTGTTGCATTTTGGTAGCCCAAAAGGTACACTTGATTTTCCTGGGATGTTGGGCAAACAAATATTGTGAGTCCCGCAAAAACAAAAGCCTGAGTCTGGGAAGCCCTGCAGGTAGGTGCGGAGTGGAAGGTCCCCGTGCAATTCTGTCGTGCTTGTGAGTGCTGAGTGTGAAGGTTTTTATGGTGTTTTCACACTAGCACTTATTAGTCCGGTTAAAATGGATTTTGGTTCTATTTCCCCCTTGGCGCGATTCATTTGGGCAGGTGTGAACAGAGTAGTCGCACTTGGGTGCGAACCAAAACAACCATATAGAGACCATTGAGAGGATGCGGTTTTGGTCTGGTCTTAAACGAACACTGGAGCGATTCGTTTGTGATGTGAATGTGGTCCAACCTAAATTCGACCCAATTTCCAGGTGTTCCCGCAGCCATGTGTGCTTTGCAACCAGGCGGAGAAGATGAAACGAATCGAGGTCTTACTTGGTCTAAGAGTGAGGTATGTTGCCTTCTTGAACAACTGACTGAGGATTTGACCAGTCGACTGAACAGTGCCATGTGAAATAAAAAAAACTGAGGCAACAATACAAAAAAGTGAAAGACGTTCCACTGCATAGCCCAGGACGCAGGACTTCTTTTGGTATTTACTTTCTTGCTCCTGCCACAGACACATCTGACCAATAAGCAGTAGGAACATTCTCACATGGTTTATTCAGATACAGTATAACTCTAGGGCTATTTTCAGTGAATCTAAAAATCTACAATATTTATACATATCTAAATAGTTTTCAATAAGCTGTTTCTATATTTTATGAATTATTACTTGGCTAATTAATAAAATGATCCATGAATACTTAGTTGATGGTGCGGAACGGACGATTAGCGTAGCCCTTGCCTCCTGCCATACATTTTGTTCTCGTGGTGTGACTTACACTAGTTCACCTGTATTTTCGTGTGTACATTGCTGGCAAACAGGCTAAGCCAAGTGAATGAAATGTGCTATACAAGTTTAAGTTCTCTCATGAGTTTTTTTTTTTTTTTTTTTTTTACCGCCAGAGGGCGTACAGTACGAATGAAGGGGGGGGGGGTATTTTTTCAAATCAGTGCACGACTTGAAACCTGGCTGATTATAATCTTTTGAAAATTCCTCAATCAATTTTATAACGGGGGTATAGCTCTGTGTTTGTAGTGCTAAATATTTCGGTAAATATTACCTTTAATTTGTTAAATGTTTTATCCTGAATTGTTTAAATGTGTTTAATAGTCAGTTCTGTAAAATCATTTGAATTGTGCGACGACTTGTTAACCCTAATTAGCAACTAATCTGGGCTGAAAACTATGGGACGTATTTTCTGCAAAAAATATAATGAAAATGATAAAAAGAAAATGCAATATCCACTTTGCCATTTAGTTTTGAAAGTCTGTACGCAAAAATTCTGCCATAATGAAAATTCAAATGAAATAGTACCATTTACATTTTAATTTTCCTCACTTATGAGTTAGATGTGAAAAATTAAATAAAATTAAAAGCCCTTTTTGTCTTTTCATTGTCCAATTGGACTTGTCATTTCCTTCTTTGCCTTTTCATTTTCAAGGTCACTACAAGCAAATATATGTTAATCGGAACGGGCGGTGGGCGGAGCTACGGATCACTGCTGCGCTTCTCACTGGGTTTGCCGATTCCGTTCTCCTTTGTGTTCTTTGGCCATGGTCGCCCGTGTGCCCAAAGTGATGGAAGAGTCACACGCGGATTACGTTAGCTATTTATCTGCAGCTTCAAGTTCGTTTAGCTTCTTATTCGCAGCGTCTTATTTTGCGGCTTAAGTTACTTCCAGCTTCCTTAGAGGGGAGTGTTAGCAGCTGCACATGCTGTACATTTTTTACTTAAGACATTTTGAAAATACGAAATATGACCACGGCCAAGAAACACAAGGAGAACGGAATCGGCAAACGCAGTGAGAAAGCGCAGCAGTGATCCCTAGCTCCGCCCACCGCCCACTTCAATTAACATACATTTGCATGTAGTGACCTTGAACATGAAAGGGCAAAGTAGGAAATGAAAAGTCCAATTGGAAAATGAAAAGGCAGAAAGGGTTTTATTTTTATTAATTTTTTTTCACATCTGACTCATACGTGAGGAAAATTAAAATTAGGGATTGTATTTACTTTTTATCCTTTTCAATCTATTTTTTGCAGGAAATACCTCCCATAGAAAACCAGCGTGTGTGCTTTGAGTCAGGCTAGGGCTGGGAAATCTCGTATTACATTAGGTTTTATGAGGTTTATTGTTAATTTAACGACTTTCTCTTCTTAAGTAATACTGATGAAAAGTCTGTCCAAAATAGGAAGTGATTTAGTGGCGGTTTTTCCGCCTCCTGATTGAGCGCTTTCAACTGCTTCTGCAGGAGCCAGCAGCCGTTTTGCGCGTCTCCATGCTGGACCGTATTCGGTGCTAAACGCAGCCTGTGTTGCATGTGTTTTTTCTGTCTAAAGACCCCTAGACAGTACACACAAGTAATCCATTTATTTCCAGCCCTGTTTGTGGAATGGGATGGAATGGAAGTGAAATAGCTGTGACTGTTTGGAAGGGTTAGTAGGAAATACTAGTTGGGGGGTGGGGGCGCAATTCTACACCATGTTTGTTAAACACCAGATGTGTATGTACTTACGACATTTGATTTCAGATCAATGCAATTAATTTTTATATAGTATTTATAACATAGTTGCCTCACAGTAGACAAATTACCAGTGACTACATAAACCTACCACATTCCAAGCTGATTTGAAATGATACAATGTTAATTTGGGTTTCTGGCTTGGAGACGACCAGGGTACATTCAGGGGCTGAGGAGTCCCTCTGGGCCCCCAGGGCCCTCAGGGCAAACCGGCTTCCCGGCCTCATGCACGTCCTGGAAAGAAGTGTGTAACTGTCTCTATGCAGCTGATTCTTCTGCCCGTGCCTGGACTTGAGTATTTGAACAATGAAACGGGTGAGTTGGCTGGGGCAGTACTGATGGGTTTTCCAGGTTCTGGCCTTCCTGGAGGGGGGTGGGAGGCTGCTTGCCTCCCCCCCGCTAAGCTGGGGCCCCCTTGTTCCAGCACACCACTTTCTCCAGGTCCAAACACTGGAACCCAAAAGTCTCTGACAAGGATTTTCTTAAGAAAGTCTTCTTAAAACTCCTCTGACTGTGGCTGTAACTTGGGTATTTATCAGGTGAAGGCACCCTGTTTGGGAGGGTCATGGGTATTCAGTATAAATGTGTTGCTATTCAGTTTACATCAGCTTGTAAATACACAGAATTCTGTGTCTGGAGGGTGAGATAATTCACCTGGGAATTTCTGGTGTGATGTGCATGATTCAATAAAACACAGCTGACTTTGGAAAAGATCAGAGTCTCTAGCTTCTCATTTCTGCATATGAGGACCATAATCAGTCTGTTTGTCCTTAGGTCAGACTACTTGGCATCGGCTTTGAGTTGCTGAGAAATAAAACACATCTTTTAAACACTGATTCATTTTTTCCTTTCAAGACAACACAAATTCTAATCCTTCAATTGTTCAACGTCAGCCGGTCTTCTGTAATTAAGCACTGTGCTTGAAAGACTGGTACTGCCCCCGGGTCGTCATCTACGTTAGCTGGAGTTCAGCAGCCAGTGTGTTTGTGAATGTTCCGGAACTGGGGAAATGAACACATTTAGGGGTGAGATGGATGCTCTTTTTATGAAGCGTGTTGTAGCACCGTGCACTTTCCACAAACAGAAAACGTAAGGTTTGCCGGTATTTGGGGTCAGTGTAAGTCTGCCGCGTTGCTGTGGGAAAAGCGCTTGCAGACTGGAGTTCAAAGGCAATCCCTTAGTGTGAAAAGTAGAAACAGATGGCTGTCTGGATGCACTCACAATTATTTCTTTTTTCGACTGGCTCCTATCAGTGTACAATAAATCCACTAACGGCATTCTGTCACTAGCCGGTGTTTGTGGTTCAGTGTTGATGGTTGATGTTTTTTTTTTTTTGTCCACATGGAGCCTGTGTCAGGCTTCCCAGTTTCCACTGCATCGTGTTTCGTAACGGCCATGCTTATTGGGGTCAGAGGAGAGCAGGAACGAGCCCCACCGGGGAGTTTTAGACGATGAAGCAATGTGTTTGCAAGAAGTACAGTGGCGGCAGCAAGGATTGCAGTGCTTACCGTCCCCGCGGCGGCATGGCGGTCTGCCCCCCCCCCCAGCTTGTGTATGTGGCCCTGGTTTGTGTCAAGCTCTTGTTTTCTGATTTTCTCAGATTGGGAAGGAGACTTGCTTTCTGTATGATAACAGAGCTGGTTAAGAAATGCTGCCCTGGAATAGCCAGTGTGAGAAGCAGGTGAACTGAAACGTAATATGTGGGTTAAAGAAGGGAAGATTTATTGGGGTTTCCCTTACAGGCATGACAGCAAAAGGGCAGCGAAGGAGTTCAGGATGTTTTAAAGAGAGAATACTGAGGAACAGCCTTTGCAAAGGTGGAGTGAAAGACCAGCCACAGGTAGGTGTGCTGTCACCTCTCAGGGACAGTAGCTGTTTTATACACCAGTTTGTACATGATTTGGGGAATATGGAACAGCCAGCTGTAATCAAGAGTTAAACCCCGTGTCTCCATAGATAGACCTAAGTTGCTTCCATCATCTCCAACATAGTGCTTCCCTTCAAACATCTTCTGCGCTTGGTGTACGTCAGGTGACTTTAAAGGCTTCACTGGAGGGGAGATGGGGGGGGGTTAGGGGTGGACTCGGCCCCTGAAAGTGTGCTTTCCTGGTAGTGAGATTTGAAGATGTCTGGGGGGGGGCTGTGTAATATACCAGATAATTTTATGCTGAAGCCAAGAAGTACATGTTGTCCATGCCCCTTAGAGCAGGTCATGACACTCCCCGTAGTCCGTCTGTCGGTTCATGCCAGACCCTCTCAAAGAGAGACTTTTATTGTATTAGGAATCCAGAAATATCCACATGCAGCTTTTATGGATGGTGTTCTTGGTCAAGCTGATTCATCACATGCTTTGTGACGGATTTGGGAATGATTTATGTTCCGCTAGCTGCCCTCATGGCTTATGGAAGTGTAATTAGCGTGTTTTTTTGGTTGTCTGAAATGTGTCCGGTTCACCAGCACCTGACCTTTTGTAATTCTAAAAGGGGAAAAATGGAAGGTCGTGTTCTGGTGATGGTGAACCCACAGCCTTTGGGGTCATTCATCTTAAAGGCTTGTAACTCAAAGGTTGGTAGTTCAGGTACCAGAATAGGCCCTGCTACAACTCGCTTGGAAAAAGGTATCTTACCATTCCAGTAAAATGTTCAATGCAAGGTTTTCAGTTTACAGTTAATCAATTAATCAAGATTGACTTGAACGCTCTTTGCGGTTCGTTTTGAGATCACTGTACTTTGTCTAACGTATTTGTTTAATTGTATGCTTAATTCTTTACATCATACCCCCATTAGCATCAAAAGAAATTCCTTGTACTTTTTGTACTCGGCGAATAAAGATTCTGATTCTGATCAGGTCAGCTCGTGTTGGGGGTGGTATCTGTAACCACTGTATATACAGTTAATGCTGGTTTTCTGATGGATGTAGCTGTTTTGAATGTGCGTCACATGGTCTGATTGTACAGCTGCTTAGGTTCCCACAGTCCTGCTCGCACAGTTATTAGATAAATGCTTATTTGACAGTTTTGCAGCTGTCTAATGCTGGGCTCTCTCGTCCCCCGCTGATCTCTTACATTTGGGCTCTTTGACCCATCTGCCACTCGATGCATACCCATATTGTTACAGTGCCATAAATAAGGCTGCTGTTGATCATTTATCTGTAACGCTTGCAGCACTTGTGACTGGGAAAAATGTGGTGTGATTGTTATAGAATAATATGACAGTCCAAGATGGAGGGGAACGTTTTTGTTTTGCAAATCAATCATACCATTTTTTTTTAAATATGTAAACTTGTTTCTTTGTACTTGCCCTGTCAACATTTGTGTAGAACTCATTACAGAAGGTTTTTTCCCTTTGGCCTGTGGTAGGGTCATCCCAGAACATTCTGTGCCACGATTACTATTTGCAGCCAGGTAATGCTCATGTTTGAATCTATACTTTGTTCTGGTCACACAAGCAGCCTGTTGCTCAGTGTCACACTGCCTCCAGCCTCCAGTGGCCAACACTGTGATTTATGGGAAATTGCTTCTTTCAAATGTGATAGCAAGCCCCCCCGGCAAAGATCTGTAGAAATGTTAAGAGACAAATGACATGTATACCCAAAAAGAACTTCAGCCTGATTCCACAATGTCTCTATTGTTATGATGGATTACAGGCACCTCACCTGTCATTTGCAGATTGGTCTGTCCATCGCTCTGCATTCAGGTGCCTTTAGTCATGCTGCTTTCCCTGTTTCCTCCTGTTTCTAATGTATTCAGAGTGTCTGTGCGGTGAAATTATGAATGAACGTGGCCTATTTGGGGCTGCCTATTCAGAGACGCAGTTTCACACAGAGTCCGTGCTACAGAAGCTTAGAGCAGATTTCTAGAAGTACGGAACATTTTTCTAAAAATGTCCAGGAGGAGTGGAGCCTGGAATTCCCGCTGCTGCCTCGAGGCCCCTAACGATGTTAGCAGAAGCTAAGCCGCGTACCTCGGCTGCTGGACGCATTAGGCTGAGGCTCCCTGTCAGCTCCCAGCTCCTTAACCACAAGCTGCGGGGGCTTGTCTTTCTGACCTACCAGGCTTCGGGGAAGCTGTGCCTGGACCTTAGCCTTCCTTCATGTGTGCAAGGTCTGGTATCTCCACCAAGTTCCCGTAATGCTCGTCAGTAAACTCTGCATGTCATTTGAAGGCACGCAGTCTCCTGTTGTTTGGTTACAGAAACAAACACTGTTTGGTTAACAAAACATCAGAAAACGTGCCTTTGGCTTAGGATGACGTAATTTAATGCTATAATGTATTACAGCCTGCATTTAGCCTTTGGAAGCATAACACCATGCAATGAAACCCTTGTGTTGGAAAAGCCTATAGGTATTTGATTGATATAAACACAAAATGTTCACCAGTGTTTCCAGTTTACCAGTTCTTACCAATACATGCTAAGCAGTAACCCTTCTGCTTAATTCAGCGCATGTATGAGTACCAGTGCAGCACCAGTTATGTCCATGATGGCCACTGCTTGGGGTCTTGTCTGGCTGCCTGGTTGCTGATGAGGTTTGTTTGCTTGTACCCAGTCTACCCCATACCCCGACCTCTAGTTCTCTCCGTGTCATTGTTTGGGACACTTTTTTTTATAGCTGTCTGAGCGTCTGGGTTGGACGTTGCTGTCCAAGGCCCCGTGAGAGCAGCCCACTGGGCCTGTGGTCCCTGGCAAGGCAGTAGGGGCCATGAGAGGCTGATTCAGATGTTTGCCTTACATCTGCTCATCACGGTCAGCTCCTCTCAGAGTGAAAAAGAGGCTGTGAGTCCTCATGTCTCATGTGCACTGACTTGACTAGATTAGACTGCACTGACTGTACTCATTTGTCTGTGGGTAGATGGTCATTGTGTTTGGGTGTGCTTCAGTGGATTGTGCAACTTCTGCTGTATCTGGGGCATTCACAGACAGGAGAGGCCGGACGGACAGGAGAGACAGACAGACAGGCAGACAGAGTTTTCCACTGGAGGTGGTGCGTTTTCCGACTGTCAGTCCAGTGTCAGTTCATCTCTGCACTGACTAAACACTGTTTTTACAACCTTCTTCATTAAAGGGTAACTTTGTAACATTACTTGACCACAGAGACTGATCTAAATGGTGTCTGGAAAAGTGAATCAGTCTTGTCATCACAGTTGTATTCAAACACTAAATATATCCTCATTTCAGCCATACTTTAATTATCTCTCAGTACGTCCAGGAAATACCTAATGCCTGGTAAACATGAGGCAGGAGGTTATTCATAGTGTCCCACTTTAACATTTAAGTTTCTCATCTGCCCCATTAGAGTTGTGTGTGTATCGTGCTTTTTCTGTTTTTTCCCCCCATCTACTTGATTGTAATTTGCTGTCAGCTCAGCTAAGTCGTATGCCTACAGAACTTTACTAGAGCCCGAGGATGGGTCAGGTGGGACCCCTACCGTGGTCTCTCAGTTGCAGGCTACCAGAACATTGCTCTGGATCCACTTTGGTGTTGTTTTGATCTGGTCAGCAGATCTGCCTATTTCCTGTAGTTTCACACTCCATGCCTTGTAATTTGCATGATTAGACAGGTTAACAAGTGCTATAAAAAAGAATAATCATTGGGTTAGTCTCAATCAGGGCTGTGCATGATCCTCATCCCCACCCAGGTGCCCTAGTCTCAGTCAGGGCTGTGCAGGATCCTCATCCCCACCCAGGTGCCCTAGTCTCAATCAGGGCTATGCGGGATCCTCATTCCCACTTAGGTGCCCAAGTCTCAGTCGAGGCTGTGTGGGATCCTCATCCCCACCCAGGTTCCCTAGTCTCAATCGGGGCTGTGCGGGATCCTCATCCCCACCTAGATGCCCTAGTCTCAATCAGGGCTATGCGGGATCCTCATTCCCACCTAGGTGCCCTAGTCTCAGTCGAGGCTGTACGGGATCCTCATCCCCACCCAGGTGCCCTAGTCTCAGTCGAGGCTGTGCGGGATCCTCATCCCCACCCAGGTGCCCT
>JAODJW010000019.1:13804959-13818708 GCA_026777045.1 Hyperopisus bebe
TGTTGGGTAGGGAAACAATCAGTAGCCACCCCCCTTGATTTCTGGTACACTGCGCATCAATGGCAGGTGGCAGGGAGCCGGCGTCCGTTTGGGGGAGACTTCCCGGAGAAGCGGGATGCACAAGCTTGCTCCCAAAGCCTTGGGACGTTTGGCTGGTGGAGCTACAGTCATCCCGCTCCCAGGGCGTCGTGCAGCACCCCGAAATGATGACAACACCTCTGCTTTCCGGAAGACGAGGCCCACTCCTGCTTTTCCGGAGCCCTTTAGCGTCAGCTCGCTGGAGACGCCGCGGGCGAGTGCGGGAGGCGGCGCACTTTAAGAATTTCAAAGCCTGGTCATGTTTTCTTTTTCACAAAGAATAACAGCCCAAGTACCATATTCTTTTCTGTGGGTAAGACTTTTCAAATTCTTTACTGTGGGTAAGACTGAAGATCGCCATGTGTGGAGCAAAGGAGGTCTGCTGTTATCTGGCAACTTTATCTCAACACAAATGAAATCATAGATGAGAGGTTTGACAGTAGAGCTTAAAACTCCAACATGCCCATAAAAATTTGAATCCCTTCTTTCTGAGTAAAAACTCTGGTCCTGGCTGTAATGCAGCCGCTCGGGCAGAGCTGCAGTAAACTGAATCAAACTGAATCATACCATTCTCCAGGACAATCGACACTACAAAGCCTGTTTTTTTTTTATCCATATTTACATTTACAGCATTTGGCAGACGCCCTTAGCCAGAGCAACTTACATAAGTGCTTTAAGACTCTAAAATGAATTTTTCCCAAAAAATTATATACAGATGTTTTCACAGCTATGAATACCATACTTTAATAACAACAGAGGCAAACACACAGCCTTGGGGCTTTCAAAGGTAGGATTTACTGAATGGATTTGTTTCCTGGGTGCTGATAAGGTAACTGAAAAAAGTGACCAGCATTCCCTTATTTAATGATCCACCACACAAAGGGTGGGGGGGCAGGGTAGCTAAGTTCAGAGTTCAGGTGTACAAGGGCATGCGTATGGCAAAGCTTTTCTGACTTGTACTAACGTTCTACATAATCTTTAAATCAGATTAGCACAAAGCACTGATAGGGCAGCCCATTGTAAAAATCAGGGTCTTTATGTCTCAGGGCATCTAACCAATTTGCCATATTGTTAGTTGCACACATAAAGAAAAACATTGTCTTGAGTCTGAAGAGGAATTTCCAAAGAATTTCACTCCAGGCAGAGGTGCTACACACAGACATGCTTTTAAAATGTTTCTAGCACAATCATGTTGATTTAAAAGCATTAAAACTCAGTTCGATTTCTAGTAATCCATTTGAAGTAATGTGTGTGCTTGGAAGTAATGCTGAGTGTGGGTATTTCCGAGTTTTCATACGAACGGTGACTTAATGGTTAATGTGAATTCAAGGAATGTGGTGGAAGAGGAAGTGAATCCTCCGGACTGAGTGTGATGTTTTTCCTGGAGTAGAAATGCAAATGAACATCTTCCGATAAGGCACATGTCGGCGAACAGGTGCTGTCGATGGCAATGTTCTCAACATTTCCATTAAAAGAGCAGGAAAATGACAGAGTTGTCATGACCTGTGCCACACCCCCCTCGCTACCTCGTATGGAATCCCTGTGTTTCCAGCTGTTTCTCGTTCTTGTTAATTAATCTGATGTATTTAAGTCTGCATTTGACTATGTTTCTCCAGTTCTATCATTAACGTCATATCGTTTCTGCCTGTTCCATGTTTGCCTGGAATTAAATCCTGTGTTTTCCCCTATTCCCTGAGTCCTGCCTCTGCTCCTGCGGTCCGTGCCTTTGTGCACCCATGACAAGAGTGGCTTGTACACATTTCAGGCATGAGGATTTCCATTCACCGGGAGGGGGTGACCTGCAAAATGTTTTCACAGTGTGGCCTGCTATGGCTGATGTTATGAAATGTTTTGGGGGACCTATGAACACATTTATGCAGTACACTTGTTTATTGTAATGAAAGACTGAAATCAGTAGTGGAAAGTTCAGGTCCAGAAATTACAAATCCAGACTAAGATTTTGTTTCAACCAACAAGCTGAGTACTCTGAATGTGACTTTTTATGCTCAACTGGGTAGTTGAAACAAAACCTTGGTCTGGGTTTTTACTTTCTTGACTTGAACTATACAGCTCTGGTTGAAAATGATGCACATTACAACTCGTTCTTCCAAGCAGGAAACAGTGATATTGCAATACATACCATTATAAACATAAATATTCTTAGCTCAATATTCAAATGTAAATCAATGACTAAGCAATTAGCAATCCAGTATGGCACTTCTCGTATTGGTTTGACACATGTCTTACAGGCCAAAGAATTTATTCTCGGCTGTACTCGTGATCAGAGATCTGATCCCCTTTGTCCCGCATAAGAGCTGGCTACTCTATAAGGCCAGTGTTTACGGAACCTTCCAGAAGCTGTGGCCAGGTGAACAGAGCCAGAATGAGCGTCATTAAGCATGAAAGGCTGGATAGTGAGCTAAGCAGTACATGTAGGAAACAAAGAGCAAGGAGAAAGCAGCACAGCCATCAGCGGCAGAAAGTAAACTTCACCTCCCCTCGTCACAGGGGCTGATGTGCCATGTGCCACTATGCGGTCCCATAGAAAGACAACAAGGCCTCTTGTTTCTTCCTAATCTCCCAAAATGCACTACATGTACAAAAGTATTGGGACACCTGGCCATTACACCCACAGGAACTTTTATGACATTCCATTCTAAATCCACAGGCATCAACATGGAGTTGGTCCCCCTTTGCAGCTATAATAGCTACCACTCTCCTGGGAAGGTTTTCCACAAAATTTCCAAGTGTGTCTGTGGGAATTTTTGCCCATTCATTCAGAAGAGCATTTGTGAGGTCAGGCACTGATGTTGGACGTGAAGGCCTGGCTCTCAATCTACGATCTAGTTCATTGGAAAGGTATTGGCTGGGGTTGAGGTCAGGACTCTGTGTGGGCCAGTCAAACTCACCAAACCATGTCTTTATAGACCTCGCATTGTGCACTGAGGCACAATCCTGCTGGAACAGAAAAGGCCGCTTTCCCCACACTGTGCCCACAAAGTTGGAAGCATAGAATTGTCCACAATGTCTTGATATGCATATGTCTGTTTGTACCAGTTGCCTCTTTCCATGGTATTTTTAAAGAATTATAATGCACAACATCATATAATTCAATGATATTATGAAGTCAATAGATAATAAGATTAGGTGTGTTGTATTTAACTAGCCCGAATCTGAATTAAGACACTGTTGTAGTCACATAATACAACTCAATCAGTGCAAAAGCCCTCAGGCCCAATCAGTTCTATAGTACTGTGGTGGGGTTAAATTCTTAGCAGAAGTTCACAGAACAGCATGTGGCCAAAAATACAAGAGCAGCAGTTTAATTGGGGGTATCACTCTACACATAATTCCACAGAGACGACCACGATCCCCGGCATACCTTATCAGACTCGCTCCGTATTCTGTGCATGACTGATAAAAATGTCTTTCTGCCCCACAAAGGCAAAACACAATACAGTAACTGAAGATTTCATCAAATAAGTGACCGAAATCAGGTCTCTTTGGCTGTTTTATCTCGAGACACAATGTTGTAGTTCAACTCTTCTCCGTTAAAAAAAATAGCATCATTTTCATACTTACTATACGCATATGAATGTACTGTACTGTCAAAATACTTTAAAGTCACTTATCTCAGTTTCGGTGTCTGCGCAGTTACTGTATTTTGTCTTACTATGTAAGTATTATTCTCTGATGTTCCACACAACTGAAAATGACTATTTGTTCTTTTAATCAAAGTACTCCGTCTTTTGGTATCTTAGGTCTTAATTTACACCCACGTACGTCGGCATTCCCTCCCCTTAAGCCTGCCGGAATGGAGTAGCTTCTGCTCTCCCTAACAAGTCTGTGAGATTAATGTGCTCTTTGGCAAACCAAGAGGCTTATATATGTATACCGACCGCAAGTAGCCCAGAGAGTATGCAAACATCCTCTACGCTTTAGGTATTACACAAATTCAACATTAACCATCAGCACGCGATATCCTAATAATGGACAAATCCAGTTTAAAATAATAGACGTTTAACAATAAACGATTCTTAACTAAGGATGGGTATTAGCAGACTTAAGGTAAAACAATCTGGTATAGATGTACAGTTTGACTCTTTCACACTACGTCAACAAAAAAAAGCAATTGATTTAAGTGTCTAAAGGATTTGAATCTGTACCAACCCATTGGACCTGCTGCACCACTTGCATGACTGACCCATTCCAGCGGCTTCCACTTACTGCCTACGAATCCGTACAGTTTGTAACTGTCATGTATTAAGAGGGACTGATGATTGTTACTTCTGAATGTTACTAAAAGTTTTTCTGATACTCGAAAGCATCTCATCATTCCTTCAATGTGCAAATCACATTGGTATTGATTTTCTGTACTATTTTTGTCCTTTGACTTAATGAACTAAAATGGTAGCAATAGGTTTCCGAAAATCTGAAACAAAAAAGAACGAGTTCGGTGCGAAGAAGCAGAACATCAAGTCACGGACGGCGCTGACTGCGCGCATCTAGCGGCAAACGAATTCGTCTAAGCCTCTAAGGTATATTCCAGGAAGATCACAGCTTGTACTTAAAAAAAAATTAATTACGGCAACTTTAATATCCGTCCTGTTTTTTAATAGTGCTGCATGTATCTACAGTTTAAACTTCAATGGATTTTAAACAGCTAGACATCTCATAGCGTGCAAAACCAAAACGAACCTGAACACACCGTTGATTACGAACATTTGAATATGTTGAGTAGATTGCAATTGACATTTTCACACAGTGTAACATACACTAAAATTACACCGGAAAAAAAATCTTCCTTAATTGGCTGATAACATTCACTTTTGCGAAATGGTAAGAGAGTAAAATATTTTTTTAAATCGTTAACAAATATTACAACATTACATATTGGCGATTGACATTACTATTTATAGTTACTAGCTGAGATGAATTTATCACAAAGGAAATATTTGCTTGAGAAGAAGATTCGTCACTCACCATTTCCTTCTCAATGATTACACTCTATGACTTATTTACTGATATTTAAAAAATATTCAAAACGTTTGAAAAGTCCTTTGGTAGGGGAAAACTGTTCTATGGGCTAATTATGAATAATCGGTAATTAACATTCCTCTCCAGATTATCCTTCAGAAATAGGCTGGGCTGATGCGGTCCAGGACGCAACAAAAGCAGCTGGGATCATTTGGAGTCGCGCGCGCGCCCAGGATCTGGCGATGCGCTTTCGGACAAGAAAAGTTCAGGACTGGCGAGGGACTGGCAACCTCCCCCCCCACGGGTAATTTGTGTTTTGCCCGCAGCCGACTAAGCCACGCCTCAGCGGGGGGGCTCCCGAGGCGATTCTACCAATGGCTATGCGCTCTGGGTATGGACGACCCTGAGCAGATCGTGCGCTTGAAGTTCATAGGTGATGTACTTTTTCTAATATCTGAAGCAGTAGAACTTGTAAAAATGTAGACATTTAAACAGGGCCGGTCAATCCTATAGGCGGCCGCTTAGGGCGACAAGTTCGGAGGCAGCGCCGAACTGCCAGCCGATTTGCCTCGGACAGGGGGCGCCGACGGTGATGCTCGCCTAAGGCGCCACATAGGATAGGACCGGTACTGCATATGAATATTATACAATTGAGCTGCAGTGCTTGAAGTGAGATAAAAATGTACTTTTGTTATTCGGTACCAGCAGACAGGCGAAGGAATTCGGGTACCCCTGGCAGAATTTCACTCTGTTCTCTCTTGTGTCTCTTTTCAAGGGAATTTGTGTTTACTACAGTTTGTTGCATCCATTCTATATCTGTCTGTCCAAAGAACTTACAAGGGTGTATTCTGGTAATTATTTAGTTCATTTTAATTGTGAAATGATTTATTTGGTCTTTGGTCACCAACTAGCAATGAAGTTATTATACAGTGTGGATCATGAGGGCGTCGTTAGGTCCGATCACTCGGGGCTATAGGCCCGAGTATCTTAGCCCCGATGCCAACCTTCCTTCAATAAATAAGGTCAAACCCCAGGTAAACCTGACTTAGCTCCTGGTCTTTTAAATAGCTAGAACGCCCCCTGGTGGATAATTTAGACACGCATGCACGTGGGCTGGACCTTGTGCAGCACCAACTTCTGTGCTGGGAGAGCTGCAACTATTGAATTTTGAAGCCAGGGTTGCACATGCTTATTCAAGGTGAATGATTGTCAGTGTTGACACACCACAGCACGCAACAATGAAACATGTTCTCTGTATATTTAAGCCATCGTGACATATCAGGGGGCAGCTAATTCAGCGCCCCGGGAGCAGTACTTAGGGGTGGTACCTTGCTGTTTGGGGTTTCAAACCTGCAACCACCACACCTCTAAATTCCCCATCTTGAAGCAGCAACACAATCTAAACACATTTCTAAAGTTCCGGTTTTATTGCGTATGTGTTTTGTTAAGGGATGTCATTGATTTAACACATAGACAGTGGTGTCACAGACGAGCATAATTACAGATGCAGATGCGTGCCCTGTGCTAAGTACACGAAACTTCTTAGCATTGCCAAATCGCGCTGCATCATCAGGAGGCTTCCCAGTAACATTAGGCTGCAGGCTGCAGGTTAATTGTTCTTCCTCGGGGACGTCTGTATTTAGCCATATATATCCCGCTGTCTCTCCCGCAAGCTCATGTTCCACAGGGGGCCTCCTGCACGGTCAGGGTCAGCCTGCCCTAGACTCAGGCGCAGCATGTCCCAGCAGGACATGGGTCATTTGAGTCCTCAGTCGAACAAGCAAGTGTTAAACATTTAAGCAAGAAAAAGACGCGTGAAACGGCAGCCGTATTTAGTCAACCACACTCTATTTACATATTATCAGGCAGGTTCGGTTTCCAGCAGTACTCTGATCCTTCACGCTTCCGTTGAAACACTATCAGATTAGTACTTGAACACACTCAGTGTATTTGCTGAGCATGACTGAGATATGGAGATGGCAAGATGAGGAAAATGTGTATGTGGCACCATCTAGTGCTAGAGTACAGGCACGTCACCTGCAAAACATAAAAAAACTAATTTTGATTAAACGGTTTTACTGTGGCTCCGTGGCTCCCACTGTTCCTTCACACCTCCAGGGTCGGGGGGTCAAATCATGCTGCCACTGTCTGTGACTGTCTGTGCACTGCGATTAACTGGCACCCCATCCAGGGTGTACCTCTGTCTTGTACATTGTTCAGGCCAGGATGACTTGTTTTGGATGAGCTTTTTATGGATAGTAAGATAAATATATTTACCATTTAGCAGGTTTTAGCACACCTGCCTCAAGTTTCCAGTTCCAATACTAACGCTGTGACCGAGGCCCGATGTAACGGATAAATAATGTTACCGGTTCTGGGGCCGAAGCACAAACTGGGACGCGAACCTGCACGCTCCTGTTCCTTAACAGCAGATGTCAGCATTGTGCGCTAAGTTTGCACAAATGTGGAAATCTGCGCGGGGCCACGTGACAGAACAGCGAACCCAGCGGGAAACACCAGTATGCGGTTTGTTCTGATTGATGTCTATGAACAAATAGCACTGCATTATATCATAGTCTGAAAATCATTAGTTAGATTTAATTAGTTAATTTTCATTAGTGACTCTACACCAATGAAATGTTTACAAAGGAACTAGTTGTAAAGTGATTATTTCTGAGTCTGGAACTTGCATTGGAGTTTAAATAGGCCTGTAGATTTTTTTATAAGTTATAATGTCATTATTAGAATTATTTAAGGCTTGTATAGTGCCACTACTCTACCAGGCTTTGTAACTGTGCTTTGTTCTATTTTATTGTATTTCCTTTTGTTGCTAACAGTCAATCCATATTCTAACCACTCATACTGGTCAGGGTTGTGGGTGGTTGGGGGGGGGGGGGGTCCATCACAGGCAACAAAGGGCACGAGACTGTGGGTGCAGAACAGAACCCCTGGAAGAAATCCACACGTGATGCAAACTCCTCACACAGAGAGCAGGAGGGGTTCAAACCCTACAGCCCCGCTGGGACAGTATCAGCGCGATCCACTGAGCCACTATGCTACCCATAGGACCTTAACATCTTATATAAATCATTTCAGTGTATTATTTTTGTTGCACTGCATAATGCATAAAGCACATTCATCCTGGCTGAATCTGGTCTGGCAAGGTGAAGGAGAACATGAATTGAATCAAGAATCAGTTCAGAGCTACTCAGATTATACTGTGTGATTCCTCAGTAAGATCTGGTTTCAGAGATATGCGTGGCAGCTTTTTGTGAGGCATTAAAACCCTATCTCACATTATTGTCCTTGTTTTGGTTATGTCCACGTTGTAGTTTCATAATGCAAAATCGGGTATTTGATTTATGACAATCGATGCATGTTTTAGATAAGCACATTCATTCATTTATCTTGTAAGCAAACTTCGTGAGTGGCAGAAATCAGTTTTTTCCCACTTTTAATACTCATTTTTCCTGGCCTCAAACTTGGGGGTTAAAAGCATCTGAAGTAGTGAGCAATAGTTTTATGCCTCCGGCCTCGTCCGATCACGTGACTTTGGAATTCCGTTCCAGCAAAAGTATTGCAGTCATTTTCCATAAACTTTCCCCGATAACGCCTTTAAATTACACTTCCCTGCACCACTAGATGGGGCGTGATACCGTCCCCCAGACTAAAAGCGGCTTTGTTTTGAACATACTTCTCAAGGAGCTAGAGTGGAATATTTAACATAACCACTGAGCACAATATGTATAACACCATAAAAGGTACATTGCGTACCTTTGACCCACTGTATGTCCTCCCGGAGTGCTGTGGATTTGGAGGTTTACGTGACTTTTTACTGACATTTGTCTTTAATGCCCTGCCGTAGTTGTCTCCTCCTCCAAGTGCAAATATGGATGCACCGACGGAGGTGTGGACGAAAGACGCGTTTTACACTAGTTTCCCCTGCCGGAGCACTAGTATGGGGACGAGTGCAGCGTGACCGAACTGAGCACCTCGTTTCGGGCTTGAGATGGTGATGTTTGGAGGCAGAGGCCATGGGGAGCGTGTGTGTACGCCGCAGGAAGCCGGATTGCCGAGCCAGGCGTGTGGCTGAAGTTTAGAGAGAAACAAAGTTACCGTAGCGAGTGATAAGCGGCAGGAGGGCGACCGAGTTCAGCGGGATCGGGAACTGCGACAAGCATCGCTGCAGCAAGAGCATAACGTGAAATGTGACTTTGTGTCTCTGCTTCGTCGCTATTGAAAACCGGCACGGGACCCGTGCTTTTTCCAGCGATCGGGACATTAAAACATTTTGTGTATTGGTTTTATGTCGGTCACTGGTTGTTTTAACTTGGGAGGAGTAAATCAGTAAGCTGTAAAAGGCTGGTTGGTTGGCTTTTTGACCCTACCTGTCCTCACCGTACAATGTTTTCCATCAAACCTTTGAAACCAACCTTAAAGTCATGCGTACCCCCTTTACAGGTAAGCGTTTAACAGTCATCTCTACCGCCGCCTTAACATTACTAACAGATCAGTCATCGCTTCTAATAGTTACGCACCTGGAAAAAACTGGTTGCCTACTTTAAGCGGAAACGCATAAACTGTATGTTATACCGTTATATTTATCATCCTCTGTACTAAGTAGTAATTCTTTGGGATACACGTCTTTATTGCTTGTTGGTTGAGCTCAAGCGTACATATAGCCAATATACCTTTTCAAACTGATTTTGTGTTTTCCTCTGGGGTTTCCACGTATCTTTTCTGTGGTTAGTGCAGACAGAGACATGATGTATTTGTAATGTATCGTGTAACTCCGCACACAGCCCGACATGAAGAAAGCCCCTCAGCTGACCATCAGGAAACTGGAAGCCAAGTTACTCCCAGGTAAACAGCCGAGATGCGACGGACAGGTGGTGGTGGTGATGGCTCCTTGGCACAAGGAGATCCTCCTCATTGTATTTGCATTACATTTTATTACTGTTATTACTGTAAAGCACCAGATATCCACATGTGATCACTCCAGTGCAGAACCAAACGCCCCCTTTAAGTGTCTGCATATCTACTCTGCTGACCTCTGGAAAGGTAACCTTTGAGTTGAGTCGCCCTGAGATCTTCAGCAGTGCTTGTTAGGCTGACTGTCTGCCAGGCAGACACAGTGTTCTTGTTTTTCTCTGTGTGTTTCAGCTCATCCTTCATCACATCCCACTCATTTTCCCTCCTAAAAGCACAGCGTTGGCCCTTTTTTTGGAAGCATTGCCTCGCGGCGGATTATCTGGGGTCCCGCGTGTCCGTCAGTCGCCATGGTTATCTGTCTAGGCCCCCAGCCCACCCCCCCTCCACTGGCACCGGCAGCTGCATAATCGAGCTGGCCCTTGGTTGTTAAGGCTTTTCATCACTCTCAGCCTTTTTCCTCTGCCCAGTAGGGTTTTCTTTCCAGCCGGGAAAGTTCAGACCCCAGGGGAGACATTTATGTGTGACTTTAGTTTGAATTAAATTCTAATAGAATTCACAAACCTGCTATAGCAATTTCAGCATCTTCTACTGGCTGTGCTCTATAGTTTCATTTGTTTCACTCCAGTAATGTGAAAGTTTTCACCTGGATTGATAGTTTTTAAGTCAAATGACCTTTTTCATGGGCCAAGTACGAGTGTATTTTGCTGTCTTTACAGAAAAAAGTTTGGCTTTTACACATTACTGTTCAAGAACAATTTCCCACTGTTTTGGTGGAGCTCAGTTGGCTTTGGGTCAAAAAGTCCCTCGATATCTAGCCACTCAACCTCCCCTTTGGGATTTACTGGTTCTGAAAATAACTGCACATCTCTCACCCTGGTCTTTATTGAGCTATCATTGTCCTGGGTGTGTTTTAAGGGGTGTTACGCTAATGTGGAACACATTGGAAGAATTGTTCTAATATGGCTTTTTGTTACTTGGTGGTATAGATATATATATATTTTTTCCACAGAGACCGTACTTGAACAGGACCAGCTGGGAGATTCGCAAGCTCTATAAGTAGATTCATGGAACGGTTTGCAGTTAAAGCAGCGTCCCCTGTAATTAGTCAAGTTAAGATGGACCTTCCCTGTTTTCAGAACCGGCACGCCTTGTGTGTTTTCACATTTTGCTGCCGAAATGGAAATGACATGTCTCGGTGTCTGTGAGTGTTCAGGCACGTTGGCTGTCGGCTGCGAGCGACAGACGGCTGGAAACGGGGGCCTGTCCTCTGTGAAGCTGTCTGCAGTCGTCATGAGGCTGCCGGTCCCTGGAAGACGATGTCTGCCTTTTCTTTAGACCCACTGTTTGTGTCATTATTTTTCATGAGATCTTGCAGTGAGGATCGGGTGGATCTTTGGGTCGTCTTAGGGATGGCTCCCAGGACCAGAGAGGTAGTTTGTTTTAATAACCCACAACTTCTAAGTGGTCTGTATCTGTGGTTTTATAGCGCCTTCTCTGCCAGCAGGGCCGGTGGGGTAGGCGCCTTGACTCAGTGCCATGTGTTAAATTTCTATTTCAGTTTGTGGTGTGACGTTTTTAACAGGGCAGAAGTGGCTGGAAAGTGCAGGGTGCGTCGACTGTCAGCTGGGGAACGCGTCAGACTTGACATAATCACAGGTTATGTCTGCTACATCTTCCCCGACCTTCATCCTGTTCTTGTGGGGTAGCTCCTTAGCTGACTCGTTGCGTGTCAGTAAATTCCCATTACAGTTATGATTGCAGTCTGTTATTTTTTGGCTGTTAGTCTGTGGTTACGCCTGTGATATGGGTGGCTTTTCTTGTAGAATATGCCGCTTTGGGCTTCATGTGTATTCGTAGCCTTGCTGGTGGCTGTCTGTACTGCAGGCTTGAATGGAGTGAGTGTGATTTTGGGGTGGGGGGGAGCCAGCCACACTCAGTCGTGGGACGTGACATGAATGAGTGACCTTCAACGCTGCCCCTTGCTCAATGCCCCCATTCAGGACTGTGTCATACATAACAAACTCTGGGTTTCATCTGTGGACAAAGAAGGTCGGCTATCCTGCCCCCTCTGTTTCTGTCCTCTCCCACTGCCTCCACCCCCCTCCCGAGGGCTATTGTTGGTCCCAGTAACTCTCTGCCCCATCCCAGTGCCTTTTTCCTGTGGTCTTTAAATGAAAGGAGCCTGGCCAAGCTAACAGCTCGTCTCCATTTGTATACGGTACATATTTTATGGAGTATATAGCCCTTTGGCTAATCTGGCCCAGGAAGGGCTACTATCTAAGTCATGTTGCCCTGAGTTACTCTGCACTGCAACTGGGCAACAGTATTTAGCCGCAGGTTATTCAAGGATGTTCTTTTTTTACTTCTCAGAGCTGAGAGCAGGTCCTGATAGGTTAAAAAAAGTCACCTACTCTGTCTGAGGCCGTGTGGGTGGTACCCCTAGCTGCCCTGCTGCTCTTCGCTGGTTTGGAAATGTGATTCTTAAACAGCTACCAGCTCTGCAGTTACTGAGTTACCTCTGAAGGTGTGTATGTGTATAAAACATAAACGCGTATATAGATATATATTTGCAGATTCCGGACGGCAGTATTTCAGGGGATTGTCAAAACTCATTGCGGGTTTTAATGAGTTTTTGATGCTGACGAGCATATTTTTGTTGCCGTGGTAACTGGGGACGGGTGCTTGTCACGGGTGTCTGCTGTCATGCCTGGTCCACCTCTGTATTTTGACCAGACTGGCTCTGGGTGGCCCCCATGCACGCCCGTCTTCACTGAAGGACTTTGCTTTCTCAACAAGTGCTGTATGGTTGCCCCCTTGTTTAAGGGTCACTGGGTGTCTTCTGAGGCTGTGCACCCTTCTGCCTGTTGGCTCCTGGGCTCTCTGTTCGGGAAGTTTGTTCTTCCGAACGTTCCTCTGCTAGATGGAGCCGATCTCCCCTTGAAGGAGTTGGTGCTGGCGGGGCTCCCCATGCGGCTGTGCCCAGCTGAGCAAGCGGTGCGGGCAGCCAGGTGAATCAGGTGGTTCTGGAGGAAAGACAAACACTTCCCCACATTCCGGAGAGGTGGCCCGCCTGTATCCAGGATGCTCTTTCCTCTTGGATTTCTTTACGCTGAAGTGACCCCACCTTATAACCATGTTTTCAATTGGAAGTGTGAACAGCTATAAACCATTCCTTTTAATAGACGGTGGGCCCAGTAAAGGTCAGATTATATCTGGTTTCTTGCTTATTTCCAGAGGCTGCCTTTAGTGCTGTCTACTGGGCAAACTTACGTCTGTGCTAAGCGCTTCCCTTCCATGAATTCCCTGCTGGCCTTGACCATTAGTTTGTTTTAATAGAGCAACATGGCCAGGTGAGGCCGTCCGAACGGAATAACGGCAGGAATTCTGCCTATTCTCCATCATTCCTTAATCATCTCATCCCGCCGCCTCCGGGGACAGACTTGGGAGCGACCACGGAATGTGTGCTTAAAACCCGACGGTTTTCTGCATCTTATATCTGTTTTCATCTTCCCCATGTAAAAATGTGCCAGGAAAGGTAACCGTTAGCATTAACCAAGTGGCACCGCTGTCTAGTGAAAATAAAAAACAGGCTGACATACCTCATATTTCAGTACTGACAGGTTTTAACATTCCTGATCCTGAACCCCTTTACCTGTGGGCACGTCCGTGTGACTGTGTCTGTGTCATTCTGCTTCCGTTCCTCGACGTGGATTTAAACAGACCATCTGAGGCATGGCCTCACCGCGTCGCGTCAGTGCTCTG
>JAODJW010000019.1:13821355-13847746 GCA_026777045.1 Hyperopisus bebe
CTCTCGCTGCTCTCTGCTCTCGCTGCTCTCTGCTCTCGCTGCTCTCTGCTCTCGCTGCTCTCTGCTCTCGCTGCTCTCTGCTCTCGCTGCTCTGGTGTCGGGCTGAATGGGACGTGCCCTGTCAAACAGAGCTGTTCGCTGATTGATGTTCTCTGCCTGCCACTCTCTGCTCGCTGTTCATTGCTCGCTGCTCTCCGCTGCTCATTGCTCGCTGCTCTCCGCTGCTCATTGCTCGCTGCTCTCCACTGCTCTGGTATCAGGCTAAGCGGGACGTGTCCTGCCAGACCCCTGCAGAGCGAGGAGCGCCCCTCCCCATTTCCCTGTCTTATAGCTTTGTTCAGCATGTAGTCTCCCCAAGCATTATTAATGATGTCACAGGCAAGTTACACAATTACATGTGTGGGAGGAAGAGACCAAAAGAAAATGAACCTCAACGGTCGACGGGTTCTTTTTGTGCCTGCGGTCAGCAAGGTGGTGCCACAGCTGAAATCTTGCTTGTAATTACAAATCATTGGTTCTGTAATTAGTTCTGTGGTACCAAGGAGGTCATCTGTACTTTAAATCAAGATGATGTGTTAAACTCTTAATAATGCAGGTTTACTAGTCTCATCTGCATCTTAACCAATCAGCTTCTCCCCACATCAGTGAATGAAGCGAAGGGGAAGCAGAAGGTCCTGTTATCCAATCGAAAGCTGAAGTTCAGCCCCACCGAGCTGGTCCTCTACTGCAAGGACCTGCGCGTCCTGCGGTTCCGTTTCGATGAGGCCGGCCCCGAAAGCAGCAGGAAGGTAGGTGTCCGCCGACAGAGTCCAAATGTCCTCCTTGTCTGTGTTTAAATCGGGTGAATTTTAGATGTAAGGTCACGAGAAAATCACGTGAAAAATGGGGTGTCTCTGTAATAAATATGCCAATCTGTGGGTTACATTGTACTTGTTGTCTCGCTAAACCACACCCTGTGCAACCGGTAATCTACATCAGTATTTCCCAGTCCAGTTCTCAGGGACCCATGGCCAGTTCATGTTTTTGCTCCCTCCCGGCTCCTTGCCAGACAGTCCATGTTTTTGCTCCTTGGGAGGGAACAAAAATGTGGACTGTCTGTGGGTCCCCAAGGACTGGATTGCGAAACACTGATCTACAAAATGTGAAGAATCATTTTGCACTTCCTCTGTTAGCTGGACATTCCCTGTGAATCAGGATCTGCTTGCGTATCCCAGAATGCTTTTACAAATCTCATTACCCTCACCCCCCCCGCCCCCCCCAAAAGAGAGCTCAGTCTGCCCCAGCTCCCACCCCACTAACGACAGCGGGAGTCCATCCCTTCTGATCTGCTTCCCAGTCTGGCTAGCCAGTGTGCTGGAGTAGCCAGATCCTGTACTGTCTGCTTGGGAGAGCCTGAAACATGTTTATCCCGAGCAGATGGCCCTTCACTGGAAGCCCTGCAGTCCTACCCTTCAGATTGTGTCTCTGTGCTAATATTCCCTCTTTCTTGGTCGATCTGGTTGTTGATTTGCTTCATGCCAGGTCTAGCAAGTTCTTATCTGGGACCATCTTTGAATTGTATTCTTGTAAAGATCAGGTGCAGTCGAGTCTTCCAAGGCCTTTGAAGAAAGCCAGATCATCATCAGCATTTAATACTCACCAGTGAGCTTGTCACGGATAGAGTAACGCACATTTCAGACTCTGGCTCTGAAAACTATGATCTGGCCACTTAATCGTGAAAACGATGCACTTGTTCAGCTTCTTTACAGGCCCTGCTCCTGATGAGCTTCGCGAAGCATGTTCTGCTGGCAAACGGCATCCCAGCTGCTCGGAATGAACGTTCTTTGTTTTAAATAATCACTCAGGCATCCTGCATATGGCTACAGCCCAGAAGCTAAAATTTGAAAAGTTTCTATTTTGTTTGATTATTTTATGTAGGATTCACAAACAAATAATTGGGGCATGGTCCAGGCATTTGGAAATGTTGTTTTAAACAGCTCACCTGCAGAAATCCCGTGCTCGGGGAAGCTGAGCTCATATTGGAAAATCCGAAGGAGCACGTGCCAGCGGGCATGGAGCCAGAGCCCCACCCCAGTGGAATTTGCTGGTTTCTGTGAATGTGTGAAGCCCCATAAAGGGGGGGGGGGCAGAGAAATGAGAAATACAGCAGAACAGAAAGTCTATTCAGTTATTCCTTCCTGAACATTCAGAGTAAGTCACTCGCACGTCTCTTCCAAGAGTGCCAAATTCTCAAATGTGTGCTGGGGGTGAATTCGCAATCAGGCGGTGCGTGTTCCAAGTGGGGGCCTCTCCGCTGAGCTGAGGGGTCTTTGGTGTGATATTCACTCAGTGGAGGAAGCCAGGAGCTGCGTAGGTCCCCAGACCTTCATATTACTGTATTGTTGTCACTGACAGTAAGATTCAGCCAGGTCTCTGTGGCCTGTGGCTCACTGTTTTGCTTTAGCTCTCCAGACTGCCCCCTGGTGGCAGGGCAGCAGACTGAAATGCAAGTTCTCACTCGACCAAAAAAATGTTTTTTTTTTTCCCCTGTAATGATTGCTTTGTTTTTCTTGGTGATGGATGGAATGAAAGAAATGTGTGATGTCCCATTATGTGCCAGTAAATGACAGAGCTGGGAGCGGCCGGCCTCTGGTCCCGCTCTCTCTCCCCCCACTACGCTTTGTCGCACCATCCGGCCCTGAATGGGCGGCTTTGTGCTGCTCTCTGATGAGGCTCCGTTGGGCCGCTCTGCTGCCGCTGCTGTACGGACCATCTCTCGCTGTGCTGCTCGGCCTTTCGCTGCCATTTGGTCCCGGCGCTGCCACAATGACATTAGCTCTGTAAACACGCTGCACTTCCTCTGGCTTCCTGTATTTGAAGGAATGCCAGAATATCCGCTTCTTATGTAATTGCTGTAATATGTGTTATATAAACTCCTATATTCATGCGTCTAATTAAGGCAGGTTAACCACCTATGTGTAAGTGCCAAGATGCTGCAGGCGTTCGCCTCCCCAGAGGACTTACGGCTGCTTTCATAGCTGGATAAATGCCGCCTTTATGGTTACCAACCATCTCTGCAGGATCAGAATCAAGCCGTCATGTATTGCATGGAGAGATGAGCCGCGTGATTCAGCCCTGCATCTGCTTTCAATACTTCAGTTAAATAAATCTTGTGAATGTGGGATTTTGCTTTAGAGAGTAGCACCCCCCCCCCCCCTTTCTCGCCTGCCTTCCTAAATGCTCAGCTTGAAACATTTAGTGAATGAGCCCTGGGCGTCCCATGTTCTAAGTCAGCAGCCTTGAGTAAGGCAGTGTGGGCAGGGGAGCTCAGGCCCGTGCAGCCAGGTTCCAGGGTCACGGAAAAAAAACAAAATGGCATCAGAGGTCATGTGAGTCTTTCCTGTACAGAGATGTTATCGTGGTATAATAACTACAGAATGCTGTGACGGATGTTGCCGACAGCAAGATCGACAAACTGATTTTCTACAAGGCGGGTAATTCAGGATGCCCGGTGCTGAGCTAAGGATTCCCGGTGGGTCATGAACACTCGCGGCTGTTGACGTCCGTCTTTCCTGGCTAACGTTTGGATTTGGATTTGCTGCTCGCTGCGTTTGACCGCTGCTTGTTCCCCCCCCCCCGATTCCTCCCCAGGTGTGCCTGGCCATCGCCCACTACGCCCAACCCACAGATCCCCGGCTGCTCTTTGGCTTTGAGTACGTGGGGAAGCTGTACCGCCCTCCCGCAGGTACAGTGCTCAGTGAGCCCCCGCAGTTGCACTAAAGAAATGTGCGCCACAGCAAGTGAGATCCAAGCCAGTAACAAACCTCTGCAGTGTTTATTTAATCAGTCATTCGTCGTATGATAGCAAAATGACCCCAGTCCTGATGTATAAAGTCCGTGTGGTGTCAGAATGTGGCATGACATACCCTCCTGTGTGGCGTGTGAGTAGGTGAGCATGGGGGGCGGCTGCAGACCCCACTCTTCACCTGCCCCTCCGACTGGGACCGGGAGATCAAGCGCACTGGAGCGACCGAGTGGAGGGTGTGCTCTGTCAACGAGGGCTACACCGTCTCACCCAGGTCAGAGGTCGGCATGCATCGCGGGGTACCTGACACCTATCTAACGTGCCATCCTGCATGTCTAACGTGCCGTCCTGCGTGGCTCCTCCCCACAGCCTCCCGGAGCACTTTGTGGTTCCTGCATCGCTGGCAGATCAGGACCTTAAGCAGCTGTCCTGCTTCTTCGTGGGCCAGCGTCTCCCAGTGAGTCTGCATTGTGCCCTGTCTCACTCAGGTGGTGCTAGTGCCCCTTCCTCCAAACTGTATTTCCATGGAGACCTGACTCGCGTGTGTCGCTGCCTCTTACCTCTCCAGCTGTGGTGCTGGAACCACCTGAACGGCAGCGCCCTTGTGCGCACAGCCGGCATCAGGGACGTGGCAGAGCAGAGGAAGCTGGAGCAGAGGTACGGCAAGCGGGAGAGGTCAAACAGCACCAAACCGAAGGTGGATGTAAATGCTGCGGTCAAGTAACAGCAGCCTCGCTCTCTGCTCAGGATCTGCAACGCTATCACTAAGAGCCACCCGAAACGCAGCAGTGCGCACAAGGTCCACCTGGACAAGAGCCTGCCCAGCATCCGGGACGTCCGGGCCTCCTTTGTCAGACTGAGGCAGCTCTGTGCAATCGGTGAGTTTGTCACTTCGCCTCCAGGCTTGAGGGGAATGGCGCAGTGCTCCAGGTGTAGCATAAGGGGGCATGCTGTTTAAGGAGCTCGGTTGAAAAGCTGCGCAATCACATGATTCTTGTGCAACTTGCAGTACTAAAGTCTCTTTGAGTGAGATGTCAAAGTTTGACTCTGGAGGAAGACTCTGCAGTGCGTGCATTTATCGCCTGTGGTTTGTGGGTTTAAGCCTGCTGACAGTATGCGTGCTTGCACCCTGGGAAGAGCTGTGTTACAATCGCCACTGGGATTAGCATTACAGCTGTGCTTAAGGGCATGAGTGTCCCATTTCCCAAACCTGAATACCAATGCCTCAGCCATCACTGCACACTCCGGTCACTCAGACAGGTTTCCTGTCAACAGGGCCCTACCAGGAGTCCGAGGACAAGTGGCTGTCATCTGTAGAGAGCACGGGATGGTTGGACAATGTCAGGTAGACACAGGGCCATAACTCTCTATCTTGAGTTTAGCTGGGATAGACGGCATGAAATTTTTATGCTGCACTACCAGGAGGGAGCTGTTTGGGGGTGTACAGCCAAAAGTTTTGAGAATATGAAAATCAGTACTTGTGTCAAAGTTTGCTGCTTAAGTGTTTGTAGATATCTTTGTCAGATGATCTATGGTATACAGAAGTATAATGTGTGTATACATACACATACCACACAGACATGTATGTATGTTTGTACAGACCACCAGAGTGGTTTTTTAATGAGTTTATGTGGTGTTGTAGAAGGGAGTTTGATACTGGGGGCACAACTTAATAATTTAAATGTCAAGATCGTTTTTTTTTTTTTTTGGGGGGGGGGGGGAGTGAAGCCAAATTAAATACTCAATGGTTCACGTTTCCCGTAGCCCCCCTGGTTCTTACACCCCTGAGTACATGCTACACCCCTTTTGTAACCCAGAGAATCACTTGTACAGTTGTATGTACACGACATCACTTCCTGTCCTGGTGCCTAGGGCCTTCCTGCAGCAGTCAGTGGAGGTGGTGTACATGCTGGAGGGGAGACACGTGTCCGTCATCCTGCAAGGTGAGCCACTGCTCTTCATCTCTGCCATGCTGTGGAGTCATTACCCCCCTCCCAGACTTCCTGTCTGACTGTCTCAGCCCCCTTCCCACCCCCCAAATTCCGTAACAGAGGAGGAGGACCGGGACCTGAGCTGCGTGATCTCCTGCCTGGTTCAGCTGATGCTGGACCCCCACTTCCGCAGCTTGGTGGGCTTCCAGAGCCTGGTGCAGAAGGAGTGGGTGATGGGGGGCCACCGCTTCCTGGACCGATGTAACCACCTGAAGAGGAGCGAAGGAGAGGAGGTGCGACTGGACCTCAGGGCTGGTCTGCTGGAATCGCTTAGCTAAACACGCAGCTACGCATGTAAAGAAGTCATAAGGAATTCCACTTGCGGCATCATGCCGAGATGCTCCGGAGCGGCTTTGACCCCCCATGTCTCTCCTCAGTCTCCCATGTTCCTCCTCTTCTTGGACTGCGTGTGGCAGCTGATGCGCCAGCACCCCGCCGCCTTCGAATTCACGGAGATCTACCTGGCTGTGCTGTGTGACAGCATGTGGATCCCCATCTTCAGCACCTTCCTCTTCAACTGCCCCCGTCAGTGGGCGGAGTATAGCCAAGTGAGCCCCGCCCCCTCTAGCTCCTGATTCACCGGGCTTTACGTTTTACGATAGTCTTCACTGGGGTGGGGTCTACAGTGTGGCTGATTTATTATTATTATTTTGTTTGTTTCTCCTCCTAGGATTTCGCCCAGAGCGGGCAGCAGGGGGAGGACAGGGCAGTCCGCTTCCCCCCAGTGTGGGACTGGTCACAGCAGTTCAGCCTGAGGGACCAGACTTTGTTTAACAGCCCCATGTATGTGGGCAAGGGTGTGGCTGCACGTGTGCGGAATGGGGGGGTGAGGACTTTCAGACGCGCCAAGGTGAGCCCCGCCCCGACAACACGTTGGCGAGTCGCTCTCGGTCTTACTGCGATGGGGGCCGCTTACTGTTCCTGTCACATCCCGCCTCCAGCCCAAGATCTACAGCTCCATGGTCCGGGGGACAGCGTCTCTGCAAAACGGTGTGCTGGGGACGCACGCCACCCTCCCGCGGCGGAACTCCCTGGTGCTGCGGCTGCTTTCCGGCGCGGAGGCGCCCGCGCAGCCCGACAGCCCGGATAGCGCCTCGCAGTGCTTCGTGCGGGACTGGCTATCGCGGCCCGCCGACCCCCACGGACTGCTGCTGCCTGAGCTGCTGCCCTCACACCTGCAGCTGTGGAGGTTCTACTTCCTGCGCTGGGTCCCCGAGGCCCGCATCACCCGGGGCGGCCCCATCACAGCCCTCCACAGACTATCCTTATTGGTCGACGAGATCGAGACTCTGCAGGCCAGGCTGCGGCAGTACGGGGGCACCGCCACTCCCCCCGGACTCCCCCCTGGCAGTCCCGACCTGGGACTCACCCACAGGATGCCCTCGGAGCAAAGCAAGATGTACTTCAAGATGGGGCCCCTGGCCAGTCCCCCCCAACAACCTGAGTACCTAAGCTCCTCATTTCCCTTCTCCCCAGTGGGGAACCTAAGCCGGCCCAGCACGCTGGGAACCCCACTCAGCAAGCTCCTCAGCGGGGCCGGGCTCTAGAGCGCCATCAACTGGACAACTTGAATCACTGCAGCGGCCTGGCTCATGGTGTGCTTGAGGACCTTGCAGGTTTTGGCGGTGAAGGAGAACTGATGAGGAGTCAAGGTGAAGGGCAGAAATGTTTCTCATAGCTGTGCTGTTCTTTTTTGTTGGTGTTGTTTGCACAAATAGCTGAAATCGCACATTTTTATACCTACTGCACACTTTCCCCTCACAGTTGCCAGGTTTCTGTTGGTAATTAGACTTTCTCTTATATTGTTTTTGACCCGTATGGGTGGGTCAGTTCTGGGCTCATGAAATGCAGAATATTTTGAAAGAAATTGAATCCCTGGGTAGCAAAACTCAGAAGGTGCGCTGTGTGGGTCATAACACTGGGCCTGTGATCGGGAGGTTGCCGGTTTTAATCCCTGGGTCAGTAGTGTCATTAGTCTTTCAGGTCCTTGAGTAAGATCTTTTTAACCCCCAGTTGCTCCAGGGATCCTGCTTTTGTGTAAAAGCATCTGCTGAGTAATTAAGATGTAATCTCTTATGTAGGCACTTAGTGTTACCTGGAAGACCCTTAGTTTCCCTGCATCGGCCCATATTTATCCAGCTCTTACGCCTGTATGAAATAAGACCTGGGCTGTTGGCTTGGGAGGAGCTGAGACGTCATGCAGACATGCCAAGGCTGCTGCTGCCGAACCGGACCACTTCCTATCTGAAAACCGCGCTGCCCAGGATGTGGCCAGTCGGCTGTTTGTTGCAGTGTTCCCCTTGGGGTCCCCTTCCAGGCTGCTGGGGTGTTCCCCTTGGGGTCCCCTTCCAGGCTGCTGGGGCGGTTTGCCCGTAGTTCACAACTGGAAGCCTTTGATTGGGTTTTGTTGTTTTTCCCCTTGTCCACACTTTGGTAGTCACTAGCATTAATCCCAAGGGGGTTTTGTTCATCACTTCTCATCTTTGAAAGTCCACTGGTGGTGTTGGTCTTAAATTGTTCTGGGTAACTAAAGGTTCTGCTGCTTTTATTGACAAGTTTAATTTGACTTTACCTTAACTTTCTAACGTCTGTGTAGAACGACTTGAGCCTGCTTTTTGTTGGATGTGTTCTAAATGATGACACTAACTGTTATAAAGCAGTGAGATGGACGCTTTGGACAGAAAGCAGCAGTCCAGTGAGCGCCACTGCAAAAGGATCCCGTCTGTCCGCTCAGGGCACTGTGGATGGGGCCAGTGCTGGGGGGGGGTGTCTGAAGATATTTTATGCCCACATACATGTGTTATGGAGATGGGGGTCCCAATCATCCCCCTCTCGCAGGGATGATGCGTGAGAGATACTTGGTTTGTTTCTGCAGCCAACATGTATGGATCCTGTATAATATTTAATACCATGGTCTGACGTGAAATAAAAACGGTTTTAACATTAACTGGCATCTCTTTTATTATCTTATGGTTAACTTTGTTTTCGAATTATTGCAATAGAAGGAGTACAGAGGACACGTTTCTGCATTCCGTAGTGGATTCAGCTGAGGTATGTCGGACAGGGAGCCGGAAGGCTTGCCCCGCCTCTTCATAGTGTTTGTTAGCCCTCTTTTTCAGTCCAGCTGGGGGGCATCGCCACTCCCCGGGCCGGTTCGGGTGGCAGCCCCGCAGCGGCTCAGTCCCGGCACGCCCCCAAGGCGCCGATGTCAGTCACGTGGCACACCTCAACCTCTGCGCCCAGTTTACGGAGCTCGTCCAGCCAGATCTGCTGCTTTTGGGAGAGCCGGTCGTTGGGACCCTTGACCTCCACCAGCTGAAAGAAGACAAGTAAACCAGAGATCGCCGGGGTCACACTTGGCCATCGTGGATGAGATGCCCCACCTTCTGTATCCTTACATCCACACGCATTTCAGGTTGATGGTTCATTTGCTTAATCTGACCAATCGCAGGGTGCCTCTCTGGTCATGTGACCTCACCTTATACGTGCTGTTGCAAGTGTTCCACACGACCAGGTCGGGCAGGCCGCCCCGACAGTGCCTGTAATCCTGGGCCATCCGCTGCACCAGCCCTGCCAGGAAGGGTCCCCTGAGGCAGGTCACCAGGCTCTGGCAAACGAGCGTGGAGCAGACGTGAGCCCTGGTGGCCGGCCCCCCACACTGAGGGCAAGGGGCGCGCATGCATTTCACCGCTTATGCCTGTTCTTATGCCGTTGGTGGGTCAGACTGCAGCTGAACCTCAAAGCCTTTATAAGGAGTTTGCATGACTGCTCTGATTCAAAGGCACTTAAGGGTAGACAGGGGTCCGTAAGGGTGCTGGGAGAACACAAGGCGTGCGGGAGCCGGGTTCCAGGTCGGGTACCTGCGCCTGCTGCAGGGAGGAGAAGCGTTCCCAGTTGACCAGCACGCAGACCCTCCCCTGCTGGGCGTCCCACGTCTCTGCCAGCAGGCCGTGCAGCGTCTCCACGGAGGCCCCCCGCAGCAGCCCCACCCGCGCCTCTACCGCCTCCCTGCGACTCTCGTAGAAGCTGTCGGTGTGAAGGTCCAGTGGGCAGGTCTGCGAGGGAGGGGGCCACAGCACGTGGGGTTACACCGCGGCCCCGGATCCCGGACAGCGTGCCGATCCTGTGAGCGTTCATTACCTGGTAGGGATTCCGGAAGACGTCAGCAATGCCGTCCATGAAGACGACGTCCCATAACAGCAGGCCAAACAATGTGGAGAAGGTGGAACCCTCTCCGTGAATTCCTGCTCGAAAAAGACCCAGTGCATCAAAATGCTCTACATGCCGCTGAAATGTTTATCTTTTTGAGTTACATTCTTTGCATTCTGCTATCCAATGGACCGTCTGGTACAGCAAAAAGGACTAATTGACTTTTTTTTCTCTTCCCAGAATCACCTGTCAATGACTAATTTCAACTAACTTTTATAAACGTAGACCTACGCATCAGGCACGGCTGACCAAGCCGACGGGACCCACCTTGGTCGTACCCGAGGCGCCGGTAGTGTGCAAGGGCCAGCTCCTCCACGGAGCACATGACAGTAGAGCGACCGCTCTCCGCGGTCCCGCTGTCCTCACCCCCCTCGTCCGCAGGCATTAAAAAGACGGACTTGCCCACGCCTCCCGCATGTGGAAATAACTGCCCTCGGATGGTCACCTGAGGGGATGTAGGGGGGGCCTCGGTCAGTGTGCTCAAACGCAGCCTCTGCAGTCCGACTGCTTGGACACGCCTGAGCGAGACTGAGACCAGGCCTGACAGCACAGAGACTGCAGCCAAGTACCGACAGTGTAGAAGCTGCCCCAGCTCAGAATGCAGATAAGTCAAGCAGATGCAATCAATCGAAAAAACGCAGGCCCTTCATTAACGTTCCCGTGTGGCCCTGCGCTGCCCCGTGTGGCGAGCCTCATACATGCGCCACGTCCTTCACCACCACGGCGGGCAGGTCACGCAGCAACAGTCGGAACCGCCTGCAGCCCGGAGAGTCCCTCATGCGCACGGCGCGCTGGTACAGTGAGAGCCGGTGGCCCGTCCGCACCAGTGGGTCCGCCAGGCCGTCGCGGATGGCACTGATGGCCTTCGGGGGGTGGGGAAGCGAGAGAGAGAGAGAGAGAGGCAAAGAGAAGGGGAGACAAACAGAGAAGACCCTGTGAATCAATATAGCTGAAGGGCTCCAGCAGTGAATTACAGTATTATAGTTTGACTGATCTGTAACTTTTGCCCCATGCATATCAAATTCTAGTTTGGTGGTGGAATTTCACAGCAGTGTTTCTCAGACCAGTCCTCGGGGACCCCCAGACGATCCACAACAGTCCCAGCATACCTGAACCAAACAAGCAAACAATCAAGCACACCGAATACCTGGTTCGGGTTAGGTGGGAGCAAAAATGTGGACTGTCTGAAGGTGCGTGAGGACTGGACTGGGAAACACCGTTTTAGCATTTTTAGTTTGATTCAAGGGCCCATATTACCTGCTCAGGTCGTTTGAGGTGCTGCTGCAGGTTAAGGGCCAATCGGTCCCACCAGCGCCCTCTGCTGTCTGTACAGTACAGTGTCTGGGACAACAGGGATCTCAGCTCCTCCACCGCCTCCTACAAAAAGACAGAGTGCCGGCAAACACTGTCAGCATCACCCAGAATCCTGTGTGTGGGTGCACAAGCCACCTGGCTTAAATCGCATGCTGCGGCATGGGGTCTGGTGCGTGGGCATGCGAGTGTGTATGCGTGGGCGTCCACCTGCCTCGTATCGCCGCAGCCTCTGCAGGATCTCCACCCCCCGGGACAGAATGCGGGTGTATGCCCAGCCGGCTGTGAAGCAGCGCAGAAACAGAGGCAGCTCCTCCTGGTGCCTTAGGAAACGGAAGATTCCCGAGTGGCCTGTTACAGCGCCTCCCGCAGGCCGTAGGGGGTACTGAGGGCGGCACGTCTCACCTGAGGCGGCAGCTGGTCCTCTGTTCCTGCCACGTGGCCTTGGCTGTGAGGTAAAGGCCCATGGCCTCATCCCAGCTGCCCCCCTGCATGGCCACGCCCACTTCCTGCAGATTGCGCACGGCGCCCTCGTACCTAAATACGGCAGAAGCCAAGCGGGGTCTGTTACCAGCCGTCCCTCGGAGCTCGGTGTCCCACACGCAGCTTTCTGCTTACGTTCATTCCTCCTGCTTCTAAGCCAGCCAGCGAAGGCTATTGACAGGGCTGGCAGAGAAGGTACACAGAACTAACCCAGCTCGCCACGGTCTGCTCCCCAGAACGCATATTCACTGTAATCAGGGGCAAATCGTTTCAACTGCAAACTCTTAGGAAATACAGGCTGGTGTTTTAAACTTTGTAGGATACTGATTTTGTCTTTTAGCTAAACTCCCAACTTTTTAACTGAGCTGTTCCCAGACTGAACAACAGGGTTTATATAATGTCAAAACACACGTGCTGGCTGAGGATTCTGTATAATTTTTTATTGATGCTAAACCAAATCTTTTAATCTGTTTAAATCCCTATTCCCTTAGATATGATCAGTCTCATTTTAAGAATAATTTGGCACTCATTCATAGCCTACTAAAAGGTTCTTCCCAGTAAACTGTAATAATCGTTAATTACTGCATTTAATGTAATGAGCAAAAATATTGACCTATTTCCATTTATCGTGTCCCCACGCTGACTTGACATAAAGGCATCGAGCCCTAATGTAGGCTGGCTGGTTTAATGTGATCCCTAATTTGTAATTCATTCGATTGTCACCACAATCAAGGTAAAAATGAAGGCTGTACTCAGCGCTGCCCCCTGCAGTCTGACAGGGAATTTGAGACCCTGTCTTCAGACACTGCTTGGCTCAAAGGCCAATATCGCAGGATGCTTAAGAAGCCTGGATGAGTGATTTGGGGCAGGGAGATGGCTCTGTTCACAGGCAGAGGAGGCGTAGTTACTGCAGGGGCTCACAATTATATGGCAACTTTGATGATCTATCTATAAAATAGTCATGAAAAGCATAGTAGTAATGATAGAGAAAACAGCGCCCCCACCAGGCCATCCCCAGCAGCCTCACCCGATGAGATCATCCCTGTCCTGGAAAACCCTGGCCCTCCGCTGGACAGTGTAAGCAGGGAAGGACAGGCGTCCAGAGTTCACCAGCAGGATGGTGTACAGCTGCCCATTCCCCCCCGAGCCGGCCTCCTCCTCCTCCAGGCTGTCGCTGAGTGAGAAGAGGAGCAGGAGGCGGGAGAAGACGGCGCGGGGCCCCCGGCACACACGCACACAGGGCCCCACCAGTGCCTTTGCCCTGCCAGAACCAGAAGGGGGGGGGGTACCTGCTGGCTGAGTATGCTTCAGCGAGGGGGGTAATGATTTTAACGGGGGAGTACGAGGAAATTGGCCACCCCAGCTATAAATAGCTCTGTATGGATCCTGCCCCCCCACCCCTCACCTCTTGAGCATCACAGCTGCAGCCCCCGCAGCACCCTTTCCCGCCCCCACCGCAGCGAACAGCGAGCGCTGTCGGCCCAGCCGCAGAAGGCCCTCCATCAGCTGCTGCTTCTGGGCCCCGGCCCCCCCCAGGTGGAAGGTCTTAGCCAGGGCCTTCAGCTCTGGGGCGGGAAGCAGGTCCAGCGCCTCCCCCAGGTCGGCCAGTTCGCTCTCTGCGGCGGGAAAACAGCGTCACGCTGTCAGCGTCAGCCTGCACTGCTCAGTGTCGCAGAGCGTGACTGTCCCACACCCCCCATGACTGCAAACAACGTGGTGCGCATAATTACTGCGGGGGTGCGTTTATCGTTTCTACATGAACGATTAATAAGCATCGATTGATACTAGGACCACTTTAACCTGCAATAAATAATTAGGTGTATTACTTAGTCAAATAAGTTCACTAGCGAATGTACAGCCTTTGAAATGTGTCTTATTATCACTTAGCCCATTTAATAGTTTATCTTCTCTTGTGCATGTGACTGGTCATTATAACGTGCTCCTCTTAATCAGCACATCAAAGCCACTGACTATGAGCGGTTAGCATTTAGCGTAGCGCCGCTCTTAGCTGCCCTGTGCTCACCGGTCTCCACCAGACTGCGTCTCGCCAGCTCCTGCACAACGGCGCTCGGTTCCGGTCCGATCTCAGCATAATCCAGCTTTCTCACTCTCAGCCAATGGAGCTTCCTCTGGAACAGACGCACGTACAGCATCTGGCCCACAGCTGGGGTTCGAGGCCCAGGAAAAGCAAGGGGGCACTGCGTCAGGACGTATAACCAGGAACAGGAATGTAAACAATGTTCAATGCAACTCATTTTTATATTTCACCTTTTGCAAGTCACCCCAAAGCGCTTAACATGGCTGTGTTGTGATACAACATCATTAAGACAGAATAACACAAAAAACAGGGAAAAGGAAAGACAAAGAAATAAAAGGAAATCAGATTACAATGGAGGAGAGGAACGAAAAACTCCCATGTAGGGAGAAAAAAACCTCTGGGGGGGGTCCAAGGACAGCTGGCTGCGTGAGTATTATTACATACTGTACTATAGAATAAGCTTGCAGCATTTACAGGATCTTACAGAGGGTGTTTTACAGGGATACCTGACAGCTGTCTGAAGGTGTGGACTACCCCAAGGTCCTCCTCGCTGAAGAGCAGCCTGTCGTCTGGATTCTCCAGCACCGTCTCCAGCACCATCAGGAAGTTGCGGAGGTAGTACGGTAGACGAGGAGACTCTCCTTTCCCTTCTGCTTCCTCCACACTCTGGTCAGCGCTAGACGCCTCGGGCTGGGCTTGTACAATGCCCTGCACTGTGCCATCTACTGGAGGACTGTAACGGGTGTCATCCTCCATGGCCAGCACCTCTTTCGCTGTGCTGGGGCTGGGATCAGTGCCCAGAGTGTGGATTCGATGGGGTAGCTGAAGGTTCTCCATAGGTGCAGAGATGCCCACCCCATCGTGCCTGGGCCTCTTGCTGGAATCAAGGGCTGCTGCTCTGTCTGAGTTCTGGGCTCGGCTTCCCCTGCCTGGTCCCCCCGCTTTCCTTTTACTCAGCCGTGAAGAGGCAGCAAGGGGCTTTGAGATGACCTCCACTGGAGGGAGAAACGTGGGTGTCACCTCTTTCTTAGTGGGTCCTACCCCCCTGGCCTGAGCAACAGCAGCTTTAGGGACCAAGTCTGTGTCACTAGTCAAATGTGCCTCAACATTACTGATGTTATCGCTGCTATTTGTGTCTTCAAAAGTGGTTCTGTTTTGAGGGGCAGCCTCAGCGCAAGATCTGTCCCCACTCACAGAGAACTGCAGACGCCTTCTGGACAATTTTGAGGCCAAACTCCCTAAATCAACAGTCCGAATGACTTTATCTGTAGGATTCTCTTTGGTTTCGTGTAACTGCACTGTCGCCTGCTTCTTAAAATAAGGGCTGGTGGACTTCTCCTGGCTCTTCTCCTCGGCGTGTGGACTCCCAGCCGGGTCACTGCCAGCACTGGAGTCCTGAGGTGAGGAGTGAAGGAGTGTTTCGTGAGCAGAGGTGACAGGGATGGCCTGCTGTTCGCATCCTCGCTGGAAGCGCTGGCAGCTCGTATCGATGTGCTCGTTGATGGAAAATCGAGGCACCATCTCGCCGCACACGGGACAGGCCAGTTTGGCCGGCGGTGCGTTTTTGAAAAACGAGGAGATGGAGCCTGCGGGAGCACAGCCATCATCTCGGCTTCCCTGCCTCTTTTTCGTCAGCGATAATCTCCCCTGGGGTTTCTTCTTGTTGACAGCCGAAGACGAGCGTCGCTCGGCCATAAAACCTAACCACGTCAAGAAAGTGCCTTCTCTTTCAGGTAAGTTTCTGTCCCATTCGTCTAATAAACCGCGCTAAAGAACAAATACTTACTATACAGCTCCGGTATTAATCTAGTTTTAGTGAGTTCGAGTACAAACACGTATTTGCTGACACGAAAAATCTGATACTCGTGATTTCACTTAACTACAGTTCACTTAACTACAGCAAATAAAACAACCTGGAACGAAAGACATAGCAACTTTAATGTCCTCTTTTGCATGTGATGCTGTATCATACAGACTGGCTTTCGGTCCTCTATAGTAAAAACATCTTAGAAAAGTCACTTATGTCTTGAAAATGTATAACTTTACCCTGATGTGCACGTACTAAAACGTCCCGTTTATCCGGCTGATCCTACTGTGCGCAAAAGCAAACATTTATCCCGCTATCTGACTAAAAGGCAGAAGTAGTCAAACGCAGCATCCTGTCTAGACCACAGCAATCGAGCTTGTAATCGAACAGTTTAAACAGCCCAGCGTTTCAATGTATAGCAATTTAGCGATTTATTTTTTACATGTTCATGCAGCCTACATAAGCAGTTTTAAAAAACATACGGGATAGTCGGTTCTTAAATGCTTTATTTAGTACTTAACGTTAAATAATTATCCCGATGATCTTTTCAAGATTGCGTTTGATAGACGGATTTAGTAATAATAGGGATGATATAATGGCAACGCTGTGCCGAAGTGGATATTTTGTTTAAAATTAATGGCATTTTAATCAAAACGTTTTGCCAAGGACCCGTTTGTGCATGTAACGGACTGACGGCTGACGATCCCTGATAATGCGGTTTCGTAAGCAAGCAGCCTAAATATACATTTGCTACTAGTCATTGGAGGAAAATGTTTGTATATGAAGTCCACAATGTTCAGAAGGAACGTTTAATTTGTTTTTGAACGCTAAAAATATTTACAGTGCTGGCATTGCACTTTTTATGCAGCTGATTTTTTGTGGGTGGTTCGAATTTCAGTTCTGCTTAGTGTGTGTGAAGCTTGCTGTTTCTCCCCGTGTCCCGTGGGTTTCCTCCTACAGTCCAAAGACAATTGGATTATGTTGCGTCTCTAAATTGCCCATAATGTGTGATGGCCCTGCAATTGACTGGAACCTCATCCAGCCAGCCCTCTGCCCCTTGCTTAACAAGATAATGTGTTAACTAGAATGTGTGGATGGATATCTCTTTGGATAACAACTGTTTGACTCTTTATTAAAAAATAACAACAAATAAAATGCACATAAGTTACATATGCAGATTTTACACTAAAAACTACAATATGTTCTGATATGATACACATAACTTCTATATGGTCTGTTGAAAGCCCAGCAAGTATGTTATCAAAAAAAGCATTTTAATGGCTTGAGGCCATTAGTTAAAAGCACAATCAAATCCATAAACCAACATTAAGTCTCATTTATCAATGACAAATCTGTATATAACAATTTTAATAAGTTGGACAGTGTCCTTTCACAAATTCTATTTATTGTGTTTATCTTCAATGGTACATGTACAGACAAAAAAAAAAGTGAGCTGTACAAAAAACATGTTCCAAGCACAGCACTGTTACAATTTGAGTTTGCTGGCTGAAATCTTCTGCTGCTTCTTCTTGGACGCCTGGTCTTTCGCTCCTTTGATCTGCGTCTTCACTTGGTCTTGCAGTTGTGAGAAGAATGCCTTAGAGGATCGAAGGGCCTTGTCCTTCCCGTCGTTCTGTTTGGGCAAAACACAAACACGTAAACCAGCTGGGCCGAAGCAGCATGGCGAATGACCGCATTTCACTGCTGGATAACAGTGGGGCACAGATGTGGAAAACGATCAATAAACTGATCACCTAATGGCAATGTGCATCTCTACTGGACTGCTGAACATTTCTCTTGAATCGTTTTATAAACACATGCTTCAAATGAAGTCGGATGTTCAATACAACAAGAGATGGCGAGGTAAACAATGGCTTAACAAACCGAAAAAACTACAAGTGTTCTGCTCCACAAGGCATGTTTTTTCTTATTTTTAGTGTAACTTTTTAATAGTGTTATTACTTATTATGCATTTTTCAGAATTGTGCCGTCACTTAAATGCTGGATAGGACAGTTTTCACCGTGATCCGTTTTCAGAGGGAAAGGAGCTTCTCACCTTGAGCAGAGTCGCTCCTCCTCCTCTCGTGAGCTCCTTCAGGCCCTCTGCCACCTCAGCCTTCGTCTGCTTCTTGTTCTCCGCGGATTTACTGGCTTCCCGCAGTTTCCGCCGCTTCTCCTTCTCCTGCAGCCGGATGCGCTTCATCTTCTTCTTCTTCCGCCGCTCCCGCTTCTTATCTGTGGCCGACTTCTCTAAGTCGCCGAGCAAGTTGCCGGCCTTGTTCTTCTCCTGGGAAAGGGGGGATATGAGGTGATGGAAACAGGAGGCCCTTCACGGCAGACCCATGTCCTGGGTGCAGACTCACCTTGACCTCCTCAGGAGCCAGGAGGGTTGTGCTGCTGGCAGTGACGGGAGCGACCTCTTCCATGGTGATGGACGGCAGGTTAGAGACCACCTTCACCTCGGGTACCGACTACAACGAACGCGATAACATGGTTCACTTACAAAGCGGTCTTGTCCGACAGGCTAATGTATTACCCCACTCTCATATTAAACCTATCTGGCCCAAAGGTTTTCCTATTTAATCACACTGGAACAAACTTTAAAGAGCACAGGGGCGGTGCCACTCACAGGCTTGGGCGTGAAGTGGAAGTTGGAAAGAGCGTCCAGCTTCAGGAAGAGAGTGTCCATAAGCTTCTGGATTTCCACGTGGGCTGGGTTCTCCTCTTCCTCCACCTTTTGCTAGATCATTTATGCATGAGGTGAGAATGATGATCATGGGGGGGGGGGGGTTCTTCAGTGTACTAGAGTGATACCAGGACGTTACCTTTGCCTGTTTGAGGTACTCCTGCTCGTAGACCTCTGCCAGGCTCAGCTTGCACTTCTCATGGTCCAAGGTCAGCCTCTTCTTGTACTCAAACACGTCCTCCTTTGGTTTTTCTTTGCGGACCACATCATCCCACACCTGGCCAGAAGCAGAAGTCAGAAGCAGTCCCTTCAATCAGGAGCGTACAACCTTTTTTTCAGCCATGGTTAATAGACCAATCCGTTCTATGAATTATTTTCCATTCACTCCTGGCACTCTGGGCTCTTAGAGGGTTGTGTGGATGGGGCTGGGCAAGGTGAGGATCTCAAAGCACCAACCTGGTCCTTTATTCTCTGTTTGATAATGTCCTCCAGTTTTAAAGTCGTCTCCTCTGTAATTGCAGGGGCTGGAGAACAGGTGAGAAAGATTTTATCAAACAATTCTTAATGCAGTTCCATGGTTACTGCATCCCTTGAGTGCACAGACCCAAAGGGCTGGGACCTTGTTTTTGCCCAGTGATGTGGGTAAATTCGCCAGGAAATGGTTTGAGAGCAGCGTTGCCTGACTGCAGGCGATGCCCTCCGGAGCAGCACTAAAGGCAAGCTAGAGACATACCGACTCTGGCAGCCTGGTCGAACTCCAAGTCCTCCTGCAGCAAGCTGTTCTCCGGTCGCAGTTGCCCAGTTGCCTCGCCGGTGAGCTGCCAAGGCTTTTCTTGCAGCGCAGCCTTCTCCAACTCTTGGATCTTCTCTGCCATCTGTGGAGAACGGCCGGGTGAGACGCTTTCTCGCTTCTCAGCTACGGAGAGGCCCAGCATCTCTCTCCATGTGTCTGTGCAGTATGGTCACTGATAGGGCTGCAATTATTTTACTAAATCCTTCTCTCTTTTTTTGGATGTCAGAAGCCACCGCTACAACTTTCTAAGCAATGACAAGCGAAAACCTGTTTGTCTTCTATACACATTTGTCTTAGGTGCATTTCACCTGCCTTTTATTCAAATAAAAACAAACAGATCATGGAAGCACCATTACAATGTTAGTTTACGACAGAATAAACCAAAGGCTCTCTTTGTGAATACCTTTGCTTGTCGTTTCTCAAATGGCGACTTGCCCTCCTCCTCTTCTGCTTTCTGTTTCTTTCCACCAAAGATTTCTTCCATTTCCTCCCCCTCGCTTTCATCCGTTAGATCAAAAGTCACCTTCTTCAAGGGCTCCCTGGCTTCCCGGCTCTTCTCATTTCCACTCATGTCTTCCCTACATGGAAGGCAGTTTGCATTGCCAGTTAGTCTGGATATTGGCTTTCATATAAATATTATGACTGCAAGCTCCAGTCAAAAAAATGGCAGTGGTAAATCAAGTATGATTAAATGCAGAGCACTGGTAACCAAAAAAACAACTATTTTATTTATTAGCATAAAGATGCTTGGCTTAGCTTATCTAAAAATACCATGTAAAAATGTCAACATTTAAGCACTTACTCTTCATTAAACTCCTCCTGATCATCATAATCATCATCTTCCTCCTCCTCCTCCTGCATAGTTGCCTCTCCCTCTTCATCATCTTCAAACTCCAAACCATCATCTCCTGCTGGGCTTGCCTTGGTCAACCCGTCTTCAATGGGGTTGAAGAAGTCCTTGTATTTCAGGTTTCTCGAACTCTTCTTTTGCTGAATAAACACAAGGCGTGTAACAATACAAGAGAGTTGTATGCATCATAATGCCCCCCCCCCCCCGATCATTAATCCTCAAACAGAAACGGTAAAAAAATATTCATGCATAGATTTGTAGTCCACAGTTAATATTCAGAACTGAAATGACTAATGGATGTGGGCGGGGGGGCCTGAAAGTTACCTTCTTCTTTTTAGCCATCACACCTTCCAGGTCCAATTCATCCTCTTCACCTGATGGAATATCCTGGAAGTAATCTATCTCACTATCATCAACATCTCCATCCATTTCTTTCTTCTCCACATCCTCCAAGAAAGCCTCCATTTCTGAAAGCTTGAAGAACCTGTCATCTACTTCAGAACCAAATCCTGTTTCCCTTCTAGTTTTCCGTTTTATCTGTTGCCGCTGCTTAGCCTGTTTCTCCAAAGCATCCACATCAAAGTCCACATCGGAATCCTCATCTGAGAACTTTTCTACAACCCTGGATGAAGACTTTTTGGCTTTTGTTCTCTGTTCCACTACTTGCTCATCATCTTCCTCCCCTTCCTCTTCCTCACTCAATTCCTCCTCTACATCAGTGATGTTTTCCTCAGCTACTTCATCCTCACTCTTGCCCTCGTCTTCCTCAATTATCATAATATCCATGTCACAGGTTGCCTTCTTAACAATGAGCTCAAAGTGCCTCAGAATGGGAAAATTCTGAAGCTCCAATTCTTGCCATATCTGCTCCTCATCAAAGTTCTCGACCATCAGCTGCTCCAGGGGGCTTCCCTTGGTTTCCACAGGTTCATGTGCCTTGTGCAGATCATACAGAGTCTTTGTGAGGGAAGTGAATTCCGATGCCAGTCCATCCTGAACACTTGTATAAAGAATCAGAAAAATACACAAAATATTAGTTAGTCAGGCTTGATTGAGCCACACTATTAGTACTACTTTGAGATAGGTGTAGATATTCAATAAAAATCTGTGGAAAATAACTCTAATAGACCTGTACATCTTCATTTGCTACACAAATCGTTGAATAGTTGCTGACAATCGGCAAAGCAACATTATTGACTGAACATTTTGAATCAAAACTTACAGATAATCGTCAACCACACAACACAGCATTTTCTCTTCGTATTAAGCTTACCTAAGAAACATCTCGGGATGTGCAGTGTTAGTATTTAAAAGCTTTAGACATCGTTCCACCGTGTCTTCTATATTCCGTTGGTCTGCCATCGCTGCACTCACATGTAGCCACACATGGAGCCACAGGAAAATACTTCCCCTGGAAACAAACGTCCGATAGCAATAGAAAGTCCGGTTAGAAACTAGCGTTCAAATACACATTTCCACATTAATTTGAATCTACAAAAAATACTTACTTAATTTGATTAAAACACCGCACTCCTGTTTGATCGATATGTGAAGAATATCTCAGAAAATGCGGATATTATTTTATATCGGAGTAAAATATTGTTATGTCACGAGATCGATGTGACATAGTTTAAAGTACACAACAAAAATCTGTTTTAAATCAGAAAATCAAATAACTCATAATAAAACGACTGTCAGGTTTTGGTTGCTGTTCAAGTTGAGCCATTGCGCCATTTCGCAAATTTGTTCGGAAACCGGTTAAATAAAGTTACTGTTTGAAAATATGGCGGCGCCTATGTTGAAGGTTGCAGGTGAGGCACCCTACGAAGCAATGTAACCATGCGGCTTTTGTGAAAATTTTAATCGTTTATTAAAATTATAAGTGTACAATGAGGAGAATTACGGGACATTAGTGATACAGCTGTCTGGATAAAGTAGCGAAACGACCTATAGACTTATAAACTGGCAATTTGTCGTTTCACTGTAAATTTATTTTAATAATGTTACACAGTATATTAAGTCTAGTGAAAGAAAAACGCTTTTTGTAAATTACAGGTAAAATCCTTCATGCGGCATTTTACAAAAGCCTGATAAGTACTTTAAAATGCAAAATCCGTGTTTCCCTCTGACAATGTAATGTAAACTGGATAGAAAGTATGGATCGATGGTTTAAAGTTTGTGTTGCATTGTGATTAAATGTGAAATGAATCTGTCATAGATGAATAAACGAATTCACGTGTATTTTTCCTTCTGATAATGAGTAATACGGTAACGCGCTTTCTTCCAGCTGGTGGCCTTTTCCGGCGTGTGCGCTGCCTGCGCCCCCCGCTGCGAGCCTATTCGGCCGCCGGACCTCCGTCCCCCGGTATCCCCGGATCCTTGTGGCGGCTCGGTAGGCTCAACCATGTGGCCATCGCCGTGCCGGACCTGGAGAAGGCGGCGTCCCTGTACCGCGACGTGCTGGGCGCCCAGGTGAGCGCCGTCGTCCCCCTGCCGGAGCACGGCGTCTGCACGGTGTTCGTAGAGCTCGGCAATACCAAACTGGAGCTCCTGCACCCGCTGGGGGAGAAGAGTCCCATCGCAGGCTTTCTGGCGAAGAACAAGTCCGGAGGGATGCACCATATTTGTATCGAGGTATGATTTTTGCTGATAGAAGATTTATATTGACGATTTATATTGCGTGCAGCAGTGGTTCTGCTGTCGATCGTGAGTCTTAAACTTAACGCTCCAAATCATTCAGCGTCATTCATGTAGGTTATGAATGTTTTTGTGCAAAAATATAGGCCTAAAAATTGCAATGTTTTGAAAAAGCAAGTTTTTTTTCACACTACGAACATCAGTATGACTACCACTATGATGGTGGTTTAAGCTTATAATGTCACTTGTGATAGCGCAGTACTTGGCATGGGACAATCACTAGTAGTCCCTGCTTATCCTAACCATAGGTGACCTTCCTCATTCAGATGATAATCAGGTGTTATGATGTATGCATGTATCTATAGAGACTGCAGCCACTGATTTTAAGATGTGTTTTTTAATGATATGTTGGGGACAGGTAGATGACATCGATGCTGCCATAGTGGACCTTAAGTCGAAGAACATCAGAACCCTGTCGGCGCAACCTAGGATTGGAGCTCACGGCAAACCCGTTATGTTCCTCCACCCAAAGGACTGTGATGGTGTGCTGGTGGAACTGGAACAAGCCTAGATTTTACCCAGCCCCAATGACACTCTATTACTCAGTCCCTAAACACAGATATGTCAGCACATTCCTGACAGGAATACTTTGGAATGTATCGACAACACTTTGCTGTGGTACGCAATAAATTATATTAGAAATGAATGGTTGGAATAATCCAGGGTGAAAAGCAATTATTTCTCTTGGAAATGTAAAAAAAGTGGAAGGTGTAGAATTGAAGTTGGAGGTATAGAATGTTATACAATCCAGGTAAAAGGAAGTTATAAATTGTATTGTTCTAAATTATATCTTCTATAGCTATGTGGATTTAAGTGTATAATGTGTTAATTTATAATGTGTATAATTTGTTGATTTTACTAACTAAGCTAGAAAGTGTGGGAACACTAGGAACAGCATTTTTTTTGTTACAACTACACTGTTAGAAAAATCAGATACACTCAATCAATGGTGCACCAATTTGGGAATTTTGCCAGATACCGATAACCAATATATTGTAGTGAATCTGATGTTAGTGATGTTACTCCTTCAGATCTCTTGAATATGTGTAACACCCACACCATGTAATGCAGACAGTCAGGGCTGGTTCACTCACCAACAGCCAGTTTCACTTGTACCTAGCAGCATGCATTGTGGGGGAGGGGAGAGCTGGCAAAGACACTTGGATTAGCATGGTGCAGGAAAATAAAGCATCACAAGTGAAGTGCTGTTACTGTTGTTGGGGTGTCAGAATCAAAATTAACATGATCCAATAGATGATAACGTATGACTTTAAGATAGCGTTAATCTGTCATCTGTTGCAGTTTTTATTTCGTTGGGGGCATTGGGGCGCCAGCAGTGAGCCTGGCCTAGGGCACCATGTGGGCTTCCACCAGCCCTGCGGGCAGCGGCACCCCAGCGACGTCCTGCCCACTTTAGTGACGTTCTCGATTGTTTTAATACTTATGTCTTTAGTTCTTGTGTTCATAACTTAGAATGCTGAGTAATGTCTAAATATTGGTGGCGATATTGACCAAGACTGATGCATCAGGCCAATTTTAGCAAATAATAGTTTATTTAAAGAATTTTCTTGAGGATAAAAGTTTTCTGATTCTGACCGATGTCGATGTCATAATTTTTATTGAATGTTGGCTAATGCCGACCTGCTGACATATATTGTGCGACTCTTGACTGGATAATTACCTGGATATAATGATGAATTAAAAAGCAGGGACAGCTGAGTACATCATATCAAGAATCGTCATGCTTGACCGCTTAGGATCTGCTTAAAAGCTGCGATTGAGAGTAATTTCTGCCTCTTCCAGAAAGAATCTGCTGCTGGTCTTTCCATTTAGACCTTTACAGTTAGACAGTAGCGTTACACCTACACATAGTTTTTTTGTACTATTTTTTACACTTTAGAATAATTAGGATGTCAAAACTATAAAATATCACATATGGAATTATTCATTGACCAAAAAAAGTATTAAAACTAAATTAATCTGTCAGGACGGCAGCTTTGTGGGTTGTGACTCAGAAGGTTGCCAGTTCAAATCCCATAATTGGCAGAGTGATACCTCTATTGGGCCCTTGAGCAAGGCCCTTAACCCCAATTGCTCCTCTATGCCAGTTTCCTCAGGTGGCATCCTGGGGTGCTTTTCCAGCTGTCCTGAAGGAGTGCTCACATATATGCTGAGCTCTCATTGGCCACTTTTCCTTCACTCACTGGTCAAACTCCTCATTTCTACTGCGTTTAGGTCAGGTGACCAGGTCATGTGATGCGACGCTATCACTCTATCATTTTGTCACAGCTTGGTATGTCCAAACTTTTGACTGGTGATGTATGTTGAGTGACTTTCTTAAGATATTAAATAACTCATCACTTGTTCCTTGTTTTATTATTCAGCAAGGCTCCTTGGGTCTGCATTTTGAAAATGTTGACTTTGATGCCTCTCTAGGGGACTTATTTGCTATGAGGAGGTCCAGCCTTAGACCCAGCAGCCTGTGCAGGCCCCATTTTCTGTAGCTCTCTAACTTTCATAACTGTACATAACTTACCATCGCTTCACAGCATCCATCTCATCTGCCTTTGAACTGCTTGTCCTAAGCTGGGTCATATGGGTGCCTGGAGTCTTCGAGGAAGCCAAGTGCCGAAGGAATTGTGCATCCTGGGTGGGATTCATCTCAGGGCATAGACTCACATGCCATGGGCCATTTAGGGACAATAATTAAATTAAATTAAAAGTTATATTGTTACTAAAGTTGTACTATTATTGTACTTCTACTATTACTAATATTATTTAATTTAATTCAATTAAATGAGTACTCTGAAGACACCTACACGGCCTGGGGAAAATGCAAACTCCACTCACACAAAACAGAAGTGGGATTCCAATGCCCAGTCCTGGTTACCTGAACCAACAGCACACAGTCACCGAGTCAGCACGCACCACCCCTCTCCATATCACAGCATTTTTTCCTTTTGTAGTTCAGCAATGCACTGCATACCAATTAGCAGGTGCAATCTTTGTTTGTTTGGTAATTCACACACTGCTGAGCAGAAGTCTAATCATTCAGTTACACAAAGCACACCCTGCAACAGCCATATTTTCTAATCATAAATGCAAGAGGAGGATCTAAAGGTGTAACACGCAGCCTTGTTTGTGCTTATTAATGTCTTTGTTAACATTTCTGGGTAACCAATTTCACACTTCTCTGGAGAGATTCATCCCCTCAGATGATTATGTATTGAAAAGTATGCCATTATTTTTTGAAACTGCTAATGCTGTTCGGGGCTGCATGGGGTCAAGAGCCTATGGAACAACCCAGGATGGGGCACTAACCCACTGCAGGGCACAAGGCAGGGAACAATCTAGAATGGGGGGCCAACCCACCGCAGGGAACAACCTAGGATGGGGCGCCAACCCAACGAAGGGAACAACCTAGGATGGGGAGCTAACCCACTGCAGGGCACAAGACAGGGAACAACCCAGGATGGGGAGCTAACCCACTGCAGGGCACAAGGCGGAGAATAACCCAGGATGGGGCGCCAACCCACCGCAGGGCGCAAGGCAGGGAACAACTCAGGAGGGGGCGCCAACCCACCGCAGGACGCATGGCAGGGAACAACTCAGGAGGGGGCGCCAACCCACCGCAAGGCACAAGGCGGAGAACAACCCAGGATGGGGTCTCCTGCTCCTGCGGCGCCCCCCAAGGTTCCTGTGGCTCCTGCTCCAGCTGCACTACCCCCTGCTGGCCCGGAGT
>JAODJW010000019.1:13847846-13861079 GCA_026777045.1 Hyperopisus bebe
GTCTGCTCCTCCCGTGTGCCACGCCCCCTCGTTAACCCTGTGTGGATTCCCCGTGTTTACCAGCTGTTCCTGATCATTGTCATTAGTCCATTGTATTTAGTCCGCGTTCCGTTTGTTTCCCCAGTCCGGCCATTGTAATGTTACACCGTGTTTTGCCTGTCCCTATCGTTCCTGTTCCTATTAAACCCCGTGTTGCCCCGACTACTTGCTTCCTGCGCTTCTGTCAACGCTCCGCGCTCCGTAAAGCGTAACAGCGTCCAGTTTTGGCATGAATATTTCATACATATTTTTAAAAATCCTACTGTTTGTGGGTCAAAGCTGCTACTTAAACAATTACATTTTATAGCTGCAAAACCAATTGTAGCAGCTCTTGTCTTGCTGCTACTGTTATGCAAGCCTGCAGACTTCTGATCTTTGGTTCGGTTTGTTCGCCAACGCACCACGAACTTGTTAACTTGCTGCACGGGTTTAACAATCCAAAGATGGATGAAAGGCCACAAATAATGGCAGGGACATCAGGCAAAGAGCTCCAAGCACACAAAGCCAAACATAGTGCGCCAACAGGGCTGCTCCTAAGTCCATCATTTCCAATGATGCTGGTGGGTTGACAAGACAAAGGACTGGCTTGCTACAGTGACTCAAAGCAGGTGCAGGGAGATGTTTTGTTCTCTAAGAGCAAAAATGTATCCGCAGTGTTCAGCACTCAATCATGTTTGCGAGGAGAGGACAGGATTTATTTCTGCAAAGTGGTTCTGTGGTGTACAGGATATATATTCCGAGGGGAAATCAATATAGCTTATCACTGCTTTTATATTACGTTTTCGCACAAATATCATTGTATATGGTGTGTGGTATAATAATGATTGAAGCGATTGAAGGGAATTTCTGTAAGAATGAAAAATAAACTTGGTCTAGAATCAGTTAAAGTACATAGATAAGCCGCACTTTGAATTGCGACTGATTTGCAGTTTCAATTCTTTCACCGCGGGGGGTGTGAATGGTCTCTGCATGGTTATACTTGATAGCAGGAAATGGCTTGCTTGTTATGTGTAGCAAGATGATGAAACGGCTCCCAATAATTAATTTTATAGTTACCCTAATAATTAAAAAAGATTCGTCAAAGCAAAACTAAAGCATAATTTGATGTACGTCATGACGAAGTGATACATTGACATGTATAGTTTCTTATTAAAGCGACTGTTTTCTCCTTATTGCTGAAACACTTGGAGGGTGCAGATGAGCTTGGGGTCTGTATTAGTTGTCGCCTGTGTAGCTGGGACAGCGGCCGTCTTTGCGGTGTCAGCCTGCCGCGGTCCGGGCGGGGTTCGGGGCTTTGCTGCTATTTTTCCATCATCTGCCAGGGAACCGCATTGCCGCGGCATCCGCCTACACACGTTCCGGGGCGCCGTCACGCCCGCATTCAGCTTCCGGGGCTGAATCGGAAAGCGGTCCCGTCGGTAAGCGCGAGCGTGCGGTAGCGGTAGCGGCCACTACCCTCGCGGCTGGGAGAAGAAGGCTTTATTCATGCGAAAAGGAGAGCTTTGCCTTCGCTTTTCAGGTGCGTGCCTTTTCCTACAATATCCTCTTGCTTTTCCATAGTACTTCCATATGAAACATTTGCATGCGTATTGATCGGAGTGATTTGCTTCGGTACATTAATGAATATCTCTGGTGGTCTTTCATCCCGGAGAACAACGTGCTTTTCAGGTGGACACATAATGATATGAAGAAGCAATAGGCGGAGACTTAATTCTTTCTTTGTTGGAGCTAAAGTCTTCGTTTTACAAAGAAACACCGTGCACTTGCAAGGACTGAGTGCAAGATTTTCTGAAATTTTAAATGTGGTTCGGGGGATGTTACATTGCGATCGCCTGGGAGGAACTGAACGGTAATTGTCAGCGTGAAGTAGCGTAGATCTCCGCCCCCGCCGCCGGCTCCCTTAGCACCGCGTTAGTCACACCTTTCAGCTGGAAGTTATCAGCGGGCTTTATTAGGCACCGTTACCTCGGGCTTGGGCAGGTATCACTGGCCCCTACAGTAAACGGTGATTATCACCACCGAAAGGGAAAATGATACAGACTGCCGGCCTGTTGGCGTTTGCTTGTGCGAAAAAATTCGACCGGTTGCATTGTATAAGCAAGTACAGTACACAGTCGACCCGTAAGTGAATCATTTTTAAAGCGTTTATACATTTGTGAAACATTTATATGAAGCCACAGTGAGGAGAGGAAATCACATACGCGATATATTTACTAACCTCTGCTCAGAATTGAATTTATTGCTGAAAGCAGCCTTTGAGATTGCAAGACTTTAAATGACCGCTGAATCTCACTTTGAGAAAAATAAAATAGGCTGGTGCATAAAAGCACTTTGAAGTTTTATATCGTATATTTCGTAAATTTGATGACGTGGGTGCCAAACGTTATGCTTTCTATTCCTATTTACCGAGTTAGAGAATACAGTTTTGGTGAAAATGACAATCAAAACAACGCTGCTTCAAATATCCCCAGAGTTTTTTTCTCCCCCGTGTCTCATAATACAATGAATACATCTTTTTCTTTTTCAACAGGGAGTTATAATGTAATTGGCCATCTGTAGGTGTGCGACACATTCATAACATGCAATGTCATACTTATACAGTTACATTTGTCGCGCATCTATTTATTGTGGAGCTCTGTCGCCTTCTTGGTTATTTTACGTAACAGGGAACCCAAGGTAGGATTTTGAGTGGCCGCTTAATTCGTGTCACTTTATAAAAGACGGCACGATAATGACTTTTTAATAGGGCAACTCTTTAATAGTACAGGTTTGCTTTTGGCTCCGTATTTGTGGGCGTGAAATGTTTTGATGTACTTAATACTCCAGGGATCCCCTTGTCTCAGCACTCTGACACGCGAAGGATGACTTCTTAAGGCGGAAATTTTAATAATGAAGGACGGACGCGGAGATAGGGGCAAGTATACGGGACTTTACATACGCAGCATCTGGATTTTAATTCCAGACTAGCGGGACATGAAGTGGCTGAAGGTAATACAGATAAGTTGGATTTCTTTGCATATGGAAAGAAGACGTGACTTTGATTATGTTTGAAAATAAGTAACCTCTTTCTTTCGTCGATGGAATAGCCTGGCATGATAGTTACGTTAGAAACTAATTTATGAAGGAGAGCTGCGTGAGAGCACCTGGTCAACAAGGGGTGACTCCCGCCATCAGGCTTGCAGTCGCTTTTCCTGGTCAGGGTCACGGGGGATGAGGTGACTCTCCCTCCGTTTAATGGTGCATTAAATGTGAGGTGGGATGCCTTTGTGGGCCGGCCGCGCGCTCTTCCGGAGGGGTCTGTCACGCGCAGCTTCTAGCTGGCTGCTGTCAAGCCCCCGCATTTGGCTTATTTACCCACCTAGTTCCTCCGGTCTGTTGCATAACGCACCACGTCGACACAGCTGTGTAGCACTGCGATGCTGAATAAAGGTTTAATGGCGATACTGACTCAGCTAACAATCTGTTGGGGGGTTGGGGGTTTCTGTCCTGTGTTTGAAAATAGTACCGTGACACTACCGGAATTCGACATAGGTAAGCAAAGTGACACTGCATTTATTACAGTGTAATGGGGGGTGTTAACCATCTATAATTCAGCAATTAGCTAATACTGGTATGTTATTTCCAGGGTTAACCTTCCACAATTAGAAGGTTTGAGTCCGTAAATAAATATTTGAGTCCTGTAATAGATGTTTGAAATCTAGAATGGCTTTTCAGGTATTCAGCTTGGATTCCTAGCGGTGCATGTGGGTTATAAATCTTCCTTTCACGTTGTGGTGTGTCAGATATCTACAGGCTGCTTCTGTGTAGCCCGTTTGGTTATCTGCTGAGTTCTAGATGTTAAACCTCTGTGTGCTTATGGGGGGGGGAGGTGGTCTGGGGTTTGTGACTGCAGGGGGTGGCTGACGGAGGGCTGCCTTCTTGTCAGTTCAGTCACAGCTCTTCCCAATTGGCACTCTGCCATTTTTATTTCTATGGAAAAGGCACCTCAAGAATGTCCCTGTTCTTCGCCATAAGGACGCAGGAATGACCCAGAGGATCTGAATCTGCTTGTGTGTCGGGTCATTGCTGGGGGATTCATTATGGGATCATCGCAGATTTAACTGTGAGCCCTTTAAACGGTGTAAGACCAAAACGGTCGTTTTAGACAGACTGAGCGACAGCCTTTGGTCTCCAGATGGGCATGTAAGAGGCACCGCAGTGTCTGTCCTAGCTGCCGCATCCCTCTGCTGCCTGTCGGATGTGGATAGCTAGTTGGGGACAGAATAGATGACCCTACATCCTTGAGTCCCCCCCCCCCCCAGTGGAGTCAAATGGAACTGCTAAAAGTGGAGGACAAGTGCACACATCTCTGATGTCTGATGGTCTGCTGAGAGAGGCTCGTTGAGAGTGAGATTAAGGTCACTTAGTAGTGGCAAGGGAACTGATGTGGAGAGGTTGATTTGATTCTCCGCTGCTCTGTAAGACTGACACCTTCATCATGAGTATTTGTCAGAATGCGCCCCCCCCCCCCCCACCCCCGCTAAACCTCCATGAGCTTCACAAGAAAAAATGGCAGAAATGTCTAAATCCACCCCCCCATCATTCATTCCACTGCTGACACAGTCTCATTTATTTTATTGCATGCCTGCAGAACAGCTCTGTCGTTTGTGGTGGTGCGTTAACATGGCCGTGAAGGCCCTGTCTTCTGCGTTAACCAGTAGTCCAGTCGTGTTTGTCTTGTGATGTCCTCTCAAGGACGGTGTCTTGTGCTACCGCAGTCCGTGTCACTGAGGCTGCAATCGCCGGTGAGTCGGGGCATGTGTCTCCTTGTGGCCCTACGTTGACAGCACTGAGCAGCAGTGGATGGGAGGAGCCCCGTATCGACGGCCAGCCATGCTCTCAAGCTGATTGGCTGATCTTATTTAAGTGACGTTAAAATGCTGATGGGTCATTGGGACACGTGTCATTTTAAGTAGCTCCTATGGTTGTCCAGGATGCCCAGGCTGCTGTGCTTAAGTCTGATACAGATCCATGCATGTGCTTTCAACCAGTAAAGGTTTGCCTAGTATGCTATGTTGTGTACTGAATGCTTACATAGAATTTGTTTCAAGGCACTTTATGATGACTTCAAAGTAATATTTTCAAAAAAATAATCCAAAATGGCAACATGAGGGAAAATCTGATATTCTATTTATTTTTTTGACACAATCTACTGATGTGCCTTAACTGCCTAGTGTGTGTGTGTCTATATGTGCATGTGAGTGTTTGCGTGTGCGCATGCCCTGCAATGGACTGCTGCATGGATCAGGATTTATCTGTGTGCTATGGAGCTATGGATCCGACTGCATAAGTTGTTTAAGATATATGATCATACTTCATGAGCTTGACCATAAATTAGCGAAAGTGATTTGGGGCGGTGAAGTTTTTTTTTGTTTTTTATTTTTAAAGGTAATTCTATACTTGCATCTAAATGTACCCATTTAATGTAACACCTCATCCAAGCTTTCTTGTCCATAAATATTTTTGCATGCTTTCTCATTAAGATGGCTAACCTTTTAAGGAAGTAGCAGTTCTGACTCTTCATGTCTCAAACATTTCCTTGTTTAACTAAAGCAGTCTATATTTTTGTCCATTCAAGTGCAACTGTAAATTTAATTGGAGCAATTCAGGTTGGGTTCCCTGATCAGGGGACTTGAGCTAATAACCTTCCCAATGCAGTTGCATGGTTTTGACCACTGTGCTCAGGTGATGTTAATCAATAAGTGCCTTTAGGAAAAGAGCCATGTTGTCCTGCGTGTGACGTCACCCATTGAAAGGCCTTCATTTTGAAATGACATACAAAGACATTCTGTAATGTCTGTGTTGGCGAAGTCGTCTTTGTAGTGTCAGTGTTATGCCACATGTTTGCAAATCCTTATCTGCCATATTTAGTTTATGATGAATTTTGCTTCCAGCTGTGTAAGGTTATCTTTCATAATCCCCTCGGTTTCATTTTTTTATTTATTTGGTAGCCAGACTGTTAAATCGAGCTCAAAGCCTTTGACACTAAGCTCAGTCCTTTTTTGTGTCAAAGAGTTTTGCACAAAATACCTTCTGAGAAACCTTTTAAGATGTGATTCTGGTGGGAAGCAGATTAATGGTGGTGGGGGTTATAGCGTTTTTCTAGGGTAATATTCTTCCCTTAATTAAACGGAAACATGCAACCGTGCATGATGAATTTACATCATAGCTTAAATGTACAAGGACCTGCTAATGCTGATTGGTTCTGCATGTGTAAGAACAGTTCACCACCAAGACCCTTTATCTGCCTTGTACATCAGTCTTTGGTCAGCATTAGAATATGAATTAGCCCTCCGTACTACATTTATTTAGGGCAGTTTTGTCCAGTGCTACATGCATGTGAGGATCTGGAGCAATTGGGGTTAAGAGCTTTGTTCAAAGGTCCAACAGTGACATCACTCCACCAGCCATGGGACTTGAACTGTCGACCTTGCGATCACGAGCTCAGCGCCCAAACCCGCAGAGCCACATGCCCTCCCGGCGTTCTTGGAGGACGCAGCTTCATCTTAGCGGTTTAGCTGATGCTTGTTTTTTCTGTCCTCGCTTTTCCCAGTTGTGCGGCAGGATTTTTACGCTGCAGCACGTCAAGTTAAGCCCCTTCCCCATGGGAACGTCAGCCAGCCCCCGGCGGGCTCTTCCCAGTCACCTTTTCCCACCCCTTTAACCGCAGCGCTCTCCTCGCAGCCTGCATCCCTTTTATGATGCATGACGCAGTGTATAGGTGTGTGACACCCCCACCACATCTTCTCGTTTTCATCGTTCTTTAAATTCCTGGAAGTGCTGTTCCTGTGCACCTGGTGTGTTTCCAAATTGTGACACTTGTTTTTCTTTGGACTGGAGACTTTCAGATGAAGAGCCCCCCCGAACCAAACGCAGTTTCTACATTTTACAGTGGTCATTGGTTTATTGGTGTATTTTATCGGTGTAGTCTATCAGTGTAGTTTATGCATTGTGCTGTGGTCATCGGTGAAGGGTGTAGTTTATCGGTGAAGGGATCAGTGTACGGTAGTTAATACTCTGCACGGTGGTCAGATCCCTTTGATGTTTAACAAAGCACTTCATCAGGACACTAGTCTGCTGAATGGCTGGAAGCGACAGTCCTGGTTATGTCCATCCCAAAAAGCAGAGGTTTTAACCTTTTATGCTGGTGAGGTTATGGAGTCTTTATAATCCATCAATCTATTCAACACAAACAGCTAATGTTGTTTTTTTCCCCTTAATGCCGTGCTTTAGTTTCTGTGCTCCTTTATGGAGGAATCATCGCCCAGGGCTCACTGAGGTGAGGACACACCTCTCAGCACCGTGGACAGCTCACACTAGGGGCTCCTCACGTTTCAGACAGTGAGGCTCCAGACCGTGTTCCCGGCGCATACGGGACATGACACATTCTGAGGGAGGGAGGGAGGGAGCGTGTCTGCCACTGAAATCAAGGCACACAACAGCCTTCAGGGCATCTGGTCCAAGGGAACCATTGTCTGTGAAACCCAATGTTACTGAAGGAACTGGATCAGAATCTGAAAGGCATTTAACTAGTGGCTCTTGGGACCCAAGGGAGAATCCAAGAGTGATAATTATAGTGGGGTTTATACGGTGTTATTTGAACGATCTCATTTAGTGGTTGGCAAAGATTTTGTCTCCTTAACCCATGAAGAGTATGGGTCTATTGTTAAGCAAGTTATAACTTTAGAGGGGAAGATTTTGCTAAATGATTGGACACAGAGTGATGCTTGCTACAGAGGATATGATTGGACGTGATAACTGACCAAAGGAAACAGGAGGGACAGCCTGGATTGTACTGTGGGAACCTGATATTTTCATGGATCCATAACTGAAGAGCTCCCTCCAGTTCACCTTGGTGTAACATTTGCTTCCTCGATGAAATTAAATATTCTTCTAAGATGTGAAGATTGCTTGTAAGCTGGCAAAGTTACAAAAAATCATTTGGCTTAAGTTGCAAAAGATTTCACCAGCGCAAGTGTCTGAGGTATAGTGAGTAAAGCCCTGAAGAAGGTCAGGGTGGGTGAGGGAGGGTGTGAGAAACACCCACCAAACATTTCCTACAAAAAACACAATCTACACCCACATATGCTAGACCTAAGTATATTCTCTGCTGAAATCCTGAGAATCGATCTAAAGTCATTTTAACCATAAGATGCCCTGGTTACACATTAAATGGCTATGTGTGTCTAGGTGGACTTCAAGTTTGGACTCTGGGCTAACCTGGCAGGGGGGGGGAGGGGAGTGGTTTTGGACTCTTGGTTCCGAAATGGTCTTGGCATGATCAGTGCAATTAGCAATAAGTGTCACAGTAACTGGATGCAAATTCCCCAAACAGGCAATTATTTCTCTCTGGAAAATGGGTTTAACATGCAGGCTTTAGTAATTGCGCTGCTCAGTAACCAAGGACCAATGGAGACTGCACAGCTCGCTGTCCGTGAAAGCTGCTGAGGCCTGGGAATGTGCACTCAGTGGCTGCTTATGTGGGGACACATTGCTAGTACCATGTAGAGCTGACTTTAATAGGGCCACCTAGCTATTACAAGGTGGGGCCCACTTTATTAGGGACACAGCTATTACCAGGTAGGGAACACTTTATTAGGGCCATTTGACTAGTAACGGGTAGGGTTGCAAAACCTATGGACTATTTGCATGGTAATAAAACTGTTACACAATGCATGTGTTTGTTTGCACAGACTTGTCTCAAATTGGAAATCTCATGCCAGCCAGCTGACCATCATTAGCGACCCTGCATGTAGGATCCACTTTATTAGGTAAACATAGCTAGTACTGGGTAGGACCTACTTTACTGGGGACATCTAGCTAGTACCATATAGTGCCTAATTCATTAAGGACACCTAGCTAGTACCGGGTAAGACCCACTTTATTACGACATCTGTCTAGTACCATGTAGAGCCCACTTCAATAGGGACACCTAGCTAGTACCAGGTAGGACCCACTTTTGCCCCCAGAACTCATTCAGGGATTAATAAATTGTATATTTAGTGAGACCTTTCTGCACATCACTGTTGTAACAAGCTGTTAACTTTTCACTTGTGTCCTTCCTGTTAGGCTTCAGAAGTCTGACTATTCTTCTTCGACCTCTCTCATCAAGAAGGTGCTTTTCACCCACACAACTGCTGCTGACTGGATGTTTTTTGTTCATCAGAACATTCTCTTAGCCATTATAATGTTAAACAAATACATGTAAATCTATGTCCTGTACATTTTCAGTCACACAATATCATTGTTTGTAGGGACTGGATTTTTGTGTTAAAGAGCAGTTTTTCTTAATAAACTGGGCACTCGATGTAGTTTTAATTATAGATGGCAGAGGTACGCTAATTTCAAGTGAGAGATGTCTAATTGAATTCCTTCTTACCGCTCTGTGGCACAATAGAGATGAAAGTGTATGGAGGACGTCATTAGTTCAGCGTGTGCTCAGACCCTTTCCTCTCCACACGGGCAGCTCAAAGGCCTTATCGACAGTATCGCTGAGGCAGCTTTTAACACCTATCTCCAAGCAGAGGAGATCTGCCAGCCAATCCAGATGCAGCTGCATGTTAAGAGGTTCAGATGATGTTTCCAGGACTTTTCAAAAGGCCACTGAAACAAACCTGAGGAGTCCATGAAAAGGAGAATCTGGAGGTTCATAATGAGGGTGTCTCTTGGTGGTGATGCCCCTCATTACCTCAGGCTGAGCCTTGCCAGACGGGCCAAGAGTCCCATTTGATGACTGAAAGTGTTCAACTGTTCTGTTCACTTCTTATACAGCATAATGAGCTCGATACTGTACTTCTCCAGGGACAAGCTGGATCGTTACAGTAGGCTCTGAGCATGCTTTTCTACTCCCCCCTCATGCCCCCTGTCATGCTGGTGCATTCTGGGATTTCTCGTATTTCTCAGGTTGCTGGCTGAGAATGCCGTGACTGGTGACACTTTGGGAATGGGAGTCCTGTGTATGGAATTACAACAGAGAGTCATGAGATGTTTCGGAACCAAAGGTCCGAGATCTGCATGATATCGGAATTTTATGCAATGTCAAGATTTCTAAGGCAAATAGGAGATGAAAATGTAAATTTACTGAAAATAAATTCTAGTCAGATAGAACTTATCTACAAACCGAGTTTAATAAGTTGGTGGTGTTGCCATGAATTGTGCCAAAAAACAGAAAACCGTGCTGACGAATCATTTGCATTTTCTTAATATCGCCTATGGAATTCAAAGTATTTCAATACTCAACTAGGCTTGGATGGTATTACGGTAATACAACATATCACAGTGTTTCGAATGTTTGGTGGGGCGGTTCTCCGCTATAAAATGTGCCGAAATATTATCACTTGGTGCCAGGACTTGAGAAGATCGGATTAGTATTCCTTTTGAAAATACTGTATACCATGCTATAACGTCTGGGCGGTATGATGGTATGAAAAATGAGGTCCTGCCTAAACTTAACCTCAACCCAGCCGCCTATCACAGTCATTGCGATATGACAATCACCTGTGCATGACCTGCAATTTTGATGTCAATGTTGCACACGGTATGGCTTACTTCCTCTTCCTCTTTAATGGGTTCTTGCTCGGTATCCTTCAGCTCCCAGCTTAGACTGGGAAGACGCAGGAGTGTCGGCAGGGGGGCCACCGTGGGCTTTTTCCAGCCGCCTCTACATTTCATACCAACACAGCGTTGCCTGGTCTTCCACCTACTCACAGCTGTCCTCTGAAGGAGGGCCCCAAATGGTGTTTATCGGGATTTTGCACATGAAGTATGACTGCTGGGTGCCGGTGGGAAGGTAATCTCTTGTGTGCTCTTTGGCGTTTTATCTCTCGGGGGCTGAGCAAGGGAGGCACAAGAATCCTTTGTTACCCAGTGCAGTTTCGGTGTATACCATTCCATGTGTCCATCGTCGGCTAAGTGAGACATACATGCCGGTCAAGTGTATGTCAGTTCATTTATTTCTCATATCAGGAAATTCTCAGGTTTTTCAGTAGGTGAGAGCGTCTGAGCATCACAATGACTCTGAAGTATGATTGCAGGTTCAGGCTCGGTTGACCTCAGTGGGTCCTAAGGGAGGTCATGATTCCATGCTCACTATCTCCTCACACCTTGACCTTTGGCTCCTTGCACAGCCCTTGGATTGATATGTAATGGCTTTCTGGCATTTAAAACATTCACTCATTTATTCGCTTAGCAGACCGTAATATCCAAAGCGATTTGCAGGTCTCTCATTTCGCAGTGTTCATCCATTCCTTCACGCGATCCTTCTCATAATCTACAGGCAGGCCGCTACAGCAAGGTTCAACAGCCACTCCCCTAGTCTTTCAGCCTGTGTTCTGCCAGATTGTTCAATAGAGTGCAAGGTGGTGGAGTAGGAGTTAAACATGCACATGAAAGCAAATGTCAAGGGAAAGCATTTCCATTGTTCTCTGCAATTGTGCTAAAGTAAGTGGGTGTGTCCAAGAGCTCCCTGCTAATCAAGTTTCATCACTATATTATTGTCACTTCATGCCACTTTAAGTCACATGCGGACAGGAAGTGAGGCCTAGTGAAATAACTGACATAACCATAAAGCACCATTGTGCCCTCACTTTTTCGCCAACCTGTGAGGACTCCTATATTTGTTTTCTGAACTTAACACCGGAGTTTGTTTTTTGGGAGCAGAGCGTGATGGTCTCAGTGAGGGTGCCGGAGTGCACGTCATTGCCCTTTCAGGCTGTACGTCACTGACACCCCCATAAACCGAGGCTGCAGTCCGCTTGGTACCTTCCGCAGTGGATTAAAGGTGTGCTGGCAGAACTGAGCCACTTGCCCTGCTATGTTAATCTGAAGCCTGGTGACAAGGGTCCCAGAAACCCAGTCCTAGAGAAATCAATAAAGAGCATGTGGGAATTGGGTCAGGTCCTTTACAGATGTAGGGGGGGGTGCTTGCACGTCATGAACAGACACAGGGCTGGGAGACCTGGTGTGAATAGGGGATGGGTGCCAATGGGTGAAAGGTGCCTTTTAGACAGAATAACAGAGCAAAACCAAGAAGACAGCAGTTCCACGTGTTACAAGTTAAAGTATCGGTGAGAGTGTTCTGGTATCTTCTGGCCTGAGCTGGATAACCCCGTTTGTTGTGGGTAGGCAGCTTTTCTTAGCACTCAATGGCTTTCAAATTGAAGTAATTATTTGGGTAATGAGTCACTGCAGAGAAATGCAGCATTGACAGGAAAAAAAAACAGCCTTCTCTTGGAGACTTAGTGAAGTGTAAGAGAAACATGAAGATGCAGTGTCGTTTGAGATGGGTAGGAGTAGGCAAGAGAGGGCAGGAGCTGGTGAGAGCGGGAGAGAGAGGGTCGGAACGGGCGAGAGAGGGCAGGAGCAGGTGGGAGCGGGAGAGAGAGGGCGGGCGAGAGAGCGGGCAGGAGCAGATTGGACCAGGCGAGAGAGGGCAGGAGCGGGCGAGAGATTGGGTCGGAACGGGCGAGAGCAGATGGGAGCGGGCGAGAGAGGGCAGGAGCGGGCGAGAATGGCTGAGAGCAGGTGAGAGTGGGCAAGAGAGGGTGAGAGCAGGTGGGAGAGGTGGAAGTGGGTCGGTCACTGGGCGACCCGCTGTGCTCATGGCCCCAGCACAAAGAGCCTGTCGCCCTCCCATCACCTCTGTGAACACGGAGGTGGAGCTGGTGCTCACACAGCTGGCCCCCATGCTGCCTCCTGACAGGTACAGGATGCAATGCATACATAGACACACACACACACACACACACACACACACACACACTGTGTTCTGTACAAGAGAGAGAAACAGAATGATAGAGCATGGTGACATGACCACTGCTCGGATGTTCACTTCCATCAGCACCCCATGTGTGCCTTCAGAGTTTTTATAAGCTTGACTGTGTGTAGGTGTGTGTGTGTCTATGTATGCACTGACATTGTATGTATGGAGGATCCTTCATGTTCTGTCAGAGTGTTTCTCGGCTCGGATGGCTCCAGGAAACACCACAGACTGACTGCGTGACACGTGGGTCGTTACACGCCTGTCAGACCGGCTGTCTGTCGCTGGCTGTGCAGGCCTCTTGTCTGTTGCCTGATGTGGCTTTTTGGCATCTTTAGCTTCCTCCTCACGAGGGGGGGGGGGGGGAATGCGGTATACATTGCCCAAACAGTCACGGG
>JAODJW010000019.1:13887250-13921414 GCA_026777045.1 Hyperopisus bebe
TCTCATCTCATTGTCTTCTCCTCCTTGCTCAGTTTTCCTCTCAGTCTTGTGTTCTACCAGTCTGTCCCTCTCTCCTCTTTAATCCCCCCCCCCCCAGCTGGAGTTGGAGAAGCAGAAGGGTGAGATCCTGGGCGTGGTGATCGTGGAATCAGGCTGGGGCTCGATCCTGCCCACCGTCATCTTGGCCAACATGATGAACGGCGGCCCGGCGGCCCGCTCCGGCAAGCTCAGCATCGGCGACCAAATCATGTCCGTCAACAAGACCAGCCTGGTGGGCCTCCCCCTCGCCACCTGCCAGAGCATCATCAAGGTGCGCCGCTGCCTGCTTCTTCATCGCGTTCTTACTTAATGTTGATGTTTCACAGGTGTAAAGCCTGGTCTTCAAGTTCAAAGGGGATGAAGGCAGTTTCCCCCGGTTTGATCCCGCAGCCTTTTCAAATGGCTGTTACAAAAGCTCTGCCACTCCCACAAACACACAGGACAGACCAATGGGTTTCTATCGAGACTGCAGGAGATTGAACACACTCCGTGGGCCCGATTAGCTTCATGCTAATGCTAATTAATTTTATCTATGCGCCCAAGTAGCCATATGGATGGAACCTGATCATTCACTGTCAGCTGATTACAATTCTTGATTGAGGCTGGACTGAATGAGCTCTGAAGGTTGTCACTGGGTCCTAAGACCACGTCAGATGTATGGCCAAACTTCCCATTACTATTCATGATATATTTTTTACTTTCTACTGCTGGATTAGGGCTTAAAGAACCAGACACAGGTGAAGCTAAACATCGTGAGCTGCCCGCCTGTCACCACAGTGCTCATCAAGAGGCCTGACCTCAAGTACCAGCTTGGCTTCAGTGTGCAGAACGGCATCGTGAGTTTTCAGAAGCAGCCCACATCCTATAAGATAGCATTTGAATGTTAAGCGCCCCCGTGTGGTCGATCTATAGTAAATACTAGATATGCAAGTCAAAATTTCAAAGATCTTTCCTTTATGCTGTTTGGTATTTGGGAAGGGAACATCAGTGTAATGATTAGTAATATATTTGGATCTTCCTCTGTTAACATAAAAGATAAAAGCTGTTCAGCATGTGGTAACCTTATTTTTCCTTTGAAGTAATAAAGTTTGAAGTTTATCTTTGTGCAACTGGTATTCTTTGTAATTATAATTTCTAACATTTATCCCGAAGCATTGTACAGTGTATGCGCTGTAGGTTGGACCCTCCCTGTTTCAAAGAATGTAGTTTTCAGGTTGATTACTCAAAAAAAAAAAGCATAATAACGAATAATAATAATTATGAATAAAACAGTCACCAACCGCCCCCCCCCCCACAACACAGATCTGCAGTCTGATGAGAGGTGGCATCGCAGAGCGAGGTGGGGTCCGCGTTGGACACCGCATCATCGAGATCAATGGGCAGAGCGCAGTGGCCACCGCCCATGAGAAGATTGTCCAGGCCTTGTCCAACTCCGTGGGTGAGGTGAGAGTCACATGTGAGGGTCACCGCAGTCATGTGACCAGTCCACTGCAGTTAGTACAGTCCTTTAGTCAGCCAATAGGTAGATGCGTCACTTCTTAAAATTTCTCATCTATAAGAGCAGGGCTGGGAATTAAGCTTGCCCACTCCCGAGGCCAGGCATTTAGACCGAGGGCGAGTACATTCCGCCGTTGGCTAGTTAAAGAATTACATATCAGACTACATTTTTTCTAGACCAGCCCCACTGGCTAGTAGCAAAAATTCTTAAGTTCAACCCCTGAATAAGACCCCCATTTCTTTAAGGGGTTCAAGCAACCAACCTGCTTCTCGAATTCCTCCATCTTTTTCATACTGCATGCAGCTGAGGCAGTGTAGGTGTTTATAAGAGGCACGAAATCCTCAAGCCTGATGTCTCTGTCTCCCCGCCAGATTCACATGAAGACCATGCCGGCTGCCATGTTCCGCCTGCTCACTGGCCAGGACACCCCCATGTACATCTAGGACCTTATGTCCTTCACTATATGAGCCACAAGCACCTGCCGATTGCTCCTCCTGTAAAGCAAGCTGATGCTGCATACATAACCACCAGGGGGCGCCAACACCCCCATCTGTGGCGATTTAGTTTGTTTTTCCATTTCACCCCCTTTAAAATGTGACACCCTACAGTGACAACTACGTGTGGCAGAACATAAGACAGGCGACATTTTCCCCAGTTGACATAGATGTGATCTGTTAATTGTGCTGTTGGTTTGTGGGATTCATGTGCAATAAGACCATTTGGGAAATGTGACTGAACACATTTATTTTTTATATGCACATGGGTATGTATTTGTTATATACTGTATATATTATAGTTTATTTCTCCCTTTTTCCTCTGTAAATACAGATATCCCCCTTTTTCACCCAGTGGATTTTTTTGTGGGAAAGGCAAAATGTATGACTTGTACTGTCTTAAGTCTTTGTGGTACAGATGAGATTTTTTTTTATTTCCAGTGTGAGAGAAAAGAGGGACAGATTGGTTTGGGAACCTAATGAATATCGCACCTTCGGGCAGAGGTAGGAATCGGTAGGAATTGGCCAATAGGCACAAAATCATTGGAATGGTTCGGGAGAACACTGAGAAAAAAACTTTTAGGTGACTGAAGTTGTCATGACAACACAGTGATGTACAGGAAAGGCTGACACGTGCCTTCAGTGCAGTGAGGACAGAAGGTTGGGTCTGGGTCCGAGATGTATGACCACACAGCAAAGCCAGGAAGTGTTGTGACAGCACCCAGGGCTCTGGACCAGAGCTTGGAGCTTTTTTTGGAAAGAGAAAAAAATAAAGGCTTTTTTAATGACTGTATGTTAGCAGAACATATGGGACTGGATTGTTCTCAATGTTGCAACTCTGGGTTTAAAAACCCACACAAAATCCATCGGCCAAACTGAAATTCAATCATTAATGATAAATCTAAAGTTTGTATGACAATATGAACATCATTTTTTTTTCTTCTGAGACACAAGACCTGCACTGTCTATCGTAGGTTTGTTTTGGGTGGACTGTATGTACTGTGATTAAACTCTAGCTAGCTGCGTCATCCACATGAGCCAATCGTAGACCGTGTCTAGGACAGCGCTCGCAGGGGAGTCCGCGTCCGTCCTTTCTGTCTCCTTCACGTCTCCATCCTGCTCAGCAGGGCTCTGGTGATACTGTCTGAAGCTGCACTGTGAAGCTGGAAGCCTCACTGCCCAGAGCTGCTTTCAAAATGTTCTACGATCTCCCCGAGAGGGAACCCGGACACCGTGATGCTTTATCCGTTTGCATGCCGCTGACGTCCTCCTGGAACAACGACACAATAAACACGCTTACCTTTGAGCCGAGAAGCCAGTCGCATCCTTGCCATCTCCTGCATTTTGGTGCTGGGTGGAACGCCCAGCAGATCTTTAAGCTGGGTGCCAGGTGGCTGATCTCCATGCCGTGTGCTGGGAGCACTGCACGCTGTGTGCGTTACTGCTGGAACTGCATTTGGACTAAAGATATGCCGTTTGCTGAGGGGTGTATGTGTGGGGGCTGTCAACTACTCACTTTGTAAGTATAGGTGTATGTTACAGTGCTGTATTGGTTTTTATGTATACAGGATTCATTAAATGGACAGAGGAAATGTGTAAGTGTGTATACACAAGTATGTGAGTCATTCATTATTTTTTTTTAATGTCTGCTAGTTTTTTTCCCATAACACAGAACAGACATACATATGTACACTTTATTTACATTCATATTGATATAGCCTGAGTTGTCGAACCCGCCCAATTGATGATTTTCCTTCTTATTTGTTTACTCCTCTGGTTTCTGAAACACGCTTGCTTTGACAATCTTTAACCTGGAGGGGGGGTAAATAACAGATTTTTCAAATAGGGTGGTTTAATGGCCATTTTTGACGTGCACAGATACAACAGGGAACAGCGGTGATCATTCACTTACTCTCCATGAAGTCTTAGATGAAGGGCTTGACTGCCTCCCAGGTTTTCCCGCTGCCCTGGGTAAAACACAGCGCTAACTGTTACATCACAGATGGCATTTTCTTCTTTTGCTTTCGTATATTCCTATATCAGGCTCAGAAGCTTCATATCTCCCCTGATCTGCTAGGCTATGGAATAGTCTGACATTCCTAAATGGTACTGAGCCCCAGCACATATAGACCTCGGCTTCCACCAAGACTCAGAGGCAGGAAGCTTTCTTCCTTCAGTAGTGTTATTCTCAGTAGTGATCAGTCGTGTGAGCACTAAGGCCACACCCATTCTCAGTAGTGATCAGTCGCGTGAGCACTAAGGCCACACCCATTCTCAGTAGTGATCAGTCACAAGTGCTAACACCACACTCTCTCTCAGTAGTGATCAGTCGCATGAGCACTAACGCCACACCCATTCTCAGTAGTGATCAGTCACACGAGCAGTAATGCCACACCCATTCTCAGTAGTGATCAGTCGTGTGAGCACTAAGGCCACACCCATTCTCAGTAATTCAGGACTGGGGCAAAGATACTGTCTTGTGTTTTCAGAAATGGAGAGAACATTTCAGAAAGTGATGCTCCAGCACAATGTAATCCAGCCACAAGTCCATCACAAACATCCATCCATCCATGTTCTGTAAGCGCTTATCCTATTCAGGGTCACGGGGGGTACGGAGCCTATGGAGGCAAGGCAGGGAACAACCCAGGACAGGGTGCCAGCCCATCGCAGGGCGCACGCACACACCATACACACCTATGGGTAATTTGCCAACTCCAATTCACCTCAGCATATTTTTGGACTGTGGGGAAAGGCCACGGTACCCAGAGGAAACCCCATAAGGAGAACATGGAGCCATGGTGGAGACTCGAACCCTGGTTCCAGAGGTGTGCCATCCTCATTCACCACCAACATCCCCCCCTTAATTATTTAACACATCCTTCTGTGATGTTACCAGTTTTATCATTCATTTTGGACTTTCTGCTGGATTTAGCTGAACTTACCGTAAAGGAGAGGATCTCCAGCGGGGGTGAGGACCTGAGGAAGGTGCTGTTGAGATACCCGCCTGCCCCGGAGATGGTGTCCCCCTCATCCTCATCCTCATCCATGGCCACACTGAAGAGCTTCCTCATTTTTTTGGGCAACATGCAGTCCAGAATCACCACCAGGACTCCAACAACAGTGCATAGCACACCTGCCCGAATGCAAGGACACCTGCTCTTCACAAGCCATCATATTTTATCAGTACATAAGCAGCATATAAAGAAGCTTGCAGATGTTCTGCACCTCAGACACAAACTACACACCTCAGGAATGCTGCTAACATACAGGACAACTGGAGCAGCGCAAAAAATCTGGGCTTTGGGTGAAACCAAAACTCATTGCACAGTTGCCCTCAGATGTCCTGGTCCCCTCTCGGTCTGACGTGGTCACAGGCAGATCGTACCTGTGCCCAGGGCCAGCCAGAAGGAGTAGCCAAGGCGTGTCTGGAAAGAGGCCGATCCCACGGCGAAAACGCACGGCGGCAGGCTGCGCGTGGCAGCGAACGAGGCCAGAGAGAGAAACATGAAGAGTCCCGCGGTCACCGTCACGCAGCCTGCGTAGAGCAGCACGGGCATGGAAAACAGGATGTTGGCCAGCAGCCAGCAGCAGAAGGCCGTCCTGCGGAGGCAGAACAGGACGGTGCGGAGCCTCCGTACTGCATGCGAAAGAGAGGCTCACAAGCGAGCCTCTGCGGCCCCACGACTACCGGAGGCAGGCGGCAAGACGGCCGCTTTCAAATCTGCATTTTGTTCAAACTCCCAATTTAAGAGATGCAGTTATGCTTTTATTTAAAGTACTTCGTCAGTCGACATCGTTTTTAATAACATCTAATATAAAGGCATATTTAAAAATAATAACAACACGGATGCTTATCAGGATGATTGCTTTAACAACGCCTTACCACATGGTGGCAGAAGCATATCGGCCAGAGAATCGGTACTGGTAGAGAAGTCCACAGGGACTGCCGGGGCTGAACTTCTCAGCGACATAGAGGATGGGACTGGGTAGGCCCCTTTCCAGTGCCTCAGTGTAGTCATGCTCTAAGCTGTCCGTCCAGTGAAACGCCACGTTGTAGTTGATGGTCTCGTTCCGCTGCACCACTGGGTTTCCTGTACGGACGGCACTTGGCCCATGAGACACGTCTGCACGCAAAGCTCTCCTAGCTAATTGGAAATCATTTGTTTTGATTTTTTTCCTTACCCATAAGTAAAATGTAAGCTTATAAAGTGCCAGTAATTTAATTGAACTGGCAGTTATTTGGTCAGTTTTCAGCTTTTTGATCCCATCACTGTATTATTTGTAATTACCAGGCTTAATAAGAATACCACCACTGCCTGACAATAGACAATTTAACTCATATTACCGAATCATAAATCTGATGTTGCAGCACGGGCTTTAAAATGTTTGTATTAAAATATCCTCTATTAATTGAATGCAAAATGCTTATGAAACATTTCCGCTGGCAAACAGGCCCGCCGCCGCTCGCACCTCTGAGGGTGACGTCGATCCCCGACAACCCCACGTGCAGCCCGAGCTCCGCGCGCACCACAGCGCTGCTGAATGACTTGTAGGTGACGTTGGCTTCCACCCCCGCGGAGGCCCAGTCCCGGGAAAACTGCAGCGCTGCGCAAAAGCAAAGGACGAGATAGATGGTGCGAGGCGAAGATCGATTATTAAGGCCTTCCGCATTCGTTGCGAAGTAAGACTACACTCACATGCCACTAGCCCTATATCAATATAATAACGAGCCTTAAAACTGTAACTGTGTGAGATCAGTTATTAACCAAAGTAATTGCGATGTATCGGACTCAAAAGATAAGACTATTATTATGGTTACTGTTTTCAATCTGAAATAAGGGACTCCACGATTAAATTTGCGGGAATCGATCGCCGCCCGGATTAAATTGTATTTCGATCTGCCTGTTGGGAACCTCTGATCTGATGTATGTATGAAACAATGCGTAGGAAAATACGGGACAGCCCCGTATAACAATACGACATATAATGGGTTGTATTAGTTTACATGCGTATTACATCACGATTTGTGCGTAGCGGCCATTTTACCAGGGAATGTCGGAGACGTCCGTCGCTCAGATGCATATAGTTCTGTATTTCTTTTCAATGTTAAAGAAAGTTTCATACAAACTAAATGTATAGCGAGTGCTCCGGACTATGAAAAGCTGTATTTTGTTCAGGCAAATGGGACTGAGGCATTTCTTAGTATCATTTGAAGGAAGTAATCTACTACACAGTTAACCATAAAGTGTAAATGCAGGCGCAATGAGGCGCCGTAACGCTTTCTTAAATGATCATAATGCGTGAATTGCCAGCTTTGTCTTACAGTAGGGTGCCGAACATAAACTCAAAGAAACTATTATTTAGATATACACTCAAAAAATACAAACGGGACCAGCAACTGCGACGCAGATGATATGCAACGTCAAGTTCACCCGTCGGTTCTCCCTTTTACACAAACTTAGTGGCTATAAAAACTCCCACGTTTAGATGATAGAAATGAACTTTGTCCTTAGGAACAAAACTAGCTAGCCTGATTTATCGCGAATGAAGGTTCCCATATATGACAAACCACAACATGCCACTGCCTGAGTATGTCTGTTGAAATTAATTTAGAATGCCACTAGTCTTAGAAGGCTAGCAAGTTAATTTACAAGTTCGAGAGCACAGCACTGCTGTTTGCTAATCGTCCTATACTGACATTCAGTAAGCAATATATCCCTATTTTACTACATATACTAAGGCAATTTGCGCCGATCACCAAAGCAGCTTCTTTCCTTGGAATAATGCGAAGGATGGCGATAGGCTACATTTAAGTCTGTAAGCCTAGCGATGAACGTTCTTAAAATGGAATTTTAAGTATTTTAAATACACAGAATACAATCTCTCAATCGATTTTGTTACAAATTAGCCTAAATCTGATTTTTTCCGTCCAGCAAAATACAAATTACCAAATGCTCAAAAGGAAATGAATACGCATTTTTAATGCATTTAACTGAAATACTGCCCATTCTCAGAACACAGAACGTGCCACTTCTTGACAGTATCCTCGTTCAAGTTCTTTCGATCGATGGACCTTAGCCAAGGTTTCTGTAGCCTTTCCAGCAGCTCTTCGGTCTCTTTGCCTTGATTTGTACGATCCGAAGGTATAGAGAAGAAACTTAGATTCGGGGTTTTCTTGCTGCTGTTGTCACTCGCACCCCGGTAAAATGGCCGCCGCCTCATTTTCATTTATGCGTAACTTGGACAATGACGTCAACTTAATACGACCCATCGTGGTCCTGCCGTGAGGGATGCATTTACATGTTATTAACGGCATTTCCTCATATTCTCTGCGTTTTGTGATGCCATGTCCGTGCTCGGGGCGCTACGCCGGGACCCGCTACCGGCCGCGGCCGATTGCCATCTGACCCGCCCCTCCTCGGCCTCCGTGACCGTCTGGAGCGTCACTTTACCCGATTATGTCGATTGTCAGGCACCATTCAGAGAGAAACAACCGAAGTCAGGGTATGCATTGGATATTTAACATTTTAAGGGGAAAACATTTTAAATTCGTGGCAACTTACCAATTATCACCGCGCCTATGAATAAACTAAGAATTATTCTGCTCATCCAGAAAAGCCTCTGAAACATAAAAAGGACGGGTCATTAGAACGAGCGAGATGCAGTCAACGATGCATATGATCGACCCTCATAAAACCCTGTAAGTCGTAAGGATAACCACACATTTTTCAACAGGCCTACCTTAAAATTCAACAACGCTTTCTTACGATGTGAATCACAACGTGTTACTTACCAACTTTCCCCGAATCCCAGGTGCGATAAGAAGAAAAGCAGAAGCCAGGACTGAGAAGACCAGTATCACCGTTAGTAGGTCTGGGTCGAAGATGTGGTTGTAAAAAGCGTGTGCAGAATGGAGCTCTGACATCCTGCCTGCAGTCAGACGGTGACAGTGCCATTAATACATTATAATCAAACTCGGCGAAAGTCATCACATTAAATATCTAATAAAACATTAAATACTTGTATACAAAACATAATCCTTAGCGCGTACCTCAAGTGCATGACATGAGATAGTGTCACTAAAATAACTCCAGTAACGACCCCTATGCATTCCACTGTACAAGAAGACATAATTCATGTAAGATAAAAATGTTTTGTGCCCTTTTAATCCTACGGTATACACATTTTTTAAAAATGTGGTGGTGGTGATGATGATGATGATCACGCTCACCCGCCGCAGTGCTTCGCAAAGGTGCGGGGGGAAAGTCTGCTCCCCGAGACAGTAGGCTTCTGTGTAGAAGCACGGCTTATATAACACCGTACCGACATGCCTATAAATGCCTGAAAAATCCATTGTAATTCCTGAGCAAAGAAACACGTGAATCAGAGGAGACCATCCTCTGGGCGAAGGTCCGCCTCTCCTCCTTATTACTGCATACGGATGGACCACCTTTTTTGAACGTTTCGCTTAACTTTATTTCCATACATATAGAGCTACTACCGCAGGTAAACACGCTTTGTACAACCAATCAGCTATAAATTCGTCAGTTTCAGGTGAGTTTTTACATTTAATTGCATTGTATGTTTAATAATTTAAAAGCCATGGAGAAGTTGATTTTTAACTTGCCATTCAAACAGTGCAATTCTTACCACCTGTGGTAGTGTCACCTTTCGGACGAAGTGGTCCGCATTCTTCAACTGTTTAGACAAATCTGCCCTACTTATAATTGTTTTTACGCAGAAAAATTCTCAGTAAATGTTAGACCTCCGTATTCAAGTTATGTTAATAATAAAAAAACATTATTCAAACATCAGTTGAGACTTATCAGTGTCTGAGAAATCTGAGGTATGGGGTGTTTTCATTGTCTTCCCAGGACAAGTGGATTGTTCTGAAAGGACCCATATTGATTGCTTTATTCTGCACGGTTGAATTTACGCAGAAAACACGTCTTAAACTATCTGTAGTGGTATCAGTGAAATATGATATAAATCTCACAAGTAAGTATAACCGGCGTGGTCTTTTCCATAGCTGTCCGACCTGACTAAAGCATTTGTCAAATAATTTCTTGTTTATTGATATTGAGTTCCACGCTTTTTGTGCACTTAAGTTTTCCCCGCAAGCTAATACACTCCTGCGTTGACATTCCTGACAAAACGACGGATAATACTAATTACTTAAAATGCATGCGTTCAAATTCGTTCAGATTGAAGGAGATTCGGACATTTTGTTGTTTTTATAGACCCCCCCCCCCCCATTCAATCATTACATGGGGGTGCAGCGTTATTACGGCTGGTACAACAGCTTGGCAGATCACGCTCGGGAGCTGGAGGTGAGTTCCCTACTTTTAACAGGGTTTTGTGCCTCTATAGTTTAGATGTATTCCATCCGTCCATCCATCAGTTTTGCAGGGATGAGCTGGGACTGGGCGCCAGTTTAAATGTACAGTACATAGGCCTAGGCTGTTGTATTTGGCGTACTTCCAGGCAATAGCGTGAATGACCTACTGCAATTGTTTTTCTTTCTGTTGTTTCAAGAATAGGCTGGTTTCGCGTTTCACAGCTGTATCCCCATGTGGTTACTTAAGGACACTTGAATTACTCTGCTTGTACTTAGCACTGAAGCAGACCACGGCCGTAGATCTCGTAGTAGGCAATGGCGCATTACTTCGGGCGCCCTAATGCCTGGCGCACATGTGTCCACAAGATGGCGCTTTATTGGATCTGTGCACCTACAGTAAGAAGATGTAATTCCTTCGAGTAATGCGGTTCTACAGCCAACAAATCAGTGGCAGGTGGCAGAAATTTAAATGTGATGTAACAATATATGAATTAATAAAACTCTGTGTTGTTAAGATGAGCTTTTTAGGCTTGGTATGATAATAATGTACATCATATAATCACTTTAGTTAATGTTAGTCTTTTATGCTAGTCAGTTTATCTAATTTCTTATATTTTATGTCTCTCTCTGAATGTGTGCAATATAGCCTTTGTAGCTCCATTTGAATATCATGAAGGGCTGACTTGCCAGTAGGTGGACTGGCGGAGCAGTGTTGTGATTGGACACTTTCTGTGCAGGCTCTCCTGCTGATCCCATCTCAGGCCTGCGTGGCTGGAAGGATCTCTATGGTAACAGCCTTAGCCGTTCTTTCTGATAACCAAACCAGTTCCTCAGTAACCAATGTGTGTTATTCTCCTCATTCTCCTCCCCTGCAGTATTGGGAAATGCCAGAGCCAATGAGAGTGTGTTCATGGTGGCCGAGGGAGTCATATGGTTCACTTACCACGATCACCTGGATTCTCAGCTGTAGCAGAAACGGCCCTCATGGTCCCACGAAAAGCTGCTCCAGAATGCTTCAGGTGAGCGTAACATTAATAACATGCATTATTCTTTCCAGTTAATAAGCGCAACTATGCAAGATGGATTATTGTTTAACGACAATAATGTTGGCAAGGTGCAGTGTATGGTACAGTGTTATCTGCAGCAATAAAGAATGTGATTCTCAGTGTGTCCCCAGTGATATATTGGCATCCCACCCTGCATATGCCCCAGCCTTGTGCCCAGTGATGGACTGGCATCCCGTCCTGCGTGTGCCCCGGCCTTGTGCCCTGTGACGGGCTGGCATCCCATCCTGCGTGTGCCCAGCCTTGTGCCCTGTGACGGGCTGGCATCCTATCCTGTGTGTGCCCAGCCTTGTGCCCTGTGATGGACTGGCATCCCGTCCTGCGTGTGCAGAAGCAGGCCCAGCACCAGCCTGCTCTCCACATTGAGACTCAAATCTTAAAATCTGGACTCTATAAATTATGCTAAAATATGATTTAGCCATCTTGTTCATTTGACATCCTTTGCCATCCCCTGGAGGATGGGCTCCCTGCTTTCAGACCATGTAATGCGCTTTGAGACAGTGGAATGTGAAAATTCACTATACAAATTGAATTTAATTGAATTCAACTGAAGTGAAGTGAATATTCCAAAATAAGCAAACGGCCTCAGATTGTTTGAACCCAGTGCCTTTTGGTCAATAGGCCATTTCATTGGCCACTTCTTTCACACCATCACTCGTTATTTAAATATCAATGGAATATGAACAGACATGTAGTGAAACACAGTCTCACTGTACTGCTCTTGCCTATATACATATTGCTTAAGAAATCACTATTAGTATGTATTTAACATTCTGAGGGATAGCCAACATGGATTTAGGAGAGGTAGGTCCTGTTTAACTAATCTACTTTTTTGAGGAAGCTACAAGAGAAATTGATCACAAAAAGGCCTACGATGTGATCTTAGATTTCCAGAAGGCCTTTGATGTTGTCCCCCACAAACGGCTCTTACTTAAGCTCAAAGCTGCAGGGATTTTAGGAACCGTTTGATCCAGGTATATAAGATTCTAACAGGTCTGGATGCTTTTCAGCCAAATAACTATTTCAGTATTAGTTTAAATACTAGAACTCATGGCCATATGTGGAAATTAGTGGGAGAACATTTTAAAATGTATTTGAGGAAACACTTCTTTACACAGCGTGTAGTTAGAGTATGGAATAGTCTTCCTGTTCAGGTAGTGCAGGCTAAAACCCTGGGTTCCTTTAAATCAGAGCAAAACCCTGGGTTCCTTTAAATCAGAGCTATATAAGATTTTAACAGCTCTGAGCTATTAGTTAAGTTCTCCCCAAATGAGCTTGATGGGCTGAATGGCCTCCTCTCATTTGTAAATTTCTTACGTTCTTATTAAGAGAATATTTATTTATTTATTGTCCGTTCCCCCCCCCCCCCATTATTGTGCTTCATGAATGGCTACCAGTCTATCTTGGAAGCAGATCAGGCCCTGCCTATCCGGATGAGACAATCCTTGCACTCAGTCTGGAACGTGCACGTGTGTGTCTGTAGCTGCACGCGTGTGTCTGTAGCTGCACGCGTGTGCGTGTTCTGTCTGCTTACCTTGTGTGCCACCCCAGCATGTCAGCATGCGGCGGTAGCCTGAGCTCCGCCTGAGCTCCGCCTGACCGTTAGCTGGCTGTGCGTAGCCGCTGAGCGAGCTCTTTTTGATGCTATGTCATGCTTGTGCCGTGAGCCACTTCGCACAGCCAGCCAATCCGATTCCCCCAAGCCATCTGTTTCTGTTACTCTCTTATGTTTAGCTGTGAACATCCTTTACGTTTCCCATCAGCCTCCCTTCCTGCTGCCCGTTTCGCTCTCCTTACTCTCCACCAGACACATGTTGACCCTGGGATGTCTCCTGAGTTCCAGGCAGCCGTCATGAGATTTGGCTCCTCTATGGTTCCCCCTGATGCTTTACATTGTAAAACATTTAAATGACTAAAAAGATGGGAGTTTTTTTGGAAGCTGTTGCTTCACACCATCAGGAAAGGGAGTTCAGATCCTGCCCCTCTGAGCAAAGTTCCTGTGTTCTGGTCACATTTTAGTTTAGCTTTTTACACTCCCATTTCCTCTTACAGTACAAGGACATGTACTTAAGTGAATTGGCATTTTAAAATTTCCCATATTGTGCGTCCTGTTATGGACTGACATCTCCCTTAGGGTGTGTTCCAACCACAGGGTACCCAGTGCTGCCTGGGATGTGCTCCATGCCCCCTCGTGGCTCACTATCAGCTCAACAGCTGGAAGAAGAAAGAATTAATCATACTACTGCACAGTATGAACCAGGGTTGGGGCCATTCCGGAATGCATTGATCAATTCCAGTCCAAATCAGGGAATGGAACTGGAGTTGGAACTTAAATCTCCCTGAAATTCAAATTCAACTCCAGTTCTGTTCCCCTTAGTTTTTTTTTCCAATCCCATCTCCAGTTCCATTTTCTGATTTGGACTGGAATTGATCAGTGCATTCCGCAATGGCCCCAACCCTGGTATGAACTGATCTTACTGTTATTTTGCACCATGATTTCGTCATGTAGCGATATGTTTGTCCACAACAAAGGCTGTATTTATGACAAAGCTAGTCAACTAGCATTCACCTGTCACGCCCCGGTATCTGCCGGTCCATAGAAACCGGAGCCTGTCATTAGTTTCGATGGCACCACGTCCCCCCCCTCGCATGTCTGTAACGGCTTCTGGAATCGGCAGGTATCTTGCTTTACCAGTTTTCTATATAATTACTGGCTACTTGCGGAATCCAACAGTGTGTCCAGCCTGCATGTCTCCAGTGCGTCCCCTGAAGATATGCCACGTGCCACACAGCTCCGTGTGGGTGAGGGGTGTGGGTGTGCGTGTTGGTGGGGCACCCCCCAAGCGGCTGCCTGAGAGTTTCAGTTGCCACCAGCTAAGACCTTCAGGCCCAGGTGAAAAAATGCAGATCAGACGTTTGAAAAATCTGTGGTTGGTTGTGGCCCGCAGGTCTCGGCTTGTTGACCCATTATGCCATGTGCCCATGAACCCAAAGCTGCAGACAGACCAGGACGTGGATGACCTCATGGTGGGCATGGCCTCCCAGATCGCAGAGAGAGAAGAGAGCACTATTATCGAGGACTTCAGACGTTTGACCATCCATCTGTATTTCTGTCTTTTACAGTAACCACATTTACCGTAAGATGCCTACGATGGAAATTAATAAAGTTATGTAGCTCAAATGACTGTCAATAAATGTCATTACTGGGTTTTTAAGCGATTTGCTGGAGGCTACAGCTGTACTGCCTGTGTTTAAGTCGGACAGAAAGAGCGCTAAGCCTCAGTTGATGTGCCCTGTGATGTGTTGTCGATGGTCTCCTGGTCTCTGCTCAGATTACAGGCACGGCCCCCTGAAATTCTCCCCTTCGGACCTGGTGACGCGGACCGGGGAGGCCGAGACAACAGGCTGCCCAGCCGCAACCAGGCCAGGGAGGCTTTTGAGCCTTGTGGGGGGGACACTTTCAGAATAAGTGTTGTTGCAAGCTGAATTATAGGGATTTAAGATGAATTACAGAGATTTAAGCTGAATTACAGGAATTTCATACAGCACATCGACTATTTCACATATTCAGCTTTCTGTCTTGATTAGTCAGTTGAATGGTCAGGTCTGCGTTGTATTACTGCCCACAGTATCTTTTCAGTCAAATTTACATCACTTATTTATTATTGTAGCTCTTCTCATTTATACCAGAGATTATCGACACTAATTTTACATGCTCATTGAAGCCACCTGCTCATCTTGGGCTCCACGCAGCCCGTTCATACGTAGCTGAGGAGGTGCAGGCCATTCCGCAATGTTCTCCTCACTGCTGACATGTTCTCCTCACTGCCACGGGCACTGAGCCAGGGGACTTCCAGAGCAACGTCTTCTTCTGGAGAGATGATGAAGCACAACTTATTTGGGTTTGGACGGAGACATTCAATTGTTCTGTGGTTTAGGGAACCAAACGCTAAATTAGATGATGAATGAGATGATATATTAGATGAGGATGTGTAGCCCGTGTGCTGTCAAAGGGGGATGTGAACCTTTCTGGCCAGACGCTGAGCCCTGCAGCGTGAGACCCCATCCCTCTCTCCTTGTGTCACACAGATGGCCCCTGTCCCCATGAACGGCAGGTGGAAGCCACCTGACTCCACCCTTGCACCAGCGCCAAACCCTGGATTGCTTTGAGGGCATCTAGTTCAGCCTCACAGTGGCAGTCCTGCTTTCGCTTCCCCACCTGCGTATCTTCTGTCTTATTCTACATATCTGAACCTACCATTATGGTGCAGGATCTGAATGTTGTGGGGGGGGCCACGCAAATAAAAACAATATTTTTGGGTAACTATAACAGATCAATTCACGTGAAGATCGTTAGATATAGTCGACGTTTGAAGGCATTGCTGCCATTTATTCCTGAGAAAGGCCTTGGGTTAGACTGGATTCTTGCCTGCTAGTGGGACTGGAGTGGAAGCCAGCAGAGGTAGCTTCATGGGAGCCCTGGGTATCACTCTGCTTCCAAAAGGCCCATCTCAGGCCTGAACGCTGCTGCTGTAATTTCATCTCTTCTCCCTCCTTCAAAGTGAGCTTTCTTCTGGCAGGCTTGGTGACCTACTTCTGCACAGCAAAGTTCAGCAGGCGTGAGAAGAAGCACAGAGTCGCTGGAGGCACCGATGCTGCCATCGAGGGCCGCAGGAATCAGTCCATTAGCGGCAAACAAAGGGCCGCCCACCCCCAAAGCAGACCCTCCCGTTTCACCGCTGCCTGTCCCAGTGCCCCCCACACAGCACCGAGCGGTGCCCGATGTTATCGTGGGCCCAGCGGTCTGTGGACGATTCTCAGTGCACGCACTGCATGGCCCCAAAACGGGGCGTAGTTTCTTCTGATTTCAGATGGCTAGGCAAAAATAGAAGAGCGTGATGTCATAAGTCTGACATCGCCATGGAAACTGTAAACCTGTCGGACTACCTTGTGGTTGCACTTATTTTAAATGTAGGAGTTCATGAAAGGAACAGCACAAGAATAAAGAACAGATTCAATAGGTTACTTTTAAAATTGATGGAGATGCAGTGATTTATGCCTGAACCAGACACACACACATGTTTGTATTCATATCTTTGTGGGGACAGTCCATTCATTTATATGGGAAAAACCCTAATTCCAACATGACAACCTTAACTCCTACCCAGCCCTAACCTTAACCAAGCAATATACAAGACGTGACATTTTTAGTTTTTTTATTTTAGTCACAGATTTTCATAAAATTGGGTTTTCCCTTGTGGAGTCTGAAAAGATGTCCCCACATTGTCAAAATAACATTTTTTTTCTCTTTCTCTATTACACACACACACACAAACTCCCCATTTCAACATACATCAATTGAAATGTAGTAAACCTGGACAAAGCTCACTGCCATCTCTAATTAATTGTGCTGGTATTACTGGACCAAAGGAGTCATCATAAAATTTCACTTTGTTGCTTTTAAAGTGAGGTCTTGTCTTTCCTTCTGTCTTAATCTCTTTAAGTCATTATTTCCCTAATATAACTTGCAAATAGCATTATTTGTTTAACAGATGTCCTTTTTCAGGATAATTTACATCCCCACTCCTCCATTCCTTGTGCCTGGACAGGCAGCTCCACTGTCCAGTGACTGTCAGTGCCTCACACTGCTTCTCAAGGTCCCCGAGGAGTACGATCCAGTGAGTGTCCCAGGCACGTGCTGGATCTGTACTGAGGCCTTCGTCTTAGTGCCCTGTTGGGTGTGGATCTCTCCCTTCAGTTTGGCTGGATTATTTGTACTTTGCATCCCAGTTTCACTGCCTTCCGTATCACCTCCTGTGGGCCTGTCTCTTCTGCTTCACTTTGTCCTAACTCTGGGGTCCCTGATTGGCTCCAGGTGCTGTTCTTTGAGGATGAGAACATGCCTTCAAAGATGGTGCAGCACCTGGTTTCTGAGATAGCCGGTGGGGGCCAACACCTGACCGTCAATGCCATGAGGGAGCATGCGGAAGCGGTGACCAGGGAACAGAGAGAGCAAAGTGCCGGAACCTTCTCAGACATGCCTTCGCACAGGTGAGTTCCAATCCCAGGATGAATAACACATTTCCAGGTAGGCAGTGCTTTCAGAAAAGTGCCCAGTTGTGTTAGATTTTGACTAATCTTAGTCTTTAATCTTTAGTCTTTGAGTTCTCCGTTTCTAGACATCTGGCTTTCTTTCTTCTTTCATTTCTTTGTCTTTCCTTTTCCTTGCTTCTGTATTATTCTGTCTTGATGATGTTGTATAACAAGACACCCATGTAAAGGGCCTTGGGATGACTGTGTTGTGAAAGGCGCTATATAAAAATAAATTGAATTGAATTGAATTGAATTGTCTTTAATTTAATTTTTGTTATTTCTGGGACAGGGTCTCCAGAGCAGAACTCAAAGATGATGCTCTTCATGAGTGATATTAGTGGAAATGGGTTCTTGTCTGAAGAGGATATTTTTACCCTTCTTGTATCTTGTTATACATCTGAATTCCAGCATTAGTCTGTCCAACACATCACCCCCATAACATTTTGTATGACTTGTACTGAAGCATTTTAGGCTAATTACTATGTTGATAGAAGGTTCTGGAATAGTGCCGTCTATATGGCTTCCAGGATGTTGACACTGACTTGACGGCACCTAAATCATAATAATAAATCAAAATGCATGGGACATACATCAAACCACTGCCCCGCCTCTTGCCCTCATCCTTCTCGCTTTCCTTTTGACTCCTCCTCTTCACCAGTGTCATCATGTCCCTCTGAATTTATTGGCTTCTGCAGGTCCTTCATTGAAATGTCAAGTGGCTGTCCCTCCCAGGGCTGGGCTGAGGAGGCCCTTAGGGTGATGACGCAGGCTGCAGGTTCGGCCAGGCTGAGGAAGCCGTCACGCCGATAGTGGGGGCCGCTGGGTTTGGCTGCGGCCATGGAGGCCGTCATGGCGAGAGTGGGGGCCACTGGGTGTCACAGCGATGGCGTGGGCTGCTGGGATCAACCGAAAAAAGCAAGTTACATGGGAGGACTTCCACTCCCTGCTGCGGCACCAGGAAATGGCGCTGGAGGTCGCCCAGCTCAGTGTCAGAGATGATGTGCAAGTTTCCTATGGGCAAACCCTTGTCATATTGGTACTGGAGGAAACATGTCTCATGCCCCCTGGAGTCTAAATGGTGTACTGCATTCAACCCAATTGATTAGTTGAATAGAAACGCATCACACGTGGTTTTGATCAGGTGCTAATTACCACATACTCTGAAGCCTGCAGGTCTGCCTCAATACTGTTCTTATGGTTCATACTGATATCGCTTTCCAATAGGGGATGTAGGCATTGGGCAAATAGTTTCTTTCCGTCAATTTAAATGCATATTTCATGAACGTTTAATTTACTTTGTTAATTGTGTTGCAATGATTTGGCTTAAGCAGCAATACAGTTACACCTCCCTGCTAGTAGATGTTAAAGTGCGTTTGTTTGGCCTGAGGTAATGTGATCCACGGCGTGTGGCCTTTTTGTGGGGGTGGGGATGCATGGGGGGAGCAGACGAAAAAGAAAGCAGTGTGTGTCCTTCACTCCTGAAAGGATCGAGTGCATGTGGAAGTGAAGGGTGAGAGAGAATGTGTGTCGGCGTCTTGGTCAGTGGTTAACATTCATGCCTGTGGGGTTGGGGGTTCGAATCCCATCTCCTGTGCTAAAGGTGCAGAGTTTGCATTTTCTCTCCCAAAGACTTGCAGTTAGACTAGTTGGCATATACAAATTACCCGCAGTGTATGTGCACTGCAATCGACTGGCATCCCATCCTTGGTGCACCCCTGTGCAGAGGTGCCGTACAAGATTGGAGGCTCCATGAAAGCATATTATGTCAGGCCACAAACCCAGACCAATCTAATTATGTTTCAATATGCCACCTGGGATAGACTGATGGACCAGATGGATGGAGGAATTCAGCCTGGTACATGTTTTGTAGTTATGTGCTAAGGCATGTTCACCTTGGGTTAACTAGACTAGTTTTCTGTCTTTACAGGTTATGTTTCCTGGTCACCTGCCCCCACTGTCCTTAGTGGTGTGGACAGGTCCAACCCTGACTCAGCAAGACATACATGAGAGAAAATAACAGCCAACACAGAACTTTTACCTTGTGGTATTTCACCTATGGGCTTTACATCACATGGTGACTCTCAGTCTGTTTTGCTGGGGCATGTTGCTATGAGGTCATATGGGAGAGTTGCATGGCAACAGCATATAAATGATAACATCATAGTCCCTGAGAACTAAAGCACAGTTTTTTGTAGTGTGTGTATAAATCTATGAACACATGCATGAACAGCATGTTAAAGACAACTTCTAAGACTTTTTAAAATCCAGTAAAGATGAAGTGACTTTTTTTCTGATTCCTGTATATGACTTTTATATACTATGCATTACGATATTATGGTACTGGGTATACGTGTCTGAATGCGGTGCACCCAAGTCACTAAATAAGAAAGCTGTCATTAATACTGTAACTCTTTCTCATTTTTCACCTCTTACTGCAGGTGATCGATCGTTAGCGATGAGATAAGCCTGAGATATCTGACCCGGTCCCTCTACTCAAGGGTGTGTTTAGAAATTCTGGGCCCCCTGACAAAATGTCACTTAAGGCTTGCATTACTACTTTGATCCCCCCACCACTGTAAAACATCTTTTGGTGTACTGGAGGGCCCCGTGGCCCTTTGGCCCCCAGCCGGTGCCCTTAAAGATGCAGAGAGGATAACAGAAAGCCAGGTTACCTCCCACCTCCATGGTTAACTGCCTGCGTACCTGGTTACTGGCCTGTGATTATGAGCCTCACTGGCTGCAAGGCCCAGGCTGAGATGAGCCGCCCGCTCTTCTCCCTGGAGGCAGGAACGTATCCAACATCAATGGCTTGTTCTTAACCAGCATAAAATCAAGATGCAATTCAACTGTAACAGAAAATTCACTGGTTATCGGTATTCAATGGCAAAACTGAAAATTGAGCAGAGATTCAGCAGAAATGGCCCACCCAGCTTGTTTTAATGTCCTGGTTAAGGGGAGTGTTCACAGCCCGAAGAGATACAGCAGAAGCAGATACAAGCAGAAGGTCCAGATGTTCAAACACATCATGGAGAATTACCACCATCATATTGCCTGTTTCCCCTTCTGTGGCATCATGGTTGATGTGACCCTGCAGAGATGCTATCGTAAGTTCCCCCGTATTGCACACAACTTGCCACATTACAAATTCATACTTTTGGGTTTTAGTGCCAAAAACCGATCTGCAGCTCTGGTCACCAAACTCAATTTTTAAAAATCTGTGACTGCTATCAAAAAACTAAAAATGCCAGAAGTATTGTATTTTGTTTGGTTACTTATGGGTAAGGTTAGGGCTGGGTAGGGGTTAAGGTCGTCATTGTTGGGATTAGGGTTTTGCCCATAGAAATGAATGGATGGTCCCCACAAAGATGAGTACATGCCTGTGTGCGTGTGTATGTGTGTCTGTGTGTTGTGTTTGCCTTTGACAGGCCTGACTGACATCTTGCTGCTCGCCATCCTGGCTGTCATGTAGGCCTTCACCACACATCATTTTCGCTGCATCAGCTTCCGACGCTCTGATCCCCATTCCCATGACTGAGTGTCAGCAGAACCGTGAGCTTGGATTAGGGCCAGATCTTGGTCGGCCAGAGGGCAAATCTCACATTCTGATTGGCCGTCTGTTGACAGTGCATACTTTCTCCTTTCACCGAAGAAAACCCCTGTAATCTTGTTCAATATCAATATTACATGAATAGAACAATAGATCATGTCAGAATACATTTAATAGAAGCATGTGGGAGTCTTTGTACACCATATGTCCTGCTGAGTGGTGTAGTCTCACCTTCGCTATAATTTATCTAAGTTCATACAACCTTAAACAACTAGGCCTCCAGCTGTTTCCTAACAAATAGAAAACTTTGTCTGACTGTCATCCCTGACAGCTATGTGCGGGATCCTCGCTTTTATATCTACCTGATTCGGCCGGGAATCCTCTTTCCGATGGACGAGCTCATCAGCCTGAGTGGGTAGAAAGTAGAGAGTCCTGTGCTGAAAGCAGAGCTTTTCCCTTGGGGTAATATCACACCACAACCTGCAGGCAGCTTAGCGGGTAGCTGACAGGACCGTGAATCGCAAGCTTTACCACGACACTGTTCCATTGCAGTTTCGCAAGGCAGTGACTCAATATCTGGCAACATTTAAAATGTTACTGCAATATGATATGGTTCACTTTCGTTCAGTAATACAAGATCAACATTTTCATAACAGTGAAACAAGCTAATTGTAGAGGAATTTGTTTTAATTCAAAATGATTTAATACAGTTTTATTTTTCATTTTAACGACAGAATTGAAAAACTATACATGTCTCAAAAACAAGAATTATCTGCGCAAATATCTTATACTTTAACAACAAAACTTTTTTTGGATATGTATGGCTTACTCTCTGAAACTCTCTAGATTGCTTTGTCAGATTTTTTCACTGATTTTTTCGCCAGTGTTTTGGCATATTGTCATGGTTTAATGACATATTGTTTGTTAGTTGAGTCAACTAAGATATATATTATATGTGTGGGGTGTCCACCAGACTGTGCAAACAGGCAAATTTTGAGAAAGATACTCGTATGTCTGCCACAGCATAGTTTGAAAGCTTCCCTCTATCAGGACTGTCCTTCAGTCTTCAGTAAGATAACGACTCAAAACACATTATTGCTTAAGAATTATCTGTTGATGATAGAACATGAGGAACAGCTCATGACCTGGACTGCCTGGTCTTTAATCCCATTCAACTTTTATGGGCCAAACTGGACAAAGGAGTCAAATGAAGCCACAAGCGCCGTACACCTCTGGGAACTGCTGCGTAAGACCTGGGAAGTAAAGTGGGCTGATTTCCCGTTGAAACTTGTTAACCAAATGGCTTGTATCTAAGAGGCTGTTATTGAGGCAAATAGTGCTTGTTTGGAGGAATCGATTTCCTTCAATGCTGCTTTTGTGCTCCTGCCATTTTTTTTGTAATGTTTTATTATTTATAGAAAAATCTATGATGTAACAGGAACTCAAACTTTTGATTTGTACTGTGTTGCGCGACTTATCATTTGCATACTAACTTATAAACAACCTTGTATTATCAGTTTCTGAAAGATACAGCTTAGCTACTAAGGGTGCAACAATTCATCAGTTCAAATCAATATATCGATTTCTATGGCCACAATATGATTTAATCCATGGTAACAGATCAGTCAAGACAAATGCCATCCCTCAAGTTAAAACACAGGAGGTGCGAACAAGCAGCAGCATGTGCAGAATGCAATCAACGTTGCATCACATTGACACCATTCACACTGAGCAATTCTGCAATTGCTGCCTTCATTTGGTTTGGGGCTTCACTAAAAACTTAACTGGTGAAGCAGCCAACAGAATGGCCGACAGTGCCTGACCTGAGAAGCTGGGGGGGAGTGACCCGCAAAGGGAAGGAGTAATGTCATTTTGCTTTGCATGTATAAAGTCACTGAAGGGGCTTTTGTAATGAATATTCATAATAAATGCTGTAATGGTCTGATTGGTGAGAAATGAAATGATTGATGTCAGGAGACGGGAGAGCTGCCAATATCACCTGGAGCCACAGTGTAATTCCTCAGTATTCATGTTTAATCAGGATGTAGGATAAATCGGTAAATTATTAAGTTCCTTTGGACAAAAGGGTCCCATAAGTTTAGAAGCACAGAGATCTGATCAGCTAGATTTCTAGGTCAGTCTCACAAAACATGGCATTTGCTTCACAGCTCTACCTGAATGGACCAGCCTTGAGGTGTCCATCTTGGTGGGCGGTGGGATTGGGGTTATCCCGTTTACCTCCATCCTGAAGGACCTGGTGCTCAAGTCCTCCATAAAATTCAAGATCCAGTGCATGAGGGGCGTAAGTCATGGATGGGCAGCTCCATAACAGCTGGTTATGTGCAGCCTTACCCACGTCAGGTGTGAATCCTCAACTAACAAAGAAGCCTTGAAGGACAAACTGGGGGGGAGGGGGGTTACAGCTCTGCGTATGTCATCCCTAAGGTGCACTTCATCTGGGTGACCTGCACCCAGCGGCCGTTTGAGTGGCCGTCTGACATCATCAGGGACGTGGACGAGATGGACACACAGGACCTGGTCTCAATCCACATCTGCATCACACAGCTGTCTGAGAAGTTCGACCTTCAATGCTGGTGAGGAAGTAGCGAGAGGATAGTGACTGGTGTGAGGAGACACCAATTAGTGAGAGGATAGTGAATGGTGTGAGGAGACACCAAGTAGTGAGGGGATAGTGAATGGTGTGAGGAGACACCAAGTAGTGAGATGATAGTCAGTGGTGTGAGGAGACACCAAATAGTGATAGGATAGTCAGTGGTGTGAGGAGACACCAATTAGTGAGACGATAGTGAATGGTGTGAGGAGACACCAAGTAGTGAGAAGATAGTCAGTGGTGTGAGGAGACACCAATTAGTGAGAGGATCGTGACTAGTGTAAGGGGACACCATGTAGTGAGAGGATAGTCAGTGGTGTGAGGAGACACCATGTAGTGAGAGGACAGTCAGTGGAGTGAGGAGACACCAAGGATGAAGTTGAGCATTATTATGTATACCAATGACATAAATTATATTTATTATATATGCCCTATATTGGGATGTAAAAGGTGTGTTTGTTTGGGATGCTGACAGAGTTCATGCCGGCTCATCTTCCATAGCATGTGTGTGAGCGGCAAGTCCAGAAGGTCTGGAACAGGAGTCACTTCACGGGCCTTCTCTCCGTCACCCACTTTGGCCGCCCCCTGTCCTGTCCTGTCCTGTCCTTCCTCAGCTCTCTGCAGGAGGTGCACCCCAAGGTATGTCTGTCTTCGCTGTGCCCCAGTCCGTCCCCAATACCCCTTTTAAAGCTTAGTTTCGACCTGCCAGCAGCTGTTCCAGTTCTCCCATCTACGCCCCACGGTTACCTATGAACAGGTGAACGATAGCACACGGCCTAAATTGTATTGTAAGTGGTTCTTACACACTCAGCTGACGTCACCCATCTTTGTTCTGGTTCCACTTAGTTTCTCAAGGTGGGTAAAGTCAGCGTGTTGAGCTGCGGCCCACCAGGCCTCACCAAGAATGTGGAGAAAACCTTTCAGTAAAGGAACCAATCCCAGCAGGCCCTCTTCATCCACCATGAGGCAAACTTGTAAACTACCAAAAGTTCGGTTCCATCTCGTATGTAGGATGATCGGTAGTAAAATCCATGCTGAGTATTGAGGGTTTGGTTGATGTTCTGGTACAGTTTGTATCCGTCTCTCCATCCTCGAGGTGCTTACCTAGGATAGGGTCCTGTAGGCCTGGAGTCTGCCCAAAAACAACACCAGTTTTAGCAGCTATTAAAATTCACCTAGACTGCAGAATACACAGTACAAATACTACCCCAGTTCCCTATGAATAAAATAATTCTAAAATAAATTTGTTGAAATCATCCTTTGTGTTTGCTTTATGTGTGCTGACTTTGCTGTGCCTTACCCTGATCATTGATTCAGCGGTTTTTGTCAACTTGCCATGTCACTGCAGGATTGTCTCTGCTGTGAATCCCAGTGTCCCAGTGTTATTCTCACACAAGAGATTCTTCTAGAAGAATATTATCATTTTGTGTACCTTCTAATTAATTATTTCATACAGTGAACTGGAAGATTAGCAGAGGTTTATCAAGGAAGTGTTTACAGGCTGCACGCCTTATTTTCAGTGATGTTAGTGCCGATATTCACAGAAAAAACAAGAATATGATGTCTCCATGCCCATTATAATCTTCTGTGTGAATCATGATTGTCTATTAACAGCAGGTGATCTGCGGAACACTGCCACCCAAGTCATTATTTTTAGATGAAAACAAGAAGTGATTCTTACTAAGTCTGTGTTCGGAGTGTTGCCTTTTGGGGATGAAGAGAAGGTCATATTGTAAGACCTTTCAAGTGTCACAGAAATGCTTTTGGATTTTTTGGTTGCTTAACTGAAACTCACAAAGAGGTCAGCTGGACTTACTCTGTCTTCCAGAAAACCCAAATCATCTGTAAGGCTTGAAGCTTATGAGTAAGAATCTAAACACTGCAAAGTGCTCTGACTCATCGCAAATGCTGAAGCTCGCAAATGTTTGTTTATTTATTTATTTGTAAAATTAATGCCAGGACATTTTCAAGAAGGACTATTTCCGTTTAAGGTTTGGCAACACAGTTGTCCAGTACATATTTGTGCACATTGAAGCATAACTTTAATCTGATGTGCTGCTTCTGGCATTTGATTGCTTGCACTCGTTTTAAGATGTTTGCTCTCTGTCATTCCTTAGTAAAATCCAGGAAGAACTCAGGGTGCCTAAGATTCATGCTGATTCTGGCATAATTCAGTGTCAATTTATGCAGCTCAGTTGTGACTGGCAGGTTTCCGGTTTGCCTTTATTTAGCAGGGAGAAAAACATACTGATAAATACAATACAGTTGCAACAACAGTGGAAATTGAGTGAATGTCACCATTAGTATGTAGCATGTAATTAGTGCAAATGTCATAGTGCAGGATAGTTCTCTACTTGACCTAAGCTGGTTTAGATTTGCAGATTCTCCCTGAAGCCCGGTCCAGCTGGACCATGGCGAAAGATAAGACAGTTTGCAGATAAAGTGATTCAGGCTTCCGCACTGCGATGGTGACGTTGACGATGACTCAGCTTACAGTGGAAAGACACGGGGGACACTGCTGGGAAACAAAGGTCACACCAAGGGGCCCTTCATAAGCCTGCTGACCGTGCTGACTGGACACTCGCGGCGCTGACCATCTATGACGAGAGGCCAACATGCTGGGATCTCCAGGTCAATGCCACCTGTGACAGGGAATGTTGGTATGATGATTCATGCCTATACGAATCTAAACCATGGTGAGCTTTAGAAACGAGTATTAGGTTTTCCCACTGTGACGTCTGCTGCATTGAATCCTGGGAATTATAGCATCTGCTGTGGTCACACAGCATACTATTGTGTTAACCAGGACAGCACTGACAAAGGCAGAGAGAGTGCTCACTTTCAAAAATACCAGGTCACTGCTGGGCTTGTCAGTGTGGCTTGTATCACCTAATGATAAGTTTTCCCAGCTTGTGGCCAAGTCTCCTCTGTAACTGCGTTACCCAACAGAGATACACTGAAAGTCATCCAAGTCGTGCATGAACACATACTGACCATAAATACACAATATGACAAAAGGCGATGAGGCTGCGGAGAGTTTGGCCTTGTTAAGGTTCAGCTTGAGCTCATGGGACACACCGCACTTCTCAGGCCGCTGCATTTTCCCGTTTGTTCGGAGTTCTTCGTTCATTCATTTATGCTCAAGGGCTACTTTCTTAGGCCATTTAGAGTCTCTTACCGGAAAGTGTCTTAATCTTGCTCTGAGTCACAAAACAACATGTCTTGGAAGTCTATCATGACATCGTTTGATTCACGGTGATTTTGGGTTTGTTAGACACCAGATTGACTAACATTATCTTAGCCTGCTGCGCAAGATAATTTAAACCTTAAAGAAACAAACAAACAAAAAAAAACCTACAGACAATGATGCTTGAGAAGTATTCTACAAACGATTTTTAAAAAGCATAACAAATCGTTCATCCGCCTGAGCATGCGTGTCATTCATTATGCTTTTACTTACATTGTTTTCACGTTGCAACAACGAGAATGAACGGGACATTTTAACGTCTTTTTAATTAATATAGTGTTATATAATCACTTCGTTATATTTTAGGAAATGATTGACTTTATTATACATTAGGAGAGGTTTGCATATTGAATTCCGTCATAATACAGAATTGTTTAGGTGATCGGAAATTTCATAAAATGTAGTAGCTTTTGGCAGACCTAGTCATCACAGCGATGAAATGGAACCGAAGGGCAGCTCTTTAATGACAGCCCCTAAAAAGACTAACAGACATGCCAAACCCAACTACAGCATACACAACAGGGAAATGCAAAGTCTGACGCTGGACTATACGGTACATACATGGGAACTGTTTTCAGAGGGCACGGAAACAGGCGAGCAACTGGCACAGATAGGAGATCAAATACACTTACATACACCAAGGATACAGCACGACTTTACAACAATAACGCATGGGGCTATTTACGCGGGACATGGCGAGCCCGCCAGAAAATGCGGAGCCATCTCACTGGCGCTACAATATGTTTGATTATTTGATATTCAGTCTGCTCAAGAACCAAAACCGAAAGCATCGGTGTAAACTGAGGAAATGAGGACCCCTAGCGGCAGCTAGTTCCTGCCGGGGCTGAGCTGTACTCACTCTTTCTGTAGGCGTTGTTTTTTATGATAGTCATGCATAAAGGAGGTCTGAACAACGGGAAGTGAGCTTTTTAAATTAGATATAAGTGAAGTGAACATAACGTAAAATTTATAGACGGTAGAGTAAATATAAAGTTCAAGTAAAACCAAACTATAACAGTTTTTTCATCACTCTCCTCTGACTGACCTGCCATGACGCCGTTGCTGAGTTCTGAGAAGCCCTTTCTGTGTCTCACCCTGTCTCTGGTAGTAGATTTGGTTCCTGTTCCCGCCATTCCCGTCGCAGACAGGTCGGTGGCCCTTTGCTGTGCCTAGACATGTGCGTGTCCCACGTGTCAGCCATGCCCACACGGGTCTGCCCCCCCTCCTGCTCTGAGCCTCCTGCTGTAGTTCCACCCCCTTGCATTGGTTAAGTGATTCTGGAAAATGGATGAATGTGCTGTCAGAACTGTATCCACCAGGAAATTATTCTACTCACATCATCTGGGTCCTTTTTGATGACACGATGCTGCAGCATGAAACTGACCATTCAGTATTTCTGGCTAATTATCAGTTAACGTGTAATTGATGCGGAACTGAACGTGTTTTGCTTGCACCGCAAGAAAGTTAAAGGTCAAGATCAAGGTCAGATGTATTTATTTAGCATGCTTAAAATCAGCCAAAGTTGTACCAAAGTGGTGTAAAGGAGAGGCACGTGACCACATCTGCCTTGCGCACAGCTGGAATCTGTGAATCCACGCAGTCGTTTTGCATTTGGAGTTGATTGCCCCATTCAGCTGAAGAGCTGGTCAGGAATAGGGACCTGCAGTTTGCCTGATAGCCCCTGAAGCCGCATGTTTGCCTAATTAATGTTATCTCTGCTGTAGCGCTGCAGCTGGTCTGTTCTTATCTGGAATTCTATAGTACCTTCCACAATGCCCGTGAGCATTTGTCTCATAAAAACCAAACGCAGAATTTCTAAAAGCGGCAGCAGATTGACCTTTGGGTTTGCACTAACGTAGCACAGGAGATTGAAACAGGAAAATACACCAGCAAAGCAAAACAGTACGGAGCTTGAAAAGAGATTTTCTCGCTAAACACTGCCAGTCAATGCCGCCTGCAAGACAGCTGCATCCGAACCAGATCTGCGGATGAAAGCCACAGTAATTCTGTCTGTAATGCCTGGTACGTTTTTTTAATACTAATGATATTATGCATCCTTGCAGCTCCTGGGCTGCGCAATCGATGTGTCTCTCTCTCCTTGGGGCTCTGCGTCTGTGCACAGTGGCCTGCCGTACAGTGTGGCTCAGGAATGCAGAGAATCACCAGGCTGGGACGTCTCCGTCGCCAAATGTCCCCCACAATGTGATAAAAACCTGTTATTTTGACATTGTGGGGACCATTTTGGGGGATTACAGTTTTCCCCGTAGAAATGAATGAAGAGTCCCCACAAAGATATAATTACAAATCTGTATGTGTGTGTGTGTGTGTGTGTATGATGTACATCATTATACCATCCAGGGTATCCGCTGCCCCCTGTCCCCATCCAGGGTGTCCCATGCCTCCTGTCCCCATTCAGGGCATCCGCTGCCTCCTGTCCCCTACTTCCTCACAGAGGCTCTTGGCTGCCTGTGCCCTCGTGACTGAGTATAGAAATTAGACATATGGAAAGGTATATTTTTTAAAGGTCAAGTTCTTCAATGCACTTTTATGTGAGAGGCTGCCATAGTGTAAAGCTGTAAAAAAGAGAAACGGGGCTGAAATGGCTCAGGTCAGGTTGTGTTCGCGTCCCAGTGGGTTTGCCGTGTCGCCCAGTGCAGACAATGGACATGAGAGTCTGGCTCTGCTCCAGCGGGCTTCAAGGTCCCTGGTCCTGCTCTCGCATTCCCCTTTATGATTCTTAGCTCAGCCTAACAATGCTTATGCTACTGTATCTCCAACTGGAGAAATACGGTAACATATTGCCTGCATTACAGTAGCTGCATTGTTATAAACAGTCTCAGGTAGCTGAACGGTTTGAGTTCCTGTGCACTTCTCCAAGCAGGCAGGCTGTCGGCATCTTCAGACAACGGTCTTCAATCATAAGAAAGGCAATATGAATAAGCAGCAGCGCCCGGCAGCGAAGGCGCTGCTTTGTGGAGCGGCGCTGGCCCCCATCCACCGCCCCGTCCACATGTGCTTAGCCCAGCAGAAAACCAACAAGCAGAACATGTGCAGAGATTCACTACGTTGAAGGGCAGCGTTCACACTCAGGGACTTTAGTTATGAAACACGCTCAAGATTTTTTATGCAAAGTCTGGCTTCCCGCTGAAGTAAGTGGCCAGTGTTTACAGTTATGTCGCAAAAGCAACATCACACGTCGTGTCCTATTTCAGTGCCTGCCCTCGGAAAATATTATTTTTAGGATTGTCCTGTAGGGGGGTGTTGTACGTTTAAATACTTTTAGTCACACTCATTTCAGTTATATATATAGCTATATGGACTGTAATCATTCAACAAAAATGCATCAAATCTTAGTGCTCTTATTCTGGGATGTAAGTGTCCACCTCTGGACAGTGTCTCGAATACAGATTGGGAATCTTCACAATGTGCTGTGTTGCCTAGGTGATTACAGATTGTAGCTTATCACCAGAACGTCATACTGTAGTTTCAAATCCCACAATAAACTCCTAACCCTCAAGGCTGGTAATCTGAAGTGCTCTGGTAGTAATCCAAGTGTGTACATGTGAAACAAAATAGCCTCTGTGAAAAGTCAATACATACCATTGTGAAGGGGGATGTTTTAAGCTTTGGACAGTGATGCAAAGCACCCTGGGCTTCTTCTGCAGCAATCTTCATCCTTTCACTGCTGTGATGATGAACAGCGTTTGTTCCACTGTGACCACAGTAGGTGCCGTGGGCGCAGTTGTGACCCCCTACATTAGATGTAACAGGAAGTGACACGTGCTTGTCCTGAATTGTGATTGTTACCATTCAGATGGTTCCCATCCATCCTCACCATTATCTCTCTCAGCTGGTTTGAGTTAATGATATACTCGAAGAATTATGATAGTGGAGCCCTCTGGACGTTTCAAATGTAAATTAAAAGTCGTCTCTGCACTTGTGCAAAGCAATTTTTTTTTCTTTTTTTTGTGATACCACTCTGTCTCACTCCCATCTTCTAGGGCTTTTGTGATACCACTCTGTCTCACTCCCATCTTCTGGGGCTTTTGTGATACCACTCTGTCTCACTCCCAGCTCTCCTATTGCCTTGCCTAAAGCCATGGTTGTCCTCTTGAAGAACTTTTGCATAGTATCTGTCATTCCGCCTCTGTCCACCATTAGCTGCTCTATACCAGCTGCCAGCTCTTCACTTAAACTTACAGGGCATATTGGAGCAAGGTGAGGTTGGGACAACATCTGAGAAATGTCCCTTACTGTATTCTGCTTGTTTCTTTTTTGTAATTTTTTTCCTTGGGTAATTGCTTGCAAATATGTCAATGTGGCTATCTTTTTATGAGGTGGGGGACTCTTTTCTCATTGTCTTCTCTCTTGTGCTCTTTTTGCTAGTTAGTTTGCTGCTTGGTGGATGGAAGTTAAAGACAGAGCGCTCCACTACCTCCTGCAGCCTGGAGACTTTCCCTGCATATGCATGTGGTCACAGTACATCCTCCCCTGTGAGAAGCGGCCATAAATAATGGCAGCAATGTTAGCCTGTTAGCAGTGGGGGTGGAAAAAAACAGTCAATACCTTGCTTCCTGAATCGCTCCTGTTCAGATTCAGGAGTTAAAGTCCTGTAGGTCTTTTTTGTTAGAGAGAAATTAAAATTCAAGAGGGCAGCTGCTGTGATCAGTTAGTGGAAGGAAATGTCTTCAGTTTCTGAATGCTGCTGATTTAATGATGCTGAAGGCAGGACCAAACTGTAAGGGGGTTACACTGATGGTGCAGACCCCCAGGCAGGGGAACATGTGGAAAGAAGAGGGGTATCTGGATAACGAGACCCCCCCAGGACTTGACAGGTGCAGGCGGTGGATTGTTTGCCAGACCGATGGAGAAGGGCAGTTTTTGTGTTGCAACAAGGTCATCCTGTAGATAGTGATTCTTGGGTGGAGGCGGGAGAGTGGTTAAAACATGCACATATGTGCACAAACAAGCAGGAATAGCAGAGCGCCTGGGCGTGCAGGGCAGACTCTTCAAGATGAATGCATGGTGCTGCAGTGTGACGACTCAGGGAGCATGGTGAGCAGCATGCTAACTGCAAGCGCACATTCACTGTGGCACGGGGGGCAGCATGCTAACTGCATGCGCACATTCACTGTGGCACGGGGGGCAGCATGCTAACTGCATGTGGACGTTTACTGTGGCACGAGGGGCAGCATGCTAACTGCATGTGTATGGTTACTGCGGCATGAGGGGCAGCATGCTAACTGCATGTGTATGGTTACTGTGGCACGCTCTTGCTCTGTGCTCTATCTTTCTGTAAATAAGTGTTTCTACTAACTTGACTCTGAGAGCTCTGCACAAGAATTTGTGTACATGCAATGTATGTGAATATATCTGCTAATTCCTCTTGTTCAGATTGGCTGACTTCAGTATGTGTCTGTCTGAATATATCTTCATATGGGTGCTTGCTGTTAACGGGTCGCCTTCTTACCCGTGTCCTTCAAAGGTCTGCCCATTGTATGTCTCGCTGTTGGCCCACCTTCACCCCCTTGACTGATGCACCTTCAGCTGACTGAAGGCATTATCTATGAACTGGGAAAGATGGCCCAGAATTCAAGCAAATGCCTACAGATTCATGGGAAAAATTGCAGAAAAGATGTTTTTGATTTACCTGGAACAGTCTCCTCTGATTGGCTACCCTATGCAGTGTGTGTCGAAATGCAATTAATCACATTAGCACATACTTCTTGAGGTCATCTCCCACTTTCTAAAGCTTTCACCTTGAAATTGAAAACACTCCTGAAAATGAAAACACTCCTTTTAGTCTCTATTTGTGTTTTTTGATGGGAGGGATACGAACACATAGAGATTCTGAAGTACAAAGCTGTTATTGAGTGGGTAAACATGCTGGACGTGAGTTTTGCTGAGCCCAGAAAGAAGGTGATGCCATCAAAGGCTCTTCTGCAACTGGCTGAGATGCCGCCCAGTAACCTTCACATCACCACTGCCTTTCACAGGTCAGGAAGCAGAGGTCTCCTGGGAATTTGCCGTGTGGGTGTAGAATGAGAGCCGACTAATAGATTCTGCTGGGCTGCTGTTGCGTTGCGACTTTCTGCTGCTGTAATTTACCGCTACCTCTTCTACAGACCCTAATGATTCTGCTACCATGTCCTGCACTTCCAGTTGGAACATGAGGTCCAACTGTACACCTTAGATGTCTAACATGCAGTGCGAGGCCTTCACATAAAAACAGGCTGTGTCCTGTATCTCCGTGAAACACTCACTGGATGGTGACACTCCAACTTCAGCTTTAAAAGTCACGCAGAAATATATTGTCTCTGAACTAACAACGAAAGGCTCTTAGAAAGATGTTTTGCTCTCAGGTGCCTTGCAGTCATGTTTGCAGGGAACAGCTTCCGGGTTTTTAAGCAGACAGATTGATGCTATAAAAGCTTAATGACGTGTGCAGCAGCGATTCCTCCTCCCGGGATTCAGACCTGCAAACCTTTTGTGAGTCCATTTGCTTAACCACTTTGCTGACTGAATTGGTGAGGAACAGTCAGACCCTGAGGGGTCTGAGAAACAGAAACAAGCTCCCTTGGGATTCTCTGCGATTTATAATAAAATAGTAATACGTTTCATTTTTTTAGTGCCTTTCTAATACTCGAGGATGCTATACAAAGACAAAACGAGAGAGAAATAAGCAATGACATGACAGCATACAAGTATGTCAGGCAGATTATTTACAACAAGAGTATCGATACACAGGGTAAATGATACCAAAAAAGAAAAAAGAAGATAGCTGATCTTTTGGGCCATCTCCAGGATCGGGCTGGAGCAACTGTGTGACTGGACCAGGTGACAAAAAGACGAGTGCCAAGGCTGGGTGGCCGTCTCCCCCAGAAGCCCTGTGAAACGACGGCGGCGTGCCCAGCGACCCGTGAACTCTGCCCACCGACCGTAACCCGAGCTGGCAGCAAGGGCCGCCTGTCCGGTTCCCCGCTGAGGAGCCATAAATCACAGCGCTGCAGCCGTGGGCGCTCACACTGATCCCAGAACAGGCCGATAGAGCAGAACCCGGGCGCAGGATGGGGAATGGACACGGGGCTGCCGCTTCCCCTGAGCACCACGGCGATGCCCGCTACTATGTCACTCTGGGGTAATGCCATGTCCGTATGTCCATCGGGAGTTTGGGGACTGTCGGGAGTGCGGCCTGGGGTGAGGTGCTGACTGTGAGGGTGCTGACCTGGGTGG
>JAODJW010000019.1:13934557-13952971 GCA_026777045.1 Hyperopisus bebe
GGTTGGCGTTTGCCTGAAGAATGGCTGATCTGGGGTCAGGCCATCGATCAGCAGCAGCGCTCTGCACAACCTGTACTGGGGGTGCTTTGTTCTGCAGCTGGTACCGGCCCGTCCGAAACGAAAGTACTCACCTCTTGCAGTCGAACTTTCTCGCATTTTATGCTGGGTTGGGACTGATGCCTGCCTTCGAGTTTTCTGCAATAGTGGACCCCAAATAATATTGCACAGTTAAGCAATTCAGAAGCAAGAGAGATGCTAGAAAAGATCTGTGCAGAAGTGTCATTTATTTTTCTAATATGCAGCCAAATTGGCACAAAACCCAAATTTCTTCCCCTGGGTTCTAGTGGTGAAGCTTCTGTTATTATTTTTTCTTTCTTTCTTTAATGCCTTTCAGTAATCAAATGAAGAAAAATTAATCACTTCTTATATTATTTAAGGCTTTATCTTCTTCTAAACAGGACGGCCCTTGAGATGTCCAGAATAAATAGATTGGGAAAAAACCCCGGGAAGGGAAGGATTTATGATTTTCCCACCAGTTTCCATGGCAACAATGGGGGTTTTTGTCTCTGCGGGCACGTGATGGGGTAGGATGGGGTCTGTGTGTGTGTGTGTGTGTGTGTGTGTGTGTGTGTCATTGCTGCTGTGTGTAGAGCGCTGTATCGCGGCCATGCGAGCCAGGCTGCCTGGAGGTCACAGGAAGCCACCCGGACCTGCTTCTGCCGTGCCTGTGTGGGTGACCGACACCCCCAGCGCAGTCCTGCGTCCCACAGCCTGGTGACAGCAAAGCAGGAGCATCAGCAGCAAAGTTACTTCCTGTCTGTATCTACTGGAAACTGCTGTCTCTGCGTGGAAGTCAGAGTCCTGAAATACAGAACGGGGAGTTCCGTAGCTGGGAGAGCGCGAGATAGAGCTCTTTTCCTTTAGTGGGTCAGAACCGCATGGTCCCTGGGCTCATGTGGAGGCTGGCGTCTGAGCTCTGCTGTAAAGGACGGGGAGAATGATCTGTGCCTGCAGTCCTGTAGAGGGCAGGGTTTTATAACGCAAAGGCAGCGTGGCTCGGGCACCGGCTGTCAGCGAGTACGCTATCATTCACGCAGGGAAAGCGCAGTTACCTTATCGCGTCTCTTATCGCAGTATGGATGATTTCTGGTCAAATCTCGCCATATCACAAACGCGGCCAGTTATATCTGGCCCTGACATGTGTCCTGAATGCTGCCGCCCCTGAGTCCAAGGCCCGCCTGCTCTCCCGCCAGGCCCACCGGCGCCCCCTGCAGGCCTCTGCCCTAACCGCCCAGGACAGGGCAGCTTCCTGGCGATTTCATTTCCTGCGAGTGCCGTTTCCCCCCATGGCCTCGAGGGCCGTATCGCTCGCAGATGGAGATGAACATGAGCGATAGAACGAATCTGTCGGTGGGGGCTGGTACTGGAGCGGGAGCCTGTGCACTGCAGAGGGGGTGCGATTTGAGTAGCACAAGATACACTGACTAAGGCAGATGACCCAATTAGGAGGGGGCACGTAAGCACACTCACTACTCCCCACGCCCCCCATGGGGGCCCCCATATGGTGATTAATGAGGTTTGCTAGCAGTTATACTACCTGCCTTTAATGAATCTTCGCCGTCTTCATCTTATTTCACCATCTCCATTATTTCCTCTCCGGAACTGATGAATTATAGACACCATGATAGAAAGTGTCATACACTGTAGTGTGTGGCGAAGATTTAGGCACTTTAATTCTTAAAATGAATAAACAAATAAAGCGCCCATGAATCGCTTTTGCTAGTTATCAGTAAATAACAGAGCTGCAGTGTTTAGTACCACTGCGCACTGCTCCGGACAGGCAGCAGCAAGGATGCTTTTAGCGTTTACAGTTTCCTTCTGACAGTTTTATTGACCTTCATGCTACCTTTTAATTTCTCTCGTAAATAAATAATGCAACCTCTCATTGAGGTTTAGCGGATCTCGATTGCCCACCAGAGTCTTATTTCCCACCGTACCCAGGGAGTCTTGAATGGAGTCCTCTACCTCCTGGTGTTCCTGAGGGGGCTTTAGTAATGCCATTGACTGATGGATTGAACCTCCCTGACAGCTGCCCCCCCACTTCTGCCTGTGGGCAAGATGGCTGCTGCCTGATAGGAGGCTTTGGTCGGTTGCATTGCTGGCGCCCCCCAGCTGCTTTACGCAGTGTGACATGGCTGCATACTGCCGGCACTGTGGTAGTGTACTGCAGTCCATCTCAATGTACTTCCTACAGCAGTGTACTGCAGTCATCTCACTGTGCTTCATGTGGCAGTGCACTGCAATCCTTCTCATTGTACTTTCCATGGCAGTGTACTGCAATCTTTTCACTGTACTTCATATGACAGCGCACTGCAATTCTTCTTGCTGTACTTTCTATGGCAGCGCATTGCAGTCATCTCACTGTGCTTCATGTGGCAGTGCACTGCAATCCTTCTCATTGTACTTTCCATGGCAGTGCACTGCAATCTTTTCACTGTACTTCATGTGACAGTGCACTGCAGTTCTTCTTGCTGTACTTTCTATGGCAGCGCATTGCAGTCATCTCACTGTGCTTCATGTGGCAGTGCACTGCAATCCTTCTCAATGTACTTCCCTTTGCAGTGCACTGCAAACTTTTCACTGTACTTCCTGTAGAAGTGCACTGCAATCATTCTCATTGTACTTCCCATGGCAGTGCACTGCAATCATTCTCACTGTACTTCCTGTGGCAATGCATTGCAGTTCTTCTCACTGTACTTTCTATGGCAGCACACTGCAGTCCTTCTCACTGTACTTCCTGGTTCGGCTGTCACCACATGGCCGTCTGCCACGTTTTCCGCCACCTGCAGGATCTCTTTTCCCAAAGTCCTGAAGCTTTTCCAGCTGCTCCATGCAAACTTTGATGTGGATGCCATGCAAACATGGCCTTAGTTACTTGAACTGAACTGGTCTGTGTTCAGCCAGTGGAGTCTGTCTGGGCCTGAGGATGCTGAGCAGGGGGAAATGACGCAGGATTGAGTGACATTGACACGTTGAGACAAACTCCACGTGATTGTGCCTAATGGCCCTTCCCGAATCTTATCTACCGTTAATGCATTAGAGAATTAATTAGCGTCCTTTGTAGTTTGTGATCGCTCACATATATACTTAGTGGTTTGTGGGTTTCATGCTTTATTAAAACTGTGTCCCATAAAAGTAAACAAAATGCCTAACACTGATAAACTGCCTGTTGTTTAGCCAGCCAGCCAATGACAGGGGCTGTGCTGATCTGGCTCCGCCCATTGGCCAACATTCTCTATTTGCATCCTCCAGCCTGATTCTGGATTCAAGTGAGTTTATTGTGATATAGCACCTTTCCCTTATTATTATATAGCGCCTCTCTTCAAAGAGCCCAACAGAGAATCACATCATTGAAATCAATAATAAAATCCAGAAGAAGACACAGGAGAGGAAAAAATCCTCTGAAGGTCAAAGGTTAGGTGGCTGCCCTGACCGGTGTGTGATGCTTTCTTCTGTCACCCATCCTCCGGCGTCTCACTCTCGCTCAGTGGGTCACCTCTCCCCTTTTATCCTCCTGCAGTCCAGTCCTCAGACCTTTATGATCAGTAGCTCTGCTTGTGATCACCTCTGTCTGTGGGGGTGCAGGACACTGAGGTGAAGAGTGTGGGTCAGCTCACATACTGTGCAGAGAAATGTGCCCCTGCTTTGTCCTCCGCTCCCTATGTTGGCCTCCCCCTGGCCAGTTCTGACTAATCGCTGTTTGGATCTGTCAGGGTGGAGGCGATAGATTTCCTGCCGGATCCTTGCAACACCGCAGCGTGCTTGTGTGGTGTGGAACCAGCTCCTACTGCCTTTCTTTAGACTACTGCAGGGTTTGATGGATTTTCATTATTTTTTTTTGCGTGTGTGCAAACAACGGCTGGTAATTCAACCTGGTAGGAGTCTGCCGGACTGGCAATGCAGACCCCAGTAATGCTTGAGCCTGGTGATGTGTGACTGTGGTGATATGAGCCCCAGTGATGCAGGCCCAGATGACCTTTGCCCCCGCTGATATGGGCCCGGGTGACCTTTAGCCCCAGTGATACATGGCCTTGGCGATGCAGGCCCCGGTGACCTTTGACCCTGGTGATGTGTGGCCAGGGCGCTTGTGGAGCTCTTAGGGTCGTGGAGGACGCCCAGTGTCAGATCTTATGGTCTGGATGTCCAAGTTCGGATCAAAACAGTCCAGCTAACGGAGACACTTCATTAATCAGCCCCAGCTGAGCATGACTGATAGGGAAGCCACACTTTCATTGATCATGAATCTGCACATTTCATGCCCTGAAGATTTTACATTCTGGGGACCCTGACTAGGATAAGCTTTTATAAGATGGATGGATGGATGGATGGAGCATTTCACATGGGCAGCCTTTAATACTCTGTGAAACACTTTGCTTCATTCTGTTCTTTTGATAGCTAGTCATTACTGTATAATGTACTCAGTGTGACATTTTGTGTTTGCAATGATTTCATTTTGTTTCATTCTTGGTGTGACTTTATTCCCACCCGTGGGCATAGGTTAGCAGAAAGGTCATTCTCACAAACCAGCTGTGAAGCATGTCGCTGATGATTTGGCTTACTTTGGTATAGAACCTTCTAAATTAGAGAGCCTTTGAAATTATAGCAGGGAAAATCTCTGTCACTGAAACATTTGTGAGGGTTGAAAATGTTTCTATTAATTTTAACATGTTACCTACAGAAAATCTCACTAACTCGACGCATCAAATTACCAAAGCACCGGACCATTTTGGGAATATTTGTCTTGTCATGTTTCATTAGAAATAGTAAAACTTAACAGCACAAATGATTCTTACATTCTTACAGGTACAGTTGTTTCCTACCTCGTATAACGGAAAAACATGTTACATTACAGAAATAATTCGTGGACAACGAAGAGCAAGTTGAGGGAGGCGTAAAAACAATTTCCCCACACGTGGGATCAATAAAGTACCAATTATTAAATTACAACATACATATTCTTTGTCTAGTTTGTGAAAACATTCTCTCATTCTACATTTCAGATCAACTTAATGTATTACGCTGTGATTTTTTTATTCTTCCAGAAGATTTTGTCCTCTGAACAGCAAACATAGACCTAATTAGTACGAATAGCAAATGGCCTGTGTTCCATACATCACAAAAAAAGAGAAACTTATGTTTATGGAAAAACACCGGATTTATTTATGGAAATTTAGCGTAGAAGCCCAAGGTAGCCCACAGGTTGGCCCAGGTGTCAGAGCAGCAGCCCGGCGGTGTTCTCGCATCTCGGGGCTCGTGGCTGGAGCGAGTAGCATGAATGAATGACGGCATGACAGCGAGGAGCTGCCCCGCTAGTGCCCCCGCAGTGTGCTGATGTGACCTTTAGAGGGAGCAAGAACCGCAGGTCTGGCATAGTGTTGTGACAATGCGGGAAGGACTGACCTGAGGGGGGGGTGCATTCTGCCTTCTGTGTGGCCTTTAATATGGTCTTAATGCTTTCATGATTTCAGGATGCTTATTTGTTTGATTGCTGTTTTCCTTTCGTTGATACCCAGCTTTTTGCTATACACTTAAAATTCTCCTGACGTGAAAAACAATCATTATCTGACAGGTTTGTTCGTGTCTGTCGAGCACATCACGTTCAAAATGCCAGTTCTTTTGTGTCAGATACAGAACTGTGGAGCCAAGGTGTGATTACAGCTCTCAGCGTAAATTATATTTCCAGCACCAGTTTATTTCACAATGTCAAATTGCAGCCTGTTTCTAGTAATGAGTGGTTTTCCTTTAACTTGTATTGAAATAAAAGTTCTGCTTGAGTGTGAAATGTGAAAAAACTGGAAGGAATCTGAATAGGGATGTGTTTAATGTGTTTTTCATTCTGCCCTGGCACTGCAGTGACTTCCCTATTAAGTGTCTTCTGAAGCAATGTAAACATTCCTATCTGGTCCATGGGAAGCAGTTCAGGTTTTACATGCTGAACATCACATAAGTAACTTTCCTTGTAGTTTTTCCACATGCAAGGACAGTATTACTAAAAATATTTTGTATAATGAGTTCCAACGTCTGTATGAGCCTCGGTCTGTGTGCCCGTATGAGCTTCAGTCTGTGTGTTCGTATGAGCCTCAGTCTGTGTGCCCGTATGAGCTTCAGTCTGTGTGTCCGTATGAGCCTCAGTTTGTGTGTCTGAATGAGCCAATTTCTGTGTGTCTGTATGAGCCTCGGTCTGTTTGCCTATATGAGCCTCGGTCTGTGTATCTATATGAGCCAATTTCTGTGTGTCTGTATGAGCCTCGGTTTGTGTGTCTGTATGAGCCTCGGTCTATTTGCCTATATGATCCTCGGTCTGTGTGTCCGTATGAGTCTTGATCTGTGTACCTGTATGAGCCTCGGTCTGTGTGCCTGTATGAGCCTCGGTCTGTGTGCCTGTATGATCCTCGGTCTGTGTGTCCGTATGAGCCAATTTCTGTGTGTTTGTATGAGCCAATTTCTGTGTGTTTGTATGAGCCTCGGTCTGTGTGTCCGTATGAGCCTCAGTCTATGTGTCTGTATGAACCAATTTCTGTGTGCCTGTATGAGCCTCGGTCTGTGTGCCTGTATGAGCCTCGGTCTGTGTGTCTATATGAGCCTCAGTCTATGTGTCTGTATGAGCCAATTTCTGTGTGCCTGTATGAGCCTCGGTCTGTGTGCCTGTATGAGCCTCAGTCTATGTGTCTGTATGAGCCAATTTCTGTGTGTCTGTATGAGCCTCGGTCTGTGTGCCTGTATGAGCCTCGTTCTGTGTGTCCGTATGAGTCTTGGTCTGTGTGCCTGTATGAGCCTCAGTCTGTGTACCTGTATGAGTCTCGGTCTGTGTGCCTGTATGATCCTCAGTCTGTGTGTCCGTATGAGTCTTGGTCTGTGTGTTTGTATGAGCCTCGGTTTGTGTGTCTGTATGAGCCAATTTCAGTGTGTTTGTATGAGCCTCAGTCTGTGTGTCGGTATGAGCCTTGGTCTGTGTGCCTGTATGAGCCTCGGTCTGTGTGTCTGTATGAGCCAATTTCTGTGTGTCTGTATGAGCCAATTTCTGTGTGTCTGTATGAGCCTCGGTCTGTGTGTCTGTATGAAACTTCGGCGTGTCTGCCTGCTTCTGCACAAACAATCCATTGGTTCATCATTACCATCAGATGCCACTGCACCATTCTCTCTGCATCCCCTTTGTGTAATTTGGCTTAAAGGGGCTTTTTGGGGAGGGTCTTTTTATGCTGAGGTCATCAGCTTCTCCCCCCGAACGGGGAGCTGCCAGACTGGCCTGCAGCAGTAACCCTCTCTCTGCGAGCGTCAGGATTGCTAAAGCAGCAATACCTTATCGCTGGGGATTAGGGGCCCCGCGCAAGGCATTATCATCAAGGGCTGGCTGCTGCCATGTAGCAGAACGGCCACTGACGAGCTCTCATACTGGGAGCATGGGGGTGGGGGGAGGCCCCATGTGGGCAGGAGCTGTTTGGGACGACAGTGTTCAAAGCCAGGCAGGCCACCGCCATGGGCACTGGGTGCTGGGGGCCATCAAACAGGGCAGGTACAGGGGGCTACAGGCCAGGGGTCACCAGAATCTGTTAAGTGTGTGCAAACGATGTATGCGTGTGTGTGTGTGTGTGTGTGTGTGTGTGTGTGTGTGTGTGTGTGTGTGTGCGTGTGAGTGTGGGTCAGATATGCATTACACCAAATGTCCCCACAATGTGATAAAAACTTATTTTGACATTTTTCGGTCTGCACAAGGGAAAATGAATTTTATGAAAATCTGTGCCTTCAGTCAAGAAACTAAAGATGCCAGAAGTCTATTTTTGGTTTGGTTTGGTTACTTATGGTTAAGGTTAGGGCTGGGTAGGGGTTAAGGGTGTTATGTTGTGATTAGGGTTTTCCCATGGAAATAAATGGACAGTCAGAATAAAGATATGAGTACAGGTCTATGTGTCTGCGTGTGTGTGTGATTGTGTGTGTGTGATTGTGTGCGTGTGTGATTATGTGTGTGTCTGTGTGTGTAATTGTGTGTGAGTCTGTATGTGATTGTGCGTGTGTGTGTGCGTGTGTCCGTGTGATTGTGTGTGAGTCTGTGTGTGATTGTACGTGCGTGTGTGTGTGAGTCTGTGTGTGTGTGTGTGTGTGTGTGTCTGTGTGATCAGGCCTGGGATCCCTGTGACCCTGATTCCCTCAATGACCTCTCCAGTCCACATGACACCCACAGCCTTGTCTGACATATGGCCGTCGCTGTCATTTGCCACGACCCACATTATTTCCCCCATGTTTGTCTCAGCAAATTGCATTTTGCGCACATCTGTTCCTTAATTGGACGCTAATCCTGTTTGGTTTATGGAATCATGTTGGTTTCCTGCTCAGTGCCATTAGGACGGCTCGCCTCAGCAGGAGACTCGCCCTCTTTGCACTCTCGCAGCTTTTAGGGGCCACCTCTTTGTTCCGGAAAGCACCAGGACTCTTTTGCTAATACTTATTTAATTACCAGTTTAGCCTCTTCATTATGCTGCAGTGCTCTGCGTCAGCCGTCAACACGGGACAAACCAATGTGCTTGGGGGAGTGGGAGAGTCAGACAGACAGAAATATTAGATAAATGCCCCCCGGCCCACGAGGGCTTTCCTGGTTCCTGATAGAGCTGACTGTGGCACCTCCCCTCTCGCTGCTTGGGGGTTATGGTGCCTGCCCCCCAGCCGGGAGCATTCTGTTTGAGTAGTGTCTGCGGTGTGCACCCCTCGGCTCGCAGGCTTGAGCTCTGCAGAAGAAGCACGTCAGCCGCACTCTAACCTGCTGACTGGACGCTTCCCCCCTGCACACGCCGCCCCCTGGTGGGAGGGTGGAGGTGTGTGGCTAAGGGGCCCAGCGGGTCCACCTACTCAGCGTGACCTCGGTCTTTTGATGTCGGCCATGTGGCTAAACTAAATAATGCAGCTTTAGGCTTTCCAGTCAGCCATTTCCTCTGTCCTCCGTCCGTTGCCCTGCACAGGTCCGAGTTCAAGGACGTGGTGAGCGACGCTGCATGTATCGGGCAGAAGGGTCGCAGGCGTCAGCCTGGCCTCTATTCCTGCGCTTGACTTCCCGCCTAGGCTCATCAGTCATCGCATTGTTTTTTGCAGTTTCCCATTGGAAGATCACACCTCATACGTGGAACGTCCTGCTGTGTTGTGCAGAAATCACACACCTATGGGAGATGACCACATGCTTCACGGATCACGTGTCCTTGCACGCGCCACCTCTTCACGCGTGTGCGGAACCTTAACACACGTTTGCCCTTGCTGCTGCGGAGACCTTGGGGGGGGGGGGGCATCCTGCAGAGGAAGCCGAGCTGCCAAGGGGGGGCACGCGTGTGCTAGCTGTGCAGCGTCACAGGGGGGAGCCAGAGAGCTCATTACCGGGACAGGAGCAGTGACATTGCCAGGCGACTGTCAACATGATGATTCGCAACCTGCACTTACGGAGGGTTTCTGGATCAAACCCCGGTGGGGCGAGGAAAGGTGCGGAGGTGCTGCTGAACCCTCAAAATGAGCGCAGGTTCTTAACCTAAATGTTTTAAGTCGTACACTAAATATCCTTAAATTGGGTGGAAGGGAAAGCAGCTGCTAGCAGACGAATGAAGATCGTGATTCATAAGTGCAGTAATGGTGAGTAATGTGTTCCCTGCACCTGCCGCATGCGACTCTCCCCAGGCCGCACCTGCAGGTGAGGTAGTGTGTCCTGCACGCTCACTGTGATCTCTGCCACAAGCCAGAGGTGTGTGAGCAGGACGCGGGGGAGCAAGGGATACAGGCACTGCCTCGCTGTGGCCTCCCGTCACTCTCCAGAGCCCCCGCCCACCAGGGCCTGCTCAGGGGCTGCAGGAATGTGGCATCCGCGAAGGCTAGCCACGTCCCAAAGCGCAGCTCATCACATGTCTACACTAACAGGATATTAATGCGGCAAGTCAGCCTCGGTGGTAGCAAATCGCATTAAAACAGCGATTCTGGTGCATATTAGTTGTAGTTTACAAAAGCATATCAAATTACATGTGCGTTTGTTTTTAATACTCAAAAAAATCAATACTATTCCTAAATGATCCAACTTAAAGGGCTACCGCCTCTCATGATAAAATAATAATCGTTCCGGAGATGAAGTATCCTGTAGAGAGTGTGTCTGAGTGAGAAGGCTGAGGGAGAAGGTAGCCATCTTGTTGTTTGACAGCTAGTGCAGGTAGGAGCGAGAGAGAAATGGCAGGTGCTCCAGCACACCCTCGCGTCGTTATATCACCCGCAGACGCAAATCAAGGATCTCTCCGAGCGCGTTGTGCGAGCCGCCGCAAAGGAAACAACGTTTTTCAGCATGTTTCACTCAGCCGGGAGGTGGGCAGATGTACATGGTGTACATGGGGGGGGGGGCAGAGGGAGGAGCGGGGGCGGGAATGGAGACGCTTTAATGATGATCCTGTAGGAACCAGTGCAGAAGTAACCCGACAGAGCAGGGGGTTGGCGAGGGGGGGGGGCACGTCCAGGGCCCTGCCCTTTTCGGGAAATAGAGAAGGTGTATGGACCTTCACCATACACCTATGGAGTATGACCTTCACCTGACTTTGCCCCTCTCCCGAGATGGCCACACCCCCTAATAAACATCTGGTAATTAGGGGGAAGTTTGTCAAATAATTTGGCAAGGAAACTGTTAAAGGAAAACAGGGTTACTTTAAGTGACACTTAGGGATTTGGAGGAAGTCAGTGCTGGTGGCTTGTCTGGTTCAGGCCTGTCCACGTCCTTGTTCTGCCCACAGCCTGCCCGCAGGACCCTTCCTGCCCGCAGGACCCCCCTGCCTGTCCCTCACCATTTCAGCACGCGAGCTGTAAAAAGCCTGTAAATGACCGGGGAGCGCTTGCTGCTTCTCGCGGCCTGCTTTCTGCGCCCGTCGATGATCTCATGCCTCTAATGTGATTGGGGGGGGCGGGGGGGGGTAGTGCCTTTGGAGGCCTGTTTTGTGTGTGTGCGTGTGTGGGTTGGCTGGGGGGGCTATGGAGCCTCACAGCGGTGGCTGCCGTCCAGGTGGGGCTCAGTGTTGAGGACAGTGCGTGTGGCTGTGGGTGACTCTGTATAGACTCCCCTGTTTGTTTTGTTATTTTTGTGCTGTTATGCCAACAGAAGGACCAAAACAGGGACCTCGGTATGATGCCCTGTCTTTGTCGGCAGTATCTGTCCTTCTCATGACCAACAGCGGCCATCAGTCAGACGGATGTGTCTTTATTCATATTTATTTTTTAAACAGTAAATACACCTTTTTACACCTTCTTATGTGTATACCATCAGTGCTTAGCAAATACATCTATTTAAAAAAGTGACACAGTAACATGTAATTTGAATTTAAAAAGAAGGTCGGTCTTTTGAAGTTTAAGTTGTAGTTCCTGACAATAAAGCCACATTGCGATGGTGAAGTGAAAGTAAAGGTGCATTTCCATCAGATAATTCCAAAGTTATTTGATCCCCAATGTTTTTTTAGATAACAGGTTTTCTGCTGCATTATTTTATGGGTTTTAGCAGAATCCTGGCAGCATGCAGACCAAGTATTATGAAGGCTGTGTTGGTCAGCTGAAGGGCTGTGACTTCATTACGTAAAAAGGCAATGCTGTTGTCCAGAGAGAGGCAGCCAGCTCACCGCGTGAAGTGATGACCTGTTATTTACAGAGAGGTATTTACTGCTGCGGTGGCTTAGCCTTATGTGCCTCTGTAGGTACAGGACTGATACTGGTTTTAGCAACCGGCTGGTCACACGTAAAATGGCTGTTTACCCTTTTCTAGTTTATGTCAAATAATTGTTTAAAAATGTTTTGCAAAAACTAGCACGCAGATAGGGTGGAGGTGGGAGGTTGTCGTTTGAGAGAAAGACAGACTCAAATCTAAACTATTATAGATATAAATATACATAGGTGTATTTATACACATAGGTATAGATATAGATAGAAATTCACATAGGTGGTGGAGGCAGATGTTACACCATCTTGACAGTGACTGAAATGAGCTGTGTATAGAACTAGACACCCAGCTTTGAATTCCTTATTGTATTTCACTTTATCGTTAGTGTGTTTCAATGCGTTTGGTTTCAAATTCTTAATCTGTTTTCCCTGTAGCTGTCAGTGTGAGGCGCTATGTGGAACCTTATGAATTTAATAAGGCTGTTTTGTTCAAACACCCATACACGGCACTGTTCAGTCCTCTGACGTTAAGGCTTGCGGTCCCTGCTGGCTGTCCAAATACCCCAGTTTCTGGATGACCGTTCCAGAAAAATCGAGCACCTGACTCCTACGTCCAATGTGATCTGCTCCTTATCAAGAATAGAAACAAGCGGCATGTTAAGGGCAAGAACTTCTACAGGAACACAAGGCCAGCAGTGGAGCATAAACATTCAGCCCAGAAGAAGAGGGGCACAGTGCCACGCTATTCACTCGTCCCAACAAGACGTGAAAAACATGCCTCCTTACTTCTTTAATTTTTCTGGGCACTAATTTTCTCCAGATTTTTTTTTTTTTAGTTTTGACGGTTTATTTTTAGAAGAGAATACTAGTCAGTCAGTTGGAGTTTCTTTTAAAGCAAACTTGTCTACTAATGAAAGGTGTAGTCTCCAAAAACTAAACCATGTTAATATTACTGTTTAATATTACTGTTAGTATTTATCCAGCTAAAGATTAAGTGACTAAGGCTTAAAAATCACCACGGAAACCAGCTCCATTACAAATTGGGGGCTGTGTGTTTTTTAAACCCTCAAGCAAAGTACTTAAAATTATACTCAAAATACTGAAGCAGTCCAGTAGTATTATGTAATTTTGATGAAAACATTAGCTAAACTACATCATATTTATATCACATGTTTCGTACTATCTGCTATATTGTAGTCTCATTCTGAGAATCATTTAACAGTAATTATATTTAAATCTAAAGTCAAACACAGGTGAATGTCATTAAAAGGTCTATATTGATAAACTGACTGATAAATGTGGGTGTGGATGTGAAGTGGAGGATAGAGGAAGGTAGGGTGCCCAGTGTAATCTACCAGAAAATGATTGCGCCCAGATTACGTCGTCTAACTTGGGCGAGAAGATAACGCTCCTCTGGAAGGTGTGAGAAAGGTGCCCCCACCGTGTCGTGCCGGAAGAGGGCAGAGATAATGAGTCCTCAGCTGTTATTGCAGTGAGTGGAGGGCGAAAGGAATCCATGTTTGCATCCGGATTCTCCCCGAGGAGTTCCGAGGGCTCACCCTGGTGAAGCAATTAGCCGTTCAGAGAAAACGATCCCCTCCTCATATTCTCATCTTCGCCGCACTCCACGCAAACCCTGAAATGTCGTCTCCCTCCTCTGTTCCCTTTTCTAACGTGCCACAGACACCGGTAGCAGCAAGATGAGCCTTTTTGACTGAACTGCAGGAAAATGGCCTGTCGTTATCCTCCCAGCCTGAGCTGACAGTTCATCGTCCATCCTCATGCTCCGCCTGTTCCTAGGTGGCGGCGAATGGACACTGTCGTTATGAACATGTGATATGTAGCCCGGCCGTGGATGGAGCTAGTAGCTGATGTAGCATTTCCCAAAGCAACGTAGACCCTCATCCAGACGTCGGTCTCCCGCCTTTCAGAAGATGTCAGATATTTCGAATGAAGAATGTGCCCCAGTTGAAAACCTCATTCTTCCATCACAGGCGAGTAATAAAGGAAGGGGCTGTGGTCTTGATGAAGCATGTTCGGCTCTGCTGACATCAGTGCTAAGTCGCTACCCTTTGGCGGCAGGAAGAAGAACGACTTTGCGAATGTGTCTTGGTCTTAGCAGTCGTGCCAAACAATGGAACACTGAAGTAAGAGAGCTTCAACCTTGACGGCAACATGCAAAATAAACACCTGATGAAATTAGGGTTGGTAATTAATATTTTTGCGTGTGTCTGTGTAAAATATGCACCAATTTCCATTTTTCTTGCCATTGGAACAGTTGAAAAGAATAATATTTTTTCTGGCCTTGAGAGAACAGATTGATCTTTAGGTCCTTAAAAATTAAACTATAAATAATGCTGAAGAGAAACTTGAGAGGAATTGTCCGGGCCAGAAACATGGCCGACTGATAATGTTATCATGTTTCTATAGGGAGTCCTGCTGGCTGAAAGGCCTTCTGTGTGAGGTCAGATGCCTATCCCCTGTCAGTTTCCGAGCAGCAGGCCGCTTGCCATCTCCCTAGCTGCATGCAGTATGTACCCTTGCAATGCTGTGACATCTGAATGTCTCCATCTGCATTTTAAACCCCAAACCATAAACAAACACAGGCAGTGAAAGGTGAACCTCGCTACTTTCCCTACCTGGGATAGAAATGAATAAATAGACACTGAGAAGATAAAGCATCCTTCTCTTAATAGACAGCGTAAATGCAGCTCCGTGACAGGCGTTTTATTTAGAATCTCCTTAAAGCATCCCGAACAGGGTGTCCCCACTCTGTGCATCCTTGGAAGAGCTCCAGACTCACCAGGATGCTGCGCTGGAAAATGAAGATATGGATGGAAGGAGACCCCTTTACACGCTACTCGTCAGATTTATATAGTATTTTAATTAGACAAAGGTAAGAATTTTAAGATGATTTTGAAACACTGTAGCATTTTCCTGAAGCAAATGCTTGCTGCTGTTACCCTTAATTCGACGCCATTCATTTACTTTATATGTAGTATTCTGATGCTTCTGCCTTTTAAATAATATTCCTATTCCTCTGTTATTTTGACCTTATTCATTTCCCTCCGCCACATTGCTACCCCGTATATTATTTGGAAGACGGAGCTCCGGTGACCCGCTCGTGCATCATTCCATCATAGACCAGCAGCCCGACGGGTTTTGGCTGAGGAAGCCATCCCATAGATCCCGATAACCTTCCTTTCATCCCGATCGCCACAGCGAGCATGCACTGCAGGAAATCAGACCCTCGGCATCCCGATGTCGCTCTCCCCTTACCCACTGGAAGGGAGGGAAAAAAATCATTGACGCTGTGGCCCCGCGGCGGGGTAATAACCATGCAATTAGAAACCGCAGATGTGAGTGACGATCTGAAGAAGACATTCGACCCAGATGCCCTCTAAACACGTAATACTTATTAAAGAACGGTATGGAGACGGCCAAGCAGAGAAGGCGCTCGCAGGATTGTCCGTATTGTCCTGACTTTCCATCACCGCTCCCCTCGGCCCGGAATGGACTCTCCCGGTCACATGTCGCGGCGGTGGCGTGGAGGGAGGAGGAGGAGGAGGAGGAGGAGGGGGGAGCGCATCGAGCCCGTGCTGCAGATTCGTTGCTGCCGACGCGTTTCGCGGCGTCCGAATGAGCCAGGGAAATAAGGAAGCGAATAAGGCGACCTAGCACATAAGAGCGGTACATCCAGACATTCCTTCGGGGAATACAGTACGCCATCCCAGCGGTGCGGGGGAGGGGATGAAAGTTGCGGGGCGGCAGTCCATCTGAATCGCTGGCGGAGCTCGGAGGCGGTCGGGGCTGGACGCATGCGGATGTCATCCCGGTGACATGCTGCTCGGTGCCTTGTGGCGATAAACCCCGCGTCAGCTGAGCGACACACGGCGGGAGCGACTCCCGACTCGGCTCCGGCGATCGTTCTTTAGCTAAACTTGCTGAGCTGGAAGGAAGGGGAGAAAATGTCTGCCAGGGCGGCTTCGAAGAAGGTATTGTATAACTTGTAACTAAGTATTCAAACAAAAAGTCGTTTTTTAAATTCCCAGTGGCGCTCCGAAGGCAGTGCATGGGTTTGTCTCACGATCGGGTGAGGAGGAGGAGGGGGGTGAGGAAGCGTGGACGTCGATCTCATGCTGCATGGCTGTGCTGCTCCGGTGTGGCACGGCGGTCGGCAGGGGGGCTGCCCGATCGTCGGGCATCGTTGGCTAACACGCCAGCCTGCTTAGCTAGCCACGGTTACATTGCATGGCGAAGGGACCAGAAAATGCACCGCCTCCAGACGGGCTGATATATCCCGCTTTACGGACAGTCTTCGTGTCGTTACGCTCACTGTTGTAGGGATCGGATCAGGCTGGCGGTACAGCGCTATAATTATGCACCGTTAGATGGTAAAAAAAAAAAAAAATCTTTTCCATTCGGCGAGCCAGATCTTCTGCATCAGGACTTGTTGATCAATATTTCTAAAATACTACATATAGTCGATCGTTTGGAAAGCCCAACTTATTTTTTTCCGAGTTTGTGAGAAGTACGTCCTGAAGTAACGTGGAGAAGACAGAAGGATTACTTCTGCTGATAGTAACAGACTATGCATATATTCATGTTTAAGATTAAATGAAAGGAGCCCTTATGTAGGCACTGAGTAAATGCTGTCAGAAAGGCTGTTCCTGGAAAATTAAAACAGCTATACATCAAAAAACATTCTTAAAAATAAAGTATTTCCCGCAATGTAAAGTCATCAGACGCGGCACATGTGCGTTGGAGCTCTGTCATGTGCAAAGTGGACCTGAGGAGCTGGCAAGTAGGTCAGCAATTTACTCTCAGCATCGCTGGAAAAATTCTGCCATGAAGTACAACTCAGCAGCAAGTTTGTGGTGCTTCTGAGCTGCTATGTGTGCTGTCTGTCATTTGGGCCCCTGACAGGTGAAGACGGCTTGGGGTTTACCTGACAGGCGAGTCCACCGGGAGCTTTGCACTTTGCGTATTGTCTTACAAATCAAGGTCATGTGAGACGTGTTTCGCGGCCTTGTTTATACCACTGGGATTATTTACACTCCCGGATTTTGAGCTGTTTGATGCGTCTGAGGGTGTGACATGATGTGGATGCTGGAAAGTTGACATTCTGGTTGGGTGAGTCTCTGCCAACATGATTTCCTGGCTCCCCTCCCAGCTTGCTGGTGTAATAGGTGCTCAGGCCCTAAGGCGGCCTTTTTCATGCTGATTATTACAGGTAACTGTTAAGTAATTTCATGTTTTCACTGTATTTAAAAAAGTTTATTACTGACAGAATGTTAAGTGTGATCAGAATAGACAGCCCTTCAGAATCTAGTGTAAGCACAATGGTGTAAATGTTTCATAACTGTAGATTTCTCTTTAATGATAATCTTAATTAAATCCGGCACTTTGCCAGATTTTTCTCTGTCGTACTTTATATCCATCCGTTTGTAAGGACAGTTATTGCAGGGTTTAGAGGTATTTGTGTCTCCAAAGACAAAACAGTTGCTTAAATAATTTGGTCAATGTTGAGATGAAATGCTGCATGTGATTGTTCTCGTCATCTCTGATTTTGGCCTCTCTGCTGAAGTCCCTGCTCTTCATCTTAATCGATAGTTTTACCTTAACACAAGTGCCACAGAATTTACTTACTGTAATACGGATCCCTCCTTCTGTTGCATTGGGAATTATTATATGCTGCAGTGTTAGATGGGAGATGGGTGAGCTGTTTGAATAAGGAAGTTTTAGGGGTGCAGCCTGAGCCAAAATCTGTTGTTGTTTTTTCAGTGTCCAGACCATTACCTGCCTGCTCATAACTGAAGAATGTTGTGTCGCTCATTGCTGAATATGAGCGTTGTGTCGATAGTGGTTCTGGAGGAGGAAACTTTTAAAGTTTAAGCAGGATTTTGAGGCACAGGTACACAATAAGGTTGCCTTGCATCCGACAGGAGAGCTGACTGTGTCGCATTGCATTTAAATCCTTTCCATTTTTTGACAACCTTATACTCGAAATATCTTGAAAGTCGTGCTGTGAGAGTACAGTAGTAAGTGCATGGATCATCAAATTCGATTAACAGAAGTAAGTTATTAAATTATCAAGCACAGAATGCATAGCATATAGTGTATGCCTGTGTACTTTATGCATAGTGTCCATCCACTTTGCTGCCATCTTGCTGAGATGGTTTGTGGCCCCTGATGCCCATCCCAGGCTGCACTAGGTAGGTCTACACCAGGCCAGACCATCACAGCAGACAATTTAGAGAGACTGACCACTGCATGGATGTACACTGCTGGAAGAAACCATAGGCCTAATAGCTGCATAATCCAGTGTGACGCAGGGAGAACATGCAAACTCCACACACCAAGCAGAAGCCGGCTTTGCACTCCAAACTGCGTGAGGCAGCCGAGAGTCAACAATGCGACCCACCAAGCCACTGTGCTGCCCTTGTATGTTGTGTGTTTATGGCAGAAGATAACACTGTATGTGCGATGATAGTGGTGAAGATGAGCTGATGCAGGAGGTGTGGGAAGGTGGGTTTTGTGTCTTTTCTCGATAAGCCACATAGTCTATAGCAGGGGTCTCCAACTCTGGTCCTGGAGATCTACTATCCAGTCAGTTTTCAATTCCACCTGGCTTCTGATGAGCCACACCTGTTCTTAGGTAAATACTAGGGCCAGGTGTGGCTCATCAGAAGCCAGGTGGAATTG
>JAODJW010000019.1:13953071-13965294 GCA_026777045.1 Hyperopisus bebe
CTCCAGTCCTGGAGAGCTACTATCCAGTAGGTTTTCTATCCTACTTGGCTTCTGATGAGCCACACCTGGCCCTGGTACCTGAGAACAGGTGTGGCTCATCAGAAGCCGGGTAGGTTTGAAAACTGACTGGATAGTAGCTCTCCAGGACTGGAGTTGGAGACCCCTGGTCTATAGGGTGCAAAGCTCATCTCAGCACAGATCCAGCTCCTACGTAGAGGGCAGAGTCAGAGCATGCAGTATCAAGGGCTAAAGGCACCTTGTTTGGCCATAGGGCATGATGAGGTTTTATAAATAAGAGAGTATTGTTCCCCCCGCAGCCTGGCATGGTAAGATCTCCAAAATGCGGCCCCTGAGGCCAAAGCAGGAGAGGTGTGGAGTGAGTCTGACAGGGTGGAAGGAGGAAAACCTCCCCATGTCAGCGTCATGCTCATCTCCTGCGCTGCTGGGTCTCCCTCAACGTGCTGGTTTGAATGAAGCTTGTTGGTGTGAAGAAGACACTTCTGTCCAGCCTTCCGACAGATGTGTGTCATCCATTTAATGCCGGCTGAAACAAAGAATACAATATATGCTTCAGATACCGTGGTAATTTCCCAGGCTTTCTCTGCCTAATGCAGAGGTATGAGGGGAAAAATATATATAGATTTATTTTTTCCAGTGGTACAGCTGATCTCAAATTTCAGGTTACATTAGCACAGAGGGGGAGGGCGTTTCGTTGTCTGTTTTTCTGCAAGTAGGTAATCTACTGGGGTCAGATCATCCCTCAATTATAATACAGCTCTATGGCTCTGTCACTTTGTTTCCCAGTCTCATTTCATTAGTGAGGTCAGTGGTCTCCATTGTGCTCTCCTCACACATGGCAGCTGGAGGTAGACAGATATGTGGCTGCTGTTTACCATGGCATTTGAATGGCAGCGTGTGGCAGAGGAACATGCACCCTAGCAGATGACCCTCTCTGTTTTCACACTCGGTGACTCTTTCTGGCAATTCCTCTTGTAATTCCTCCTTCCTCTGTCAGGCTGGATTTTTGTGGCTCACATTGCTGGAGGGAGGTCACCTTCCTCTCTCCCATCTTTACATTTTTCCTCTCCAGCCCTGAATCCTTTCCTGACCACAGCTGCTCTTTCCTCTTTGGAATAACTGTACTCAGGCCTTCTGAGGTCACTCAGGTGCCCCAGTATATAAAGCATTCAGTCATCTCCCAGCCGGGGTTGATGAGACTGCCTGCTACCCATAATCCCTTTAATTACCTTTTAATCCATAATTCCTTTATGTCATTCCATCCATCCACATTCCACTTTTTCTGGTTAAGACAGTGGGGGACTGGAGCCTATCACCACCCGCATAGGGCACATAGCCGGGGTGCTGCATCACCTGGCTCTAATATGCTCTGGAGGGAGGACACCCCCACCCCAGGCATTGGGAGACCATGCAAACTCCACGCACAGGGTGGAGGTGGGATTCGAACCCCCAACCCTCGAGGCTTGAGTCACCATGCTACCTCCTCGTTACTGTAGTGGATTGATTAAAGTGTGGGTGTGCTTGATCTATTTGTGAAGACGTTGCTGGGTTGAGCATATATTGACTTTTTTGCTTGTCGTTTAGTTTATTGTTTTGGTTAAGAGGCTCTATCCACTGTCAGCGATTTGCCCTGAAGGTCTGTGTCTCAGTCTGCTGCTGTTCGCCTTGATTTGGAAGCTGACACAATCTTGTATCTCTGCAAGCTGACACAAGCCAGCATGCTTAAAGTTGGTATCTCCAGTAAGGATTTCACTGTCCATTATATCAGTAATCGAATAATCTACCAATTAATCTGATGAGTCATTGAGTGATCATTTATATATAATATAGAAACCAGCCAACCATTGCTCACATACAGTCAGTTTAGGCACTCCAATGCACTTAAGTCGCATGGAAGGAAATGGGATGCAAGGAAACTGGAGGATCCACCGAAAGAAGCATGCACACACAGGGTGAACATGCAAACTCCACTCACACAAAGTGGTGGTGTGCGGTGAAAGTGCTACCCACTCTGTCCGGTAGGTGTGCAAGATGTGCAGTCATAATATCGACATGGTATTTATAGCACACGCGATTGTCACATCGCAGGGACCTCAATAGTCTGCTTGGTTCAAACCATCAATACAAAATTTTTACTCAATCAGTCCCTGGAAACAAAACTTTCCAAATTTAATGATGATTCCTTTTCAACATTATGTAGTATATGTTAAAAATAAAATCAGTCTAAAGATCACCACCACTGCTTTTGCACGAGCTCTAAATGCACTTTGTAACAAAAACTGTCATCCTAGTTCTTGCTGTTGGACTCACTCATAGAATGTGTCGTGTGTTTGTGAGAAATTAAACAAAAATGAATGAACAGACACTCATGAAAAGACATTCATTTTTCATTGTATGAAAATATTTTGTATTCAAAAGGATATTGAGGAAAGCAAGTGATTTGTTGGCACTACTTCGTGTCTGTTAGCACAACTCATGGCAACAGCACCTACTGACAGACTGTTGGTAGATACGTTCTGTTTGGCTGTATAGTTAGGCAGTTATTTATGAACACTATGTTCATGGTTATGTGTTATCTAAGACGACGTGGCTAAGCGACGGTGCTAACCTTCATTTTAGCAGCGATTATTTTGACAAACAAGAATTATAGAAACTGTTAAGCAAAATGATTTAAGTCAAAGTGGTGACAAAGACAAGCTAGGCTACTCCGCGAGGCTAAATTACACATATCTGTGGCTAATTTCGCTTATTGGGTAAATCTGTCAATCCTGAACGTCTAATATTAAGACGCATTTGCATTGCAGTTGTGATGTGATGATACTGATATTCTGCTTTGCAATACTGGCAAACACTTGCATTTTCATTCACGTAATGCAAAGTGCTTCCACACAACTGAGGTTTTCACTGTTTATTTGGACCCTCGTCTGTTACGCATCGTCTTCCTTCCTCCATATTGCCGAGGAATTGAGATGGAAAATTTTAATCAATGATTTAAAATAATCGATTTTAATCAAGTAACTGTCACAACTCTAATCTCCAGCTTGACTGTGCCTGACTCATGTGTGCTGTCTGCTGTTACATGTGTGTGATAGTCAACCCTGTGGCCTCTGGTCATCTGAGCAGACATGGGTCAGCCCAGAGATTCCTGATGCATTCTGTCTGTTCCTCAGTCTAAACAAATAGTTATAAATTGCTGTGCTTCGTTTGACCCCTGCTAACTAGCCGGTTCTAGCTGTCGCTACACTCTGATACCTTTTCGGGTTTATTTTGTCCACCGTGGCTTTCTCGCATTTATAAACGGCGCCTTTATTTTTTGTGTTTACTTTTTATGCCGCATTGATGCTCTCCTTTCCAAGCCCCGTGAAGCAACAAGCCCATCCTCAATAAATCTCTCGCTCCCGATACCCAAGTCGCGTACTTCTGCTCGCCATCCTGGCTGGAGTGACTCCTAATAAGGTTAAGCATGACAGCAGACTCTGAAGGAGCGTGTGTTATTCTTGGTGACACTCTGGTGGAGTGGCTGGCAATATGGCGGTTGCCTATTCTTAGCTCATGAAGGCAGTTACTGCATCACCCTTAAACTAGCTACTTAATCTGAATTAGACCAGTAAAATTTCCACCTGTATTAAGGGGTAAAAATTGTAAGGCACTTGGGATGATGCCATCATCTCAGCAGCTAAATAATAAGAAGGTGCTTCTCAGTGTGGTTCAAGCTTAGTTTCTCCTTCAGTGGGTCGAGATGCTTCCTTGACTTTTATGCTTGGTCTCACATTCCTGGTAGGGGTTCGACAGCTAATTTGTTTGTGGTTGTAGCACATTTTATCTCTTTTAGTAATGGAGTAATTGGAATAAAAATAATTCCTAGGCTGCTTCATCAAAGCCGTGTGAGCAGTTGACATCCACTCCTCTCTGGGGGATGGGGACATGCCAGGTCGCGTCTAGATAGATTAAGGGAATTTCACAGTCGCTTGTTGTCCGAAGCTGGTTCCCACCAGCCCCCTACCCCTTGAAGCTGCGGTCTGTAGAGGAAAGTTAAAGAAGGTTCAAGGGAAGGACACCAAGCGGGCTGGAAGAAGGGAACATCTCCCTGCACACGTCAGGTGACGTGGTCCCCAGGGAAATGCGCTGTGTCGTTTAAGGGCTGATACTTTGAATGGTGTGCTGGTTAGAGATCTAATGAGTGGTTCCTTCAGAGGCCATGAATGAATCCCAGAGTAGTGCTTTCTAGTAATCAGGTTTCGTAGAACATGCATGTCAGGTTTCCACAGGCCAGCCCCTGATCTGAATGCTTCACTTCACCAGATATGCTGCCTGCTGTTCTAGGACTTGGTTATGGAAACCTGTGGTCTAAGGTGGCTCTCAGGGTGCTTTCATGTGAAATTTCAGAGCCAAGTGATATGCAGATATTTTTAGGGCTGCAAAAAAATTATTATTTTGATAATTGATTAATCATGTGATCAGGTGATCAATTAATTGATTAGTTGGGCCAAAACACCGGGTTTACAGAATGCTTAATTAAAAAAAATATATCAAGACATTTTTTTCCACAGTTGTAATAAAATCATTACACAGTGCAGGGACTCTCTATTGAAAGTGACATAGAGGGACGTAAATGGCATTGAAACAAAGCTTGACTGAGCTTTAGTATACATTTTGCAAGAAAAACATACACAAAACTTGTATCACTGTTTACCATCAAAAAAGATAAGGCTACAAGCTTTTTTGAGATTTTTCAGGCTAGACCTCTCTGAAATGGAAAATACAATCGGTTTCTTGCCGCCTGCCGCCCGATACCCGGTCCAGCATTTTTTGCAGGTATCATCCCGATACTGATAGTGGATATCGGATTGGTGCCATCTCTACTTTTTTGCTTTATAAGTATCGTAATATTTAGCTCAAAAAAAAATTGCATTGCAGTATTTGAAATTGTTCCAGTTTTGTGCAGCCCTACTTTCCATTTGAATAGATGGAATATTTTTGCGTTAGGTCATTGTTAATTTTTTAAGACATTTTGTACGAGTGTAATGGTACACAAAATTAATAGTGCAGTATGAATTATGGACTTGGGTTCACGGTTTGATACCATTTCAGCACAACGTGGAAAACAGAATTTGTTTTGAAATTTCAAAGACAAAAATCATAACCCAAAGTCAATGTATCTGACAACGTCTATAACAAAATGTAACAGATAGTTATTTAGTTATTGTAAAAATAAATATGTAAAATAAATAAAAATAGAAAATTATAATAATCATAATGGACTAAATCCTGTCTAAATCCCGTTATTTAGCGTTATTACCCTTCTCTACTATGCATCCGCGTCTCTGTAGCGATAAACACCCCAATAGCCGTAGTACTTTTTTTATCCGGTTTGAATTTCCTGGTAGAAACACCTTATATTCCCTGGGGTGACTAACTTGCAGAGGCTATTTCTGCCTCGCTCTGGTTGCACACACACACACACTCGGATGATCGTCCCAAAACGCGTTAGCATGTTGGAAGTGATTCCAGCAACATATCCGACTTCAGAGCTGACAGACAGTCTAGGTCAGATCAGCTGACTCGCTCTCTGGTGTTGGTGTCATTTATTGGGAAACCAAAATGTTCCCAAACTGCCAATTATGACTGTGACTGTAACCAGCATTAGCCGTAGTCAACTCACAGCCAATTAGTAAAATGTTTTCTATGTTGAATGTCAACTCGTGAATTAAGTTTCCACCTGTATCAGTAAATATTCATTTTATTGTACATACCAAACAGAAAATGATGTACCAAATGGTACACGATGAATTTGTGTTTCATTTCAGCCGTAACTTTTAGTGTGAATCATCATACAGTAAGGGCTGGCAGGGTTTGTATACGCTGCTGTTTTGATGTGGAGCAGAATGTTTAGGACCTCAGTAGCCACATGAGCAGACCCCTGTGTCAGTGTTTAACTCCTGATTTGATATCAGCCCTCTGCTGTCTGGCCCTTGAGACACGACCCAGGGAGATCGTCTGACGGCCAGATGGCTGTGGGAGCATTTTGGGAATCGACAGGAAGATGGTGACCCCCTTAGCCTTGCTAATCGTGGACAGCTGAGTGGACGTGCTGTGGAAGAATGCATCTGTGCTCTCGTCAGGCTTCCGGCCTGGGGGCTCGCTGTGTTCTGATTGGATGAGGACATAGATGGAGGGAGGTGTCCGGCTACCTTCAAATTGGGTCTCTGCAAATGTGAAGTTGAGGTAGATGTGCCATACAGGAAAGGATTAAGTCTTATAAAAGGTAATGGAGATTGTAAGTGGTTTGAACAAAAGCATCGCATTAGGTCAGATTCTCACACCAGTTAAAAGACGTTCAAACCTAAAGCTGGGATTTGACCAAATGATCTACTGGTATGAGGCTGCCATGGTAATCATTGATAATCATGGCTCATAGAACCTGTGTAAGGAAGACAAGTGTGTGTTTATCAACAGTGGTACAGGAATACATATAGAATGTCGTCTTGACCCAAATACCAGAGTAGTTGTTCTGGCAGCTTCTCTGCTTGTCTGTGGCCTGCGTTGGTCTCAGTTACGAAGATAGCGAGTCTAACATAAACCATCATCCTCCTCCTTTAGCACCTGTGTCTCTCTGGTCATCAGCCTCCATGTTTAGGGCCTGTGTCTCTATGCTCATCATCCTCCACCTTTAGCACCTGTGTCTCTCTGGTCATCATCCTCCACATTTAGCGCCTGTGTCTCTCTGGTCATCAGCCTCCACATTTAGCGCCTGTGTCTCTCTGGTCATCAGCCTCCACGTTTAGGGCCTGTGTCTCTGTGCTCATCATCCTCCACATTTAGCGCCTGTGTCTCTCTGGTCATCATCCTCCACATTTAGCGCCTGTGTCTCTCTAGTCATCATCCCCCACATTTAGCGCCTGTGTCTCTCTAGTCATCATCCCCCACGTTTAGCGCCTCTGTCTCTCTGGTCATCATCCCCCACGTTTAGCGCCTCTGTCTCTCTGGTCATCAGCCTCCACATTTAGCGCCTGTGTCTCTCTGGTCATCAGCCTCCACGTTTAGGGCCTGTGTCTCTGTGCTCATCATCCTCCACATTTAGCGCCTGTGTCTCTCTGGTCATCATCCTCCACATTTAGCGCCTGTGTCTCTCTAGTCATCATCCCCCACATTTAGCGCCTGTGTCTCTCTAGTCATCATCCCCCACGTTTAGCGCCTCTGTCTCTCTGGTCATCATCCCCCACGTTTAGCGCCTCTGTCTCTCTGGTCATTATCCCCCACGTTTAGCGCCTCTGTCTCTCTGGTCATCATCCTCCACGTTTAGCGCCTCTGTCTCTCTGGTCATTATCCTCCACGTTTAGCCCCTCTGTCTCTCTGGTCATCATCCTCCACGTTTAGCGCCTGTGTTTATGGTTGCATGTGCCATTGGTAGAAGATGATTGGTAGAGGTGAGTGTGGTAACTGTCTTTGCCGGGTGGGTTTGGGTAGCAGGTGGTGTCGCTGTTAAGGGTGCGGGATCAGATTCTGTGAGAGAAGCTGACATATTTAACCATGAAGAATGTCTGGCTGTATAAACAGGTGATTTTGTATAAGTCATTTTGTACGACCAGTTTGCTTAAGAAAATGAGTGTAAATAAAGATGATAACAGGATCCTTGCTGTTAATGGTCACCGATGTAGCATTTGGAATACGACAGGAAGTCAGTGTTATGCAACAAACGCAGCAGATATGGGGCATGGCTGGGACTCCTGTCCCCCGTGCACACGTGCATCCGCTTGTCATGGTGCTGCTTTTGTTATTAATTCACCAGGAATACTACACGTGCGTCCATGGTAACTTGCTGAGTTCACGCTTCACATCGTCACCCAGTTTTGCAGAGGGAGCCTTCTTAAGCAATGTAGGCTAAACACCTTAATGTCCTGTCCTCGGATTTAAACCTTGAAGTGAAAATATTACCATACTGCAGTCATTTAGGAAAATGCAAGATTTCCGCTGTTGCAGTGAAATCTGGCTTTTGGACACCCAGGGTTTGTAACAGCTTTCAGTTTGGGCTTTGGTCTGCAGGCTGGTAAGTATCGCCCAGCTGGCCCAGACAAACTCTGGCTTGCTGCTTAAAGTGCGGCCCCTCCCATAGTTGCCAGCAGACCCCCCTGCCAGCCATCTCTGTGTGTCTGCAGGTCGCCCTGGCCTCCGTCATGTGACCGTGTGACTCCGGATTCTGTGGCTCAGAGAAGGATGGATTGTGTGCCGGTGAATGGTTCTGTGGGTGCCTGAATTGCCAGGACTTTGGCAGAATGCAGTCTAGGTCATTAAGCAGCGGGAAATGTACGGCCTGCTTTCCAGCTCTTCAGCGTTTTTTACTGTTTCACTCGTGTATAGAGCAGTAAACATTTCTGAGGAAACGTTGTGGAGCTCCTTGGCTGATGCCTTGGGGACGCGCGACTCTTGAGGTTGTGGAATTCCTATAAGAGGACCCCCGCTCCTTGTTGCAGCCGGTCACATGACTTATGTTTGGATGGACAGCCATTGTTGGTGGGAAAGCAGCAGGGCGCACATTGAGTATGCCGCCGAGATGGGCTGTACCACCTCCGGACTCAAAGGCTCCTTTGTTTCATATGTCTGGGCCTGGCTTTGTGTGTGTGTGTGCGTGTGTGTGTGCGTGCGTGCGCCCTCCAGTTCCTCATGAGAGTTTATGTGAGAATAGATTGTCGTGGGGCATTATGGAGCCGACTCGAAGTTTAGGGGGAGGGGTTTTATTCAGATGGTAGCTGAGAGACCCCCTCCCCCACGCTTTCTTTAATCTCCCCGCTCTGCATTGGCTCCCTCCCTTCTGGAAACGTTCCCCAATTTCCCAACGTTTCTTTTCAGTGGGTGAAGACCATCCAAGCCTTACTGTAGGCTTTTCTGAGAGGCGGACGCTGATCTTTTCTGCAAACCTACTTTGTTGTTTTTATTCACGTATCAGTCTGAGAGTGTAGGGCTGCGTTTCAGACCCGGCCCAGGGGTCCTCTGTGTTCGGGGGGCGTGGCTGCAGCCTCGGCTCCTTCTCCCCTCTCTGTCTGTAGGGTGGTACATATCAGCCCCTTATGGTCGCGTCCTGCTTCCTTCTGCAATGTCATGTTGCCCCGTTGTTGTTTCCCCACCGCGAGGCCCGTACTCCGGTTCCAGTCGAAGAGCGGCTGGCTTTCCCGTGCCTAGGCGGGGTTAGCAGTGAGTCGATTACAGAGGACGGTGCATTCAGTTTTTTCACGTGATTGTCGTTTGTCTGAGTGACCGTTTGAGAGTGACGCTTTTGTGGGATGTGAAGGCCAGGGATCCTGCGTGCCGTGTATTGATTGGCCGATGACTGCACTCAGACCCCACCCCCACTTGCGCTTTAGTGACGTGTCCCATGTCTTCTGGATGTTACAGTGTATCAAATATTGCATGACTTTATTACTTTCGCTGCAGAAATTTGAACGGTCCTGTGGTGGCAGTTTTTTGAACCGTCCTGGTCATCAGCGTGAGTGGGAGGTGTGCCCCGTCAGCACTTTGGAGCTATTTTTAACCCGAGGGCGGCTTTAATGTCCACAGCGGGGGACGGGGTCGAAACTGAGCAGATTCTGGAGAGACGTGCGTTTCAAAGGTCCCAAGCCCTTGGGGTCACCATTAGAGCGCGCTGACTTTCCAAAGCCACTCGCATCCTCCAGAAGAAAAGGTGGGCTACCTTCATGCATGGTTCATGATCCAGAGCTCCAGCAGGAGAACAGCTCTGTCAGAACCTTGGCTGGACAGAGATGACATTGCTGGAAGGGTGACAGAGAGCGCTCCGGTCTCTCTGAGTCACTGGACAGCACTGCTTTGGAGAAGAGCTCAGGAGAGTAAGTATCTGCCGGGCAGCAGCAGACACTGAGCGCACAGGCTGGCGGCGGGGACTGTGTCTCATGTCCCCTGAGTCCCCCCTAGCAGCGGACGAGCACCCAGGCAGGTGGAGAATAAGACGTTGCATAAAGGATATGGTCCAACCTTCTGTTTTACCGAAGGTCTTGTCTTGTTGGTTGATGAGCAAACAGAAGTCTTCAGGGGCACGAGTGTGCCAATCTACGTAACCTGGGACCTCCTGCACTTCACGATAATGTTTCTTCTGTGGCTTCGTTGGCATTGTTGCATCTGACCCGAAGGCGTGCACCTGCTGGGAATGACCCAAGAAGAATGAGCTGCGTTTATTCAGAAGTGGGATAGAGGCCACAGTGTTTTCAGCTTGACCTGCTCTCATGAGATGCTCTGGATTTAGGAGAAACATGGTGGAGATTAAGCGTTTAATCTGAATGCCAGGATTACATGTTCCACCCCCCCCCCCCCCACATTATTCTTCCAGGTGAATTTTAAACCTCAGAACCTTAGAAAGGGCCACAGTGGATGCCGTTCCTGGGTCCAGGTTCTGTGATCCCTTCCTTGTGTACCTCGATTGTTCACCTAAGCCATGACTGTCCCTGGCGAGCCTACAGCCCCCCCCTCTGAGCGCGCTCCCTGACATCAGCGCATGTCTGCTGTGAGCTTAGTGCCTCTTCAGCGCTCAAGGTCCCTCAGACAGGTTGGCGATCTGGTTTCTGCCGGGGAGGTCGGCTCTCTGACCGGAAAGGGTACGTCTCGTGTCGTTGGGCCAGGGCTGGTGCTCACGCGCATGCAAACGTGAGTACATCCACACGCGCCCTCAGAGACAGTGTAATGCATGCGTGTGAGTATATATGTGAGGAACCAAACCCTGTGTGTGTCTCTGCAAGAGCAGAAGCTATTGGATGGGACCCCAAGGACGCCCCCCCCCCCCAATCCGTACTGGAGGACAAATGTCGCTGCTCTTGCCCTCTAGATGGCGCCATATGGACTCCTCTTCGCTACCATCTACTTCCTCTTCCCTGAAACAGGAAATCTAATCATTATACGGGGCTCCATCTTAATGACCCAACACACATTCATTGATTTGAAGGACGCTCATGCTTATTAGCTAGTACAGCTAGCCACGCATTTACGTTAAACCGTGTACGGTGGCGCTTAGCCAGTGCGACCGGTCTGTATGGTAAAGACCCGCCCTCTGTTGACAATCACACCCGAAGGCCTGACGCAATGAGCCAGACTAGGTGTGATTCTTGCTTGCTTCAAGCGCAGCTCAGGTGTGAGACGGCAGCGTAGAGCTGAAGACCATGGGCATCTGTTGCCATGACTACTGATTCTCAATCCCGTGTGAATTCATTGATTCGAAGAAGCCCGGCTGGTTGGAATGCAGTGCTGGGAAAAACTCATTTTTCATGCTTAAAAGTTCAGATATCACACCAAAGTGTTACTCGAGTAAAAGTCACCCAGGAAAATACTACTCATGTAAAAGTAAAAAGTACCTGAAAGGTATTTAGGTAAAAAGTACCACACGTGCAACTTTATTGATCTTACAGAAAACCTATCCTTTTAAATTCACTCATGACAGATGTGGATATTCCATTGTAATTTATAGCGCCGCACTATAAGGGACACTGAGTCACATTTTTTCTTTGTGTTCAGAATTAACGGTGAAACTTGCCAAGCTTGCTGGCACAGATTTGGGGAATGACTTTATTTTGTGGAAAACGAAAGATTGATCTACAGGCCAGATTTAATAACGGATTACAAACATTTTGCGGCTCTTTTATACCTCTTATATGTGATGAATAAGCTGATGAAAACCCTCGTCCTCCTCCATGGAAAATAGCTGATCATTGGGTACCGTCACCATTATTTCAGCGGAGGCTCTAATGCTGCTAATTTTGAATATTGATAAAGTTTAACTGTCAGACAGCAATTTCGGTATGTTAATCGATATATCATAATCCTGTACAATAGATATACGGTAAAATCCCGTTTTAGTCCACTCGCTTATAATGGAATCTCGTCTGTAACGGACGAGGTCCGCTGGTCCCGGCTGTGCGCCTTTAAGAACATGCAGAAAAAGCATCCGATATAGCGGGCTCGCATATAGCGAAATTTCGCATTTATAACGGACAAGCAATTTGGTCCCCAGGGCCGCTTTTAGCTGTAGTTTTGTTCGGCTATAATGGACATGCAGGCTACGCCTACAAGGCGCGCGGCGTGCCGGTGATATCTGGCGCAGATACGTAGTCGGGATTATTAACAATCACGAGTCTGGTCAGGTAAAATTGGATTACTACATGTACAATATAATAATCTATACCACAAGTGTGTCTGCTGAGGTGTGGCA
>JAODJW010000019.1:13965394-13976485 GCA_026777045.1 Hyperopisus bebe
TGTAGTTGTGTTCTGGGTATACAGCAACTCTGGATATAACGGGCTGTTTTGCCAGGTCCCTTGAAGTCCGTTATAACGGGATTTTACTGTATCATAATTCTGTATAATAGTAATAATGAAGAAAGAAATACAATGTTCAAGAACCGGGAGAGAAAATCACGATGTTAATTCTGAATGGGAAAAAAGTTAACCTTATTTTAGCTAAAATCATGCAGTCAGGTGCTCAGCATACAACAGTATTTTTTTAATTGGGTGACTAATGATGGTTGTGCAGAATGTATTTGGAGTTAAAAAACATTATTTGGCTCAGAAATGTAGCAAAGTGAAAGTAAAAGTTCCAAGAAGTTAAAATATTCAAGTATGAATCCAGAAAAAAACAGTACAGTAACGAAGTATTTGTCCAGCAGTGTGATTTGCTGACTTTCACTTTGATTTTAATGTCGCCTTGGGCTCCAGTGTCCTCAAGTAGGTTTTGGTCATTCATGGTTAAAAACTTTAGCTTTTCCACCTGATCTTATAATTGGCCAGATCGAAAAAGCGATGGTGTGTTGAGGACTTTGGCTCCATGGTCAGCAGCCTGCTCTCGTGGTCCTTCATAACACTCACTGCTGTCCTTTACTTAGAGGGGAGCCTTCAGTACCATATAATATGTAAATAAGGGTCTCTTTGCCTCTGTGTTTGTTAGAGGTGAAAGTGATTAAGTTGCCTCCAAGACCGTGTACTTGAGAGAATGAGTAATCAGATTCACATCATTTGAAAGGTCCAAGCAGGGCCAGGCAGGACAGCTGTTTTGGGGGGAACGTATTTGCAGCTTTGAGACCCCGCAGGTCTCAGAGTCGACGCATCACACCTCGCTGCTGGACTCCCACTACACTGGACGCACTTGCTAATTGGCTCTCTGATTCCCTCCTGGAAATAACCTGTGGAGTGAAAGTTGAAACCCACAGGAGACCCAAGAAGTTTGGCAGAGCTGTTTTCGTGTGGCGATCCGTCCTGTGCGATGGGCTGACATCACTGGTGTGTGTAGAGGTATGACTGACTGGAAGCAGTGGCAGTCATGGCTGTGACTGCTTGCTATTGATAAATATGCAGTGGTACTGCTAAGACTGCAGGCCTTCAGCCTGTCAGTTCTGCTGTCAGTGGTCTGTTGTCTCTTCATGTTCATCAATTAAAAATCTATTATATTTGAATGATTTTGATAATGATGTTGTGCCCAGCACATATCTTCCTGGGTGTTCTTGTCATGACTAAAATTAAAATCAAGATTCAGTTAATTTCTGTGGATTCTTTCATTTTATCAACCATAAACCTGGTTGGTTTAGTGCTGCACTGAATCAAAAAATCGCTGGAGATGCCAGCAGGCGGCTGTGTCAAACTCCTAGGTCTCAGCAAATAGTGTGCAAACTGCACTGAGCGGGCCCCTTGCCTTTAGGGGGCGCCCTTGAGGCTGAGTGGCTGCTTGCCAGCTCCTTATACTTTCTGGGCCTTAGATTCCTGCAGTTTCTTGCAGTCCCCTCGGTTGTGCAGTGTGTGATGTGCCTGTATCCACGGTGACACAGAGTGACGTCATTGTCCCAGCCCAGGGCTGGCACGGCATAGCAGAGCCTGTTTTACTGACTGTTTGGCATCTGGACAGTAACCGCTGTGCTCCGGAAACTTCTCCCATCCAAACAAACACACTCAGCACTGTGCTGAAACATCCATACTGATGCAGGCCATGTTTAAGACTCTGTTCTTGCCTCAGTAATGAATAATTTATTAATTGCTTTTCATTTCTTAATATTTATTTAGTAACTTTTTTTGTTTGTGGTTGTAAAAATGTAACAAGTAGTGCTGTGACATGATATCCAGAGATAGAGATGCTGTGTGTGTGTGTGTGTGTAGGGGTTACAGATCTCTTTGTTGAGATTGGGGTTCTCCCCCCACAAAGATTCTGTCAGAGTCTGTCAATTCTGCGCTTTATCAAATTGTGATAAATGTAGCGTTGATCCCGTTGAATGTCAGTGTTGAAGAAAGAAACTATGAGTCAGTTTATAGATTCTGTTCCAAATTATGAGCAGGCGCGTGACAGTAAGAGGATGGAACCTCGCATTTCGAAGGACGTGGGTCTGCGCCCCGGCTGGCCTGGAGCCGCCGTCCCACCGCGTGTCCCCGTGCACCATGGGGAGTTCTAGACCATATTCAGGGGAACATCAGCAGCCCTTTAGCAATTTGCTCTGTATCTTTGTATACATTTCGTACGCCCTGTCTGGCAGGGTGTCCTGAGGAGTGTGGGGCGGTGGACTGTGTTTCTTCAGATCTTCGATCTTCGCTGCTGTGTGGGGTGACAAAGTCACAGCGACGTCCAGTGACTTCTTTTGGGACTTCGATCTACAGGGGTGTCACGGTCACATCGGCCACGCTTTTTTACTATGGGGAGGGGGTGTTTTCAGGGTGGGGATTCTGCCACCCAGTAGACACCCCCCCCATTCCCTCCCCCCGCCTGTAAATGCCTGTCAAATCTTTTTGTGTCACTGTGTTAAATTACAAAAATTAATCATGAGTATCAAGAGCTATGTTTAGTGTCTGCGTGTCCCACAGTGTCAGGTATAATGAGCTGCGCAGCCATAACTGAATCACCCCCCCCAACCATATTCAGGGCTTTTAACTACTAATCAGAATCTTAAACACTGCAGTCCAGTCCCAGTTGTGTGTCTTTTTACAATGGCAGAAGCGAGAAATGGGAGCTGGCTGGCTGAAGGAGAGCGTGGGCACACTGGTACGCTCGCTGTGCTCCAGAGTGCGTTTGCGAAGGCCAGACGGGGTGCCACTTTGTGTCCGCGTCCCAAGACAAAGAATGTCGAAGAGCGAGGCCCCGGGGCTGTGGGCCAAGCCGTGTGTGAATAGATGGGAGGCCCGGCGACCCGGATGGCAGAACGGGCCTCTTGTTCACGCCGCTCACAGTCGCCGTTGGAGCAGCGAGAAACCCTCTTGTTTCCAAAGCAATCATGCGATGGCCACCTGCTCGCGGTGCCGCACTGAGGAAGGTGGGCCTGGGGGCTTTAGCGGTGCCGCGCTGAGGGAGGTGGGCCTGGGGGCTTTAGCGGTGCCGCGCTGAGGAAGGTGGGCCTGGGGGCTTTAGCGGTGCCGCACTGAGGAAGGTGGGCCTGGGGGCTTTAGCGGTGCCGCGCTGAGGAAGGTGGGCCTGGGGGCTTTAGCGGTGCCGGTGAGCAGACGCTGGGGGTTACAGGAAGACGATCAAACACCAAGGACAGGTTTGAGCCTGTGAGACAACGGATATCTGCATGTGGAACCCCACCCCCCATCCTTCACTCCCATGTGGAGAATTCCCCCAAGAACACAAAACTATTTTGACAGAGGAAATGAACAAAATCACCACTTATCACTGAATTACGTAAACAAGGAAACAATAAGAGATTTCATATCGGCAAAAAAATGGAATCATGCCGCATTTTGCCACTATCTATTATGTTAGGGTGCCGTGTGGCCCCCCCCTCAGAAGAGCCGGCCACCGGCCTGTCCTCTGTCACACTGTTAATATGCACGGCTGCATTCTATAAAGGACAGAGTCCCTTTCAGAGAGACATCTTCGGGGTCAAGGCCGCCTCATTTGAACTTGACTTCTGACAGTCTTCAGTCTTCACTCGCCCGATTTTGTCTTCCCCGGTGGAGTTTACGGCGCTGTTGCGATCACTGAGAGTTTCCCACGGTTCTGGATCGCAGGTCGCATTTTCTCTGTTGTCCGCAGCTTCCCATCGCTGGGTTTGCAGCCTTGTGTGTGTAAGAGTGGCCCCCCACAGCGCGTGTGGAGTGTGAGGCTCAGAAGTGGGTCAGGCCCGCGAACACAAAGACGGGCGTCCCAGACGCTCGGGGGCCGGCTGGGGTCGGCATTGATCGGCTGTGGGGCAAGGCTGAGAAACGAGTGCTGGGGGGTCTGCGGTTCAGCTTTTTGTACAATAGACACTGAGTTGGGAGTGATGCCCTGCTGCAGCCTGGGAATATGAATGATGAAATAATAGCCCTGATGTAAGTGGGCCTTGCTATGTCGTGGGACTCGGCGCCTTCCCGTTTTCCTGGCTGTTGGTGAGAGGATGTTAAGGAAGATGGGAAATCCACATGGCAATCTTCATCTACCTCCAGGCGGGACATCCCTGCCCCCCACACATATTTTTGGGACCCCTTCTCCTTTCAGCTTTTCCCCTCTGAGCCGCACCTTCTGGCCAAGGGGCCTCCTCTGCCAGCAGCCACGTGCCAAACGGAATTCCCGTGGAAGTACCTGGGGGTAGTAGGGGCAGACTGTCGCGTTTTTCTGCTGCCCTGATTTATCCTCGTTTGGCCGCAGGCAGCGAGGCGAGGCAAGGCTGGGGAGGGGCGGCGGAGGGGCCACTTTGTGGGCCATGGTGCTTTTTGGTGTTTTTGAGCGATGCTGCTAAAGCTAAGCGGCGTGATTCCTCCAGGGAGCAGCATGAGTACCGTGACACAAGGGTCGCCATTAGTCCTATGGCCGTTCCCACACTGCGATCCTGGCAGGCGTGGTCTGCTTAGTGGGGCATGATGGGCTCTGCCGTGGCTTCCCAGGCTAGCACCCGGGCCGGCCTAGGAATGCACCCGGTGGGGTTTCCACAGAGTCCCCTGTCCGCTGGTTAAATCAGCAGGCTGTCCCACATGCAGTGTTCTGGAGGTGTTTGTCAGAGGACCCTGGGCTGCACCGGGGCCCCTCTCAGGATGTAATGTGCGTGCCCTGTAGCACCGGAGTCAAGGGGAGGCTCTGACCGGGGCTCTCTCGAGACTGAGCGAGGAGTCCGAGTGTCTGGGATTGCGGGTGTACTGTTTAAAAACCAAGATCCAGGCCTTTAATGATCTCTTAGGCACAGCCATCAGTAGTGTGTCTGTCTGCAGAGAGAACGCCGACCACGTTGAGAGGTTCACTTACGTCGGCAGCGACATTCATGTCTCTGGTGACTCTACCTATGAAGTGAGTAGACGGATTGGAAGAGCATGGGGGGGGTCATGAGGTTGCTAGAAATGGGTGTGTGGCGCTCCCGATATCTTTGCAAGATGACGAAGGTCCAAGTCTTTAGAGTCCTGGTGCTCCCTGTCTTGCTGTATGACTGAGAGACCTGGATGCTATCCAGGGAACTGAGACAAAGACTGGACTCCTTCGGTACTGTCTCTCTTCAAAGAATCCTCGGGTACTGCTGGTGTGACTTTGTGTCGAACGAGCGGTTGCTAAAAGAGTCCCGAATGAGGCTCATGACCTGCATTGTGAGGGAGCGTCAGTTACGGCACTACGGCCACGTGGCGCGTTTCCCTGTGGGTGATCCAGCTTCCCAGGATCCTCATTGCTGAGGATTAACAGCTGGACGAGGCCAAGGGGACGCTGACATAACACCTGGCTGCGGTAGATAGATGGCCATTTCTGGAGGGTGGAACTGAACCGTGTGTCGGCCTGGGGGGTCGCCAACCGACCGGGATCCCAAGGTGTTTCATCATGTGGTGGGTGCAGCGACGCGTTGTACCAGGTCATGCTTCCGTTTACGGTCTGCAACATGTAATGAAGACTTGAGAAGCATCAACGCCTGATGTGGTGCAGTTGTTATGCCTGGTGAAGCCCCTCTGCCCCCTGCCCACCCCCCAGGCTGTCTGACTGGGATTATAGTGAGGAAATGAGGATCTGTTACTCCTGTGTACTTCGCCCGGGGCGCTGGTGGTGGGTGCTATGGGGCCTCTGAACAGTGGCAGAGTCTGGCAAGATGGCCAGATGGGTGGCATCTTTGAGGGGGGAGTGTGCATCCAAACTCGGCTTGGGGGAGGATTAACCGGCGTGTCTCTCATCCTGTCTTACAGAGTGCCACGATGGAGGAAACCGTCATATGGGAGCAGCACACAGTTACCCTGCACAGGGTGAGTATTCTCTGCTCCACCTTCCCATCCACCTTTCCGAATCCCCCTTCCCAGTGTGGGACGGCTCGCTTGGCCTGCGTGAGATCAGCCAGTGGGTCCATCGCATAGGCGTCTATTTCCCTTCTGATACAGGAGGAGAGGATCATTGATCAGGAGACCAGGCTCTTTATCGACAGTAAGATGCGTTCCTCCATTAGCAGACGCAGTATAACCTTCGTATTTGCTGCTGTTTACCATTAAATGTCAAGCTTCTCGGTTGGGGGGCAGAACCTGGGCTCCCCCAGGATTTGCTGCTTGTTCTGGGAGCCTTAACATATGTCAGGGTTATTATCATTAACCGAAGCAAAGCTACAAGGAAACATTTTTGTAAACTGAAATAAAATAAGATGCAAAATAAAAAAACTATAACTATGAGTATTGCTTCTGAGAGTAACTGAAATAGAATAAAAACGAACATCAAATACTTTTCATTAGCATTTTAAAATACTGTTTAGGTAAAGTAATGATTTGTTTATCTTTAATTACCATTAATAATATTTTGCCCATTTTGAGGACATTAGTACATATTCATGTAGGATTCCCTGACGAAAACCTTTTAGTCTGTCCCTAGAAATAAAATTACTAAAACTTGAATTGAATCTAAAATATATAAAAACTAGAAGAAGACATATCATTAATATATGTAATATAACAACACTGATCATCCTAGAGAGCTGGAGAGATGGAGTTCATGTGCTTTTCCGGCGTTCCTAACCTCGTTCAGTCACACGGACCCCGCCCGCAGTGCCCCGCTCCCCGCCTCTGTGTCCCGACACCTGTAATTAAATCTCGCCCTTGTTTACACTCCGTTGAGCCGCACACGGAGCAGACGTGTCATTTCCTGCGGCTCCAGTGAAGGGTTTGCGTGTACAGCTCGCTAATCAGTGGGCACCGCCCGCTGCGATGCTGCATCTGGCCACCGGTGGGCCGGGGGAGGTTGGAGTGGAGTTGGAGTGTGGCGCGCTCAAACCTTCGGTTGCAACTCCTTCCAACTGAATGCACGAGTTCCTGAATCACCCGAGTGCCTGATCGTCTTAGTCAGAGTGATAAAGGGCTTTGCGTGTCATGCAGATGTCGTATATTCCTCCCTTGTATTGTTCAGTAATCAGACATTTTTCACACACTTTTGCTGGAGTTCAGTCAGTTTTATCAATGTGAGAGATCACAGGAAGTTAGAAAGATAGTGTGTGTGTATGTCTGTGTGTGTGTGTTTGTGTGTGTCTTTGTCTCTGTCCCTGTATGTGTAGTCATACACATAGCACATCTCTTAATTAAGCTGTTTTTCAGATCATTTTCATTTTTTTTCATGGTAGTTTGCGATAACGAGTAAAGCACTGAAGAAGGAATTATATGTCTGCGTGGTCTGCAGGCTCCGGGGTTCGGATTTGGGATTGCCATCTCTGGAGGCCGAGATAACCCCCATTTTCAGAGCGGAGAGACTTCCATTGTCATCTCCGACGTGCTTAAAGGAGGCCCCGCTGAAGGGCTCTTACAGTAAGTGGCTGCACCATCACGTCACTTCAACCAGTGACATCTGATGTTTTCTTTTACTGGCATGACTAATGCCTTCAGTATAGTTGATGGGTTGGGTATAATCTACTAAATTAACTGGCTGGCACCTCGGTCACACACAAACCCTGTTTATCTCCCCTGCAGAGAAAATGACAGAGTGGTGATGGTCAACTCCGTCTCCATGGACAACGTTGAGCACGCGTATGCCGTGCAGCAGCTTCGGAAGAGTGGAAAGAATGCCAAGATTGTGAGTACTGCTCCATATTGGGTGGTGGAAGGCCTCAAACCTGAGGTCGTTTAGTCAGCAGCTTCTCCTCAATTTAGTACCTAAAGCAACAAGATAAGCTAATGAAATAAGTAGGACTAGAGAGAAGCAGATGCTGTTTTAGTTAGTCATATGTGAGAGTCAGTCCCTCTGCGGCTGCGTGAGTCAATGCCTTTGCAGCATTGTGAGTCAGTCCCTTTGCGGGCGTGAGAGTCAGTCCCTTTGCGGGCGTGAGAGTCAGTCCCTTTGCCGGTGCGTGATTCAGTCCCTTTGCGGGTGTGTGAGTCAGTCCCTTTGCGGGTGTGAGAATCAGTCCCTTTGTGGGTGTGAGAATCAGTCCCTTTGTGGGTGTGTGAGTCAGTCCCCTTGCAGCTGCGTGAGTCAGTTCCTTTGTGGTTGTGCGAGTCAGTCCCTTTATGGCTATGTGACTCAATCCTCTTGCAGCTGTGTGAGTCAGTCCCCTTGCGGCTGTGCGAGTCAATCTCCTTGTGGCTATGTGACTCAATTCTCTTGCGGCTGTGCGAGTCAATCCCTTTGTGTCTATGCGACTCAATCCTCTTGCGGCTGTGCGAGGCAGTTCCTTTGTTATGTGAGTTTTTGCGTTTGTGTATGTGTGATTGTGTTATGTGAGTAGTTACCAAAATGCCATGGGGGCTGCTGGGTAATGTCACTGGCCATGTCCCCCAACAGACAATCCGCCGGAAGCGGAAGGTGCAGGTGCCGGTGGCCCGTCTGGGCGAGAGGGGAGCTATGTCCGAGCAGGAAGACGACGATGACAGCTACGAGGAGATGTACGACGGGCAGAGTGCGCGCAGTGGTCCCAGTGTCTATGGCGGGGCGGGGCGCCAGGGAGGTCGCAGGGGTGAGCGGAGCACTGTACGCCGGGACCGCAGTGCGTCCCGGGAGAGGAGCCTCTCGCCTCGCTCGGACCGCCACTCCGCTGTCTCCATCCCACCACCCCCGCGACCCTCCAAGGTCACCCTGGTGAAGTCCCGCAAGAATGAAGGTGGGCGGCAGGGTGGTGGTGAAGACCTCACTGTAGCCTAGCTCTCGCTTAGACCCCACCTTTTTTCTGCTGGTGTTAAGGGTGCAATTCAATCGGGGGGAGGCAGTATAGCGCCTTTGCATAGCACTGATGCTGCTTATATTAAGTGAGTGGTTATGGTAGATTTTGCTTCGTTGTTCTTCAAAGCAGAATATGGTCTACGACTGGCCAGCCACATCTTCGTGAAGGACATCTCCCCCGAGAGTCTGGCTGCCCGGGACGGCAACATCCAGGAGGGGGATGTGGTTCTGAAGGTAAGTGGGCCGGCCCGCGGTGGCCTTAGCCACTTAGTGCATGATTATATGTGGCTAGATACATCTGGTGCTGCTCAGGCCCCGCCCTTTGTGGGTGTGGTTCCCTCACTAGGAGCTGCAGCCGTCACATTCGGTCCTCAGTCGCTTGACCACTGATTGGCCGAGGCCCGAGGCAACGAAGGCGAGGCCTGTCCTGCAGCTACCGGCTAATTCCAGCACCGGGCCTATGCTCCTATCAGAATGCCCTATGGAGCTTCCCAAATGTGTGCCATCGGGAATGTGGGAATTCCGAATCATGAATGTTTTAAAGGTGCATGCGAGCCACGTGGCCCCGTTCTGCCGCTGGTCTCCACCCAGTCTGCCTCCATGGCGCCTGTCAGCATTGCCATGGATGCGTAGAGAAAGCCTTCTCCAAATGGTCTGCCCCCCCGTTCCAGATCAACGGCACAGTGACAGAGAATCTGTCCCTGGTCGACGCCAAGAAGCTGATTGAGAGGTCAAAGGGGAAGCTGAAGATGGTGGTGCAGAGAGACGAGAGGGCGACGCTGTTGAACATCCCTGACCTGGACGACAGCATCCCATCCGCCAACGCCTCTGACCGGGACGGTGAGGGGTCTGGGGGGACCAGCCTGCGAAGTAGGGTGGGGATGGGGACAGCACAAGGCATCATGGGTAGCAGAGAGCAGAGATTTAAATGGGCCAACAGAGAAGAATAGAAGCTGTAGGTGATTTGAACAAATCACACGCACAGTCACACAAAAGTACACACACATGCACACTCACACAAAACAATCACACACACACGCAAAAACACATGTACACTGACACAAAAACACGCACACATAATCACACAAACGCAAAATCACATGTACATGCAAACTCATACACAATCACACACGCAAAAACAAATGTACACTCATACAAAAACACACACACACACCCTGTTCCTTTACAGTAGGGCTTGCAAGATCAAAATTAATTAATGTTATAGTAGTTTCTCATAATGAATCTTGCTGAAGTTTTTGGCCAGTGTAGTTTACTGCTGTGATTCTTTTAATCCCTGTTTTTTTGCGCAGTACTGTCCCCGCCCAGAGCAGGGGGCTTGCTCTTGCATGTGTTCATTAACCTGCGGTTTTCATTGCCGTAAAAAAGACCATCAAACATCATGTGGACTTCCTTTTTTTTTTATTTACCGCCTGGCATTAAAGCTTTGCTATAGGGAGGGCTCTGACGGAGATTCCTGCAAACAGAAGGGAAATTTAAAAATGACAACGACAATAGGATTCGGACAAGACAGAGATACGCTTTGTCATTGTGTTTTTAGCCATTTCCTCTGGAGGTCAGCCTGCATGGTTTGCTGTAATGCCATATTAAACGACACTTTTATTTTAACAGACATTTCTGAGATTCACACACTGGCATCAGACCATTCCAATCGATCACATGACCGGAAGCGCGGCAGTTGCTCACGTTCCCCCGACAGACAGTCTGAGCCCTCTGAGCACTCCGGCCACTCCCCCCAGCAGACCAGCAATGGCAGGTAAGGCGCCCCGCCCCCATAACCCCACCCCCGTCACCAAGCGCTCCGTCCCCAGTAGACCATAATGCTTCTCTGATCTCTGCCACCCTCCTGACGCGATTCCATGCCAGGCGGAGACCATCTTGCCAACGTGTAGATGGTGGTTGTACTGCGGTGTGGCACTGGACTTCCAGTGGGAGCACCCTTAAGCTGGGGTGGGGGCAGACGTGCCCCACGGGAACACAGAGTCTCCAGCAGGGGGCGGCCTTTGCGCGGTACACTGCTCTTCACGCAGTTCAAAATAAGAAACAGCTCAGAACCGGTTGGCAAGTCACTGTGCACTGCGTCCATATTTGTCAGAGGGTGAAATTTTAACCATACAATTCTCTAAACTGGCAGCCCCCCCCCCCACTCCCACCCCACCAGGAGATCTCCGAGAGCTGCGGGAGCCGGCAGATGTATTGAGACCACTGTGGCTTCCTGAGATAAAAATACGGAAGGTCGATGGGTTCAGGATCACACATGACTCCATCTAGTGCCCTGATAGATTAGG